>CM053785.1:673129765-673729765 GCA_028749045.1 Cupressus sempervirens
ATATATGGAAGGAATATTCACAATTTCCTTATTGATTTAGGAGCTTCATGTAATATCATGCCATTATGGATAGCTCAAAGGCTAGGAGTTAGTCCTCAACCCTCCAACCGAGTAGTGATACAATTAGACAAAACAAAGGTAAAAGTCATTGGTGTATTGAAAGATGTTTGGATATAGTTAATAGTTGACCCCTGGATTTAGGATGTTATTGATATACAAGTGGTTGATATCCCAGAAACATACAGGTTACTTCTAAGTAAAGAATGGATGAAATGTCTAAGAGGATGGTTCTCTATGGATTTTACTCATCTGTGGTTGCCATGGAAAGGATTAAACAATCAAATCAAAATAGATGCAAAAACCAAACTAAAAACAATGATTACAAAGTACAATGCCCCAAATAAGATAATATTCTTACAATTAGATATGGGTTCATACAAAGTGATGGTATTTGACATGATTCCAATTGAAGCATCCCAAGATCAAGATAAAGAACTCAAGATTCCATTACCAAAAAGAAAAATTTTGACATAATTTATAGGCAATATGGTGGTTAATCTACAATGTATGGGAGAGGAAACTGATCCTAATATCCTCCTCCCAAGATTTTGTTGGTTACATAAAGTTAGTCACTCAGAATTTGAATGCTCATCATGTCAAGAAGTAGTGGCAAAGGTATTAACACACATTATGGGAAACAAGGATAAGAAGATCCCTGACGATGAACTCATAGAAAGCTAAAGTTTCATAAACTCATCTAAATTTGAGGACAAGATTAAAGAGGAAATCAAAGATCTAAACATGTCATATAGTAACACCTCTTTAGATGGTGGAGGCTTGTCTTCCCCTCTCCTAGGGATGATTAAATTTCAAAGAAGAAGATGATAAGTGAAAGGTCAAGGATGGACTTCAGTAGTCATTCATCCTAAACCTAAGATTGAGGGAATCAAAGAACTAATAGGGGAAATTCAAGATAAGAAAAATAAACATGTGCTTCCACTATCCACAAGCTACAAAGGGGAATCATCAAGCCCACCATGGAGGAGATTACAATGAGTTCCTAAGAAATAGTCATTCAATGATCAAGTGAAAGATAAGTTAAGGAGAAACATGCATAAAATCAAAAAACCCAAGGAAGATCCAATTTGGGCACTCCACTTTGATGGCTCTAGGTACAAATTGGGAGTGGTGCAGGTATTGAATTGATCAACTCAAAAGGTAAGTCTTTCTATGCAACATATCAATTACATTTTAGATGTACTAACAATGCTATAGAATATGAAGTGTTAATTCGAGGACTTCTCTTTGCACTAGAGAAAGGAGTCACAACTCTCATAATTGAAGGGGATTCTTAGTTAGTCATATGACAAGTGAAATCAATATACTCTTGCAATGATAAGAGGTTACTTGCTTATAAAAAAAGAGTGTGGGATCTATTGGATGATTTAAAAGCTTTGAATATAAAATCCATTCCATGAAGGAAAAACATGGTAGCAGATGCTCTCACCATTTCAGCAAGTGCGTTACAACCAATCAAAAGAATGAATCTAAAAAGATTTTTAGTAGAATTGGTTGCCACTTCATCTATTCCTGACAATATCACAAACTTCTAGGTCTTTTAGGATGATCAACATATACTTGAGTTTAGCATCTACCCTTTCCATTTTGTGGGACAAGAGATTGATGATACACCAGATGACAAGCCTAAAGGTGATGAGCTTGAAGATGAAGATGGGATTCTTAATTTGAAAACCAATACTATTCCAAAGGGGATGGTTGAATTAGAATGTATCTTTGATCATGATGAATCAACACTCAATAGAAGGATGACTCAAGAAAAGGTGATCAAAGAATGCAACTTGTACAACTTGGGTACTAATGAAGAACCAAAAATGGTACAGATAGGAAAAGCATGCAATCCATAGGAAAGGGAGAACATTCTCAATATACTTATTGATTAAAAGGATTTTATTTCTTCGAGCTATGAAGAACTAAAAATATATGATCCTAAGATTATCATGCATAAAATCCTATTGAAACCAAATGTTAAACCATTCCAACAAAGACAAAGACCTGTAAATCCTATCATTGAACCACTCATAATGAAAGAAGTAAAAATGTTACTGGATGCCAAGATCATATTCCTCATCTACTATTCTACATGGGTGGCTAATTTGGTTCCTTTACGGAAGAAAACTAGAGAGATTTGTCTTTGTGTTGATTTCTATAACTTAAAGTTAGCATCTCAAAAGGATAATTATCCTTGGCCCTCACTAGATGAGGTGTTGTAGATTGTAAATGGTTCAAAGATGATGTCATTCTTGGACAAATATTTAGGATACAACCAAGTGATGGTTGATGAAGAGGATTGACTAAAGATAGCTTTTACAACAAAATGGGGAACTTTTGACCATAGAAGAATGCCTTTTGGATTGATTAATGCAAGGGCTACATTTCAATGAGAAATGGATGAATCTTTCAAAGGATTGATTAATAAATGTATATTCATCTACATGGATGACTTGATTGTCTTTTCAAAAGATCAAAGTATTCACATTGCTAATCTGAGATAGGTATTCAATAGACGTTGTAAATATGGCATATCTCTCAATCTTAAGAAATGCTCATTTGGCATTATTAAAGGAAACCCTCTAGGGCATGTCATCTCTGAAGCCAGAATCTCCATTTATCCTGATAGAGTTGAAGCTATCTTAACATTTTCACCTCCTCACAGTCAAAAGGAACTAAATTATTTCTTTAGGAGGATAAATTTTGTGTGGAAATTCATAAGAAAATTTACATAAATAGTTTTTCCCCTTAATGACTTACTCAAAAAGGGGACTAAGATAGAATGGATTCCAAAGATTAAGAAATCATTGGAAGATATCAAAGTGGCTATTTCTATGGCTCTAGTCTTGGTGAGTCCTAATTATGAGTTACCTTTTAAGATATATTCCTTTCCTTTAGAACACTCTTGTGCTAGGATCTTAACACAAAAAAAAGAAAAGGAGGATGACAAACCAATTTCTTTTATGAGTTTCCCTCTAAAGAATGCCAAGTTAAATTATTCAAACCTTGATAAATAATCTTTTGCATAAATAAAGGTCATGAAGAAGTTTTTTCATTACATACTAAGAAGTAAGGTGTACACAATTATACCTGATCTAGTAGTAAAGATAATTTTGATGCAAAATGAACTCAATGAAAGATGAGGAAAATGGATGGCCATACTTCAATAATTTGATCTGGAAATTCAACCTATGAGATTAGTCAGAGGTCAAGGGCTATCAAAGATGATAGTTAATAACCAAGATGGAAATGAAAAGGAATTTCAGTTTGATAGTGAAACAAATGAAGATGATTAGAATAAAATGATTGTATCTCAAGTTGATATTGGTCAAGGTGTGGTGATAGATTTTTAGTATTAGGATATTGTTTGTTATCTTCTATAGGACCAATGCCCTAGTTGAATGAATAGTTCACAGTGTAGGGGAATCAAAATGAAATGTGAGTCTTATATGCTACATGATAGAAAGTTGTACAAGAGGAATTATGAAGGGGTCTATCTAAAGTGCTTAGGCTATGAGGAAGCAAAGGAAATCCTAGAACATTTTCATGACAAGTATGGTATAGAACATGGTTTAGTAGAAGCAACTACTCATATGATTTTAAGATTGGGTTATTTTTGGCCCATGATATTCAAGGACACTTTTGAGCATGTACATTATTTCCATGTCTACCAAACTAGTGCTAGTAGAGAAAGGCACCAAGTGATGCCATTACAACCAATGTATGAGGTGCATCCCTTTGCAAAGTAGGGGTTGGATTTCATTGGTCTAGCCAATCCACCATTGTCAACTAGACACACATTTATTCTCATAGCTATGGATTACTATACACAATGGATAGAAGTAGAAACATTCAAAAATTGCACTGCTAAGGTGGTAAAAGACTTCTTGGAAGAACACGTTGTTACTAGGTTTAAAATACCATTCGCCCTTGTGTGTGATAATGGGTCTTCTTTTGCATCAGTATTCTTCACCCAATGGGCATTTAAAAATTAGGTCATCATCAAATTCTCTTCAACTTACTACCCACAAGGAAATGGGGTAGTTGAATCTACAAACAAGGACTTGATCACTGTAATAAGATAATTGTTAAAGGAGAATCCTAGAGATTGGCATACACAATTGAAATATGCCTTATGGATAGATCGAGTAAGGGTAAAAAATGCTTTGGAGACTCCTCTATATTTTCTTGTCTATAGACAAGAACCAGTGTTCCCACTTAACCTTAGGATTCCTATTTTGAAATTCATGAGTGGGTACACTGAAGATGGTGACAAAGTACAAATCAAATTGATGAATCTTTTAGAGATGGATGAGAAATGGATAGCTGCATTAGAGCACATGGCTAAACATCAAGTTGTCATGAAGAAATGGTTTGAAGAGAGAGCCATGATAAAATCCTTTAGGATTTTTGACCTTGTCCTAATTTGGGATAAGGCAAAAGAAAATTCAGGAAGCCATACCAAGTTTCAATGCTTATGGACTAGCCCTTATCAGGTCACAAAAATTCTCAGAGAAAACACTTTTAGGCTTAGTTCCTTATAGGGGGGATTTCTTCCCTTGCTAGTAAATGGGCAATTTCTGAAACATTATTTTGAAGCCTAAAAGAAACAAAAAAAAGTAGTTAGATTTTATTTCTACAAGTGTGTTTATTTTTTGCAAGATTTTTTGCTTTTAGTTGTTTGTTTGCTTCCAATAGTATGTTTGCTTTTAAAGTTGTGTCAGTTCTAGAGTGTAAAGGTGCACTTGAGATTTTATCTTAAGATATATTACTATCTATTCTTTTGGTTTCCATTTTAGGAAGAGTTATTTCTTTGTCAAAATATTTGGACAATTTTGTATCTTATACCAATTGAGCAATGGATGTTGCTTGTAGAAATAGGGAGACTTTTAGTCTAAAACTTAGGATTCTAGACCAACAAGTTCTCAACACTTTGTGAAATTTTTTAAAATAAAGTGTTTTAGGTGTTGTCAAATTAAGCTCAAAGATGGAAAGTGACAATCCAAACCCCAATTGATTCAGACAGGAGGGGTCTTCTCAAAGGACTTCTAAGATCATTGTTTGATGTGAGAGTTTCTAAAAGGTTCTAAAAGAGGAATGCAAGGGATGTTCATAAAAGATCCAATCCAAGAAACAACACTGATGTATTGGCTACACAATCTAAGTCTAGTCAGGATATAGAAAAAAAAAAATAAAACAAAAGAAAGGAACATTGTTAGGACTGGAGGATTCTAAAAGATCTGAAATGGCAAAAGATATGTTTTCACAACAAAGTATCTTGTACCAAAACATTGCTTCTTCAAGTAGTGATATTGTGAACTACATGGAACAATTATTCAAAATCTACCAGAAAATTAAAGAAAAGTGACACCCCACTAAAGAGTCCTCAAACTAATTCTCTCATTTGGTCAAGCAAGTGATTAATAAATAGCCTTCATAAAGATTCTTAATGAAAGAGCTAGGAGGGGTGGAAGATTGCTTTCAAGTTGTCAGAAAACTTAAATGGACTACATCTTGAGATGTTGAAGGGAATGAACACATGAATCGCACACTAAGCTTGAAGGTTTTGGATCCTAAAAGTTTTGATTGTGAAGTCATTCAAAATATGCTCAAGGTTTTTGAAGTTTAGTTGGTGTTTCACACATGTTGAAAGAATGTTTGCTGATGAAGAAATGCCTTTGTAAATTCTTCCTTTTTTGGGGCTATTTGTTGTGGGTTCACAATGCATGCTCCATTCCCTAGTAGGAATGGGGGACCCCCCTACTAAGTTCTTTTTGATTCAAGGTTCATGATCTGGGATTCAAGAAGAATAATGGGGTCTTACCTAGTCCCTAGAATCACATCTTGGGATCTTGCTAAGGAGTCAAATTTTTGAAAAGATGTCTTTTTGAAAAGTCAAAATTTTTTTAAAAAAATTAGAATATTGGAAAAGTAAAATAAAAAGTACACCTATGTAGTTCCCACGGTGCACCTGCCACAACTCACAAGTTGTCTCACTCTACACATAGTTAAGGTGTGTGAACATGCTGTGAGGGCTAGTGTGCACTAACACACCTAACTTGATGTGCAAGTGTGCACTACACCCCCTCCTCTACATACACTTTGGAAAATCTAAAAACTAAAAAAAGAACACTAGTAAATGGGGTGCACAGTTACACACCTAACCAAGTGTGCACCTGTGCACCCACAATATCGGCAAATAAAAATGGGTGCATGGTGCACATCAAGCTTGATACACTCCCACACACCCCCCTAAATGTGAAACCCCTATGTGCAAAGGTAAAGGGGTGCATGGTGTGTACCCAATCTGGTGCACTCTCATGCACCCCTATAAAATACAAAGCAAGATAGTGAGTGCGTACTTGCACACCCAAATTGGTATGAAAGTGTGCACCCCCCTTAAAACTTGTTGTAAAAACACCAAAAATGAGGTGTGCACCTACAAACCTAATATGGTACATAGATGCACACCTTATTTTTTTAAACTTTTCTATTCTATTAAAAAGGGATAGAGGTATTTTTTTATGCATTTAATTTTTTGGGTTCTACTAAACGTTATCTTATCATTTTGGTTTTCTTGATTCCATGTTAATAGACATCTTTCTTGTGTCCTAAAAATATAATGGCATCCTCATCTAGTGAGAAAATGACACCTAAACCCATGGTTTTCAAGTTCTAAGGGGTCTCGTCCAAATCAAGGTTTCAGGATGACTACATAGAAATAAAGGACACCAATTTAGGACACACTAATTTGGGGGAATTTTTGAGAATCTAAAATGAGCCTATAGAGAGATCGGCTTTGGTATCTACATTAATTCAATCAGGGTTAGTGAACATAGCTTCACACCCAACATTAGTGAAATCCTTCGAGTTGATCATAACACTGGCACAAGACTTTGTTCCTGAGGAAAGGGTGGTGAAGAGTGTGATAGGAGAAGTGATGCTTGACCTTTGACCTGATAATATTGAAAGGGTCTTTCATCTCCATAGGGTAGATCAATTTATCAAACTCACTTATGAGGCAGCTGAAAGGTGGTACAAGGAACACCTACAAGAGGTGACATATATTATTTAATCTTTGTATCTCATTGAGAAGACTCCTCTAGGAAGGATAATAGGAAAGGTGAACATGAAAAAGAGGGTATATGAAGGAGCATATTGGCCACTCTATCACTATTTTGAGTAGGGTGATGGGTCTACCAGTAGCTAGGCACCTCAATGTTTTCATGGTGAATTTCATTGAGACAATCAAGACAACAAGGATGCCACTTGACTGGGCCACCACATTAAGTGATAACTTGTGTGAACAATTAGGCATGGTCAAGGACAAGAAGAAATTCTATATGACCTCATATATAGTGTATCTCCTAGTAGTAAGGGTAACAAATTATCTTGGGCTATTCAAGAGAGGGAACATATAGGATCCCAATACCTAGCCATACATTGTCTACCCTCAACTAGTGAGAAAGAAGATCTCAAGATAGAGCAAAGAGTACATAATTGTGAATGATGTGTTCATATTTGCAATCATCCAATTCATAGAAGGAGACTATGCGAAGAGATTACTTGATGATGCAATTGCACAGATAATAGCTCTTGAGGACTACTACATCCAATTGAAAACATTCACATACCTATAGGTAGCTAGTGCCACTATTAACCCAAAAAAGCTCCCTAAATATCCTTGTGATAGATTGGTGTTATTGGAGATTGCACAATAGATTGAATCTACATATGATAGGGTTAGGAAGCAACAAAGACCATGTTGGACATGGCCTCTAGTCATAGGACCATGCCAAGTGAAGTGGAAGCAAGATATTCTGCCTTTCAAATGGGAGTGGAAGCAATATCCTCTTGAGGAGCACAATTCTCCTAGGCTATTATTTGACAACATTGGGAAAGTTGAGAGTCTGGCTGGTAGGGAATTCCACCATGAAGAGGCCATTGAGGAGTACTAGATGAATGTAATAAATGATTATGATACCTGTATCAAGGACTATTGTAGGATGACTTTGTATTTAGCTAAAAAAGGCTTTAAAGATTCAGATTCTAGAGGAGATACTAAAGGAAGATTATGAGGAGCTATTGGACCCTCTGTTCAACTTAGACAGAATTGGAGAAAGACCCATAATGAATGTCGAGGTTGACAGGGAGGAGAGTGATGACATAAATCATTAGGTGAGGCATGTCATCAAGATGACAAAGGATTGAATCAAGAAAATATTTAAAATTGATCCAATACTTGATACCATGATATTTCATGTGCAAGCCCACCTAGAGAAAGGTAGAGGAAAGAAAGTTACAATTCCTACCTTTGCGGCCTAGTCTCCTATTAGGCCAAAAATAGTATACCAACTTGACTACCCAATTGGATACTATCACCCTCCAGATAGGAAAGGAAAGGGAAAAGGAAAGAGGAGTTCTCCTGAAAGGGTTGAAATAGAAGAGAGTGAAGTGCAAGCATGTCCCTAGCAGTAGGAAATAGATGTGCAAAGGTCACAAGATATTGCAACTGCTCAAGTTCAGGCAGATTCTCAATTGCCTCTAGTTGCTCGAAGCTAGAGAGAAGGAGAAAACCAACAAGTCTCCATTCATCCTCTACAAATAGCTGCAACATCCCCTTCTACCTCCATGAAATAGAAAAATATCAAGATTCACATGAAGAAGATACAAAGGGTGATTAAAAGGATGGTTCCTTTCCCATCTATCCTTGAAACTATTCCCGAGGGAGAAGAAGAAGAAGATGAGGAAGATGAGGAGGAAAATGTTCCTATATAGAGAAGAATCCAGCTAGCCAGAGCCACAAAATAGGAGAAGAGAAGAGGTTCCATAGTAACATTGCCATCCACCTTGGAAGAAACTTTGGAAGTTTCTTCTTCTAAAGATGAAGTACAACAATGGGTGGATGAGCAAGATGTTGAGGGTGATGACATGTTTAAGATGTCAAATTTTTACTTCATGCATGTGGGAATAGAACTAGTTGGGGATAAGATCAAGGATACCCCTATAGGTGAACCTCAACAAGAAGACTAGACACAAATAGTGTAGACACCTAAATTTGATTACACTATTTTAGTAATCCTATTTAGTTATCTAAAAAGGCATTATTAATTAAATTTCTATTTAATTAATCCTTTGTCATCCCCTAGTTGATTAATGTAATTAATCATCTATAGTCCTAATTGATAAATCAAATAATCTATTATTTATCAATTAAATCCTTTTCTCCTATCTAATTCCAAAAATCCCCATTTATTAAATAAATCTATTTGATAAATGAAATCCTCAAATTCAAAAACCCCTAACCTATCTCTAAACCTCCATTTAGCCTAATCCACCCCATCCACCCATACTAACCAAGCTTAGCCACTAACTCACCCACCTTCATTAATGCCATCCACTTGTACATCTCTAACATCCCTAATATAATCCTAAACCCAAGCCTAATCCATCCCCTAATGTTGTCACATTCCTTAAACAAGTTTAAGACTTTCCTAATCCAAACCAAAGTCTCCCCTCAAAAAACCCAATCACTAAGTCATGAGTGCTCTTACAAAACATAAAGACTCTTACAAGCCCACTCATGAATCTTACACCCATCTTCCACACTCTTCCCTCTTCCACACTCATTCCTCTTACATCCCTCTTACATACTCAATCCCACTCATCATGCCTTTAACCAACCCTTTACCCTACCCTCTCACACTCATCCTCCTGGTGACAAGTGTCACCTTCCCATTGGTGCTAAACAAGCACAATCCATGTGCTCCCCTTTGAGTGCATCTTAGCCCTCCTTAAGCCTTCATCCATCCTTGCATCTAAGCCCTCCATCTCTCTACCCCTTAGCCTATAAATTGAATCCCATCCCAAGCCATTTCATCAACAATCTTTGAGCTAAAGTTACCATGCTATTTTGAGAACCAAAGCCATCAACCATACCCTTATAATGACAAATTGAGAGCTCACAAAGCTACCAATTTGCCATTACCCATCTCCATTGAAGTAGCTTTTGAGCATCTTGAGCATACATCCACAGAAAAAGGACACATCTACAGAATCAAGAAAGCATGGAGTGCTTTTTCTTGTGAGGTTTGCACTTCTTGTTTTCTTCCTTTGTCTAAGCATATATGTGAATTTATTTTTTGGTTTGTGAATGTTTACTTTATGTGTTAATGTTCTTTGCATACTAATTCTTGTTCTACAAATAGTACCAGAATCACAAGGTCTCTATCTTACTTCTCCATCCCCAATACAAGTCACAGTGGTAGACCAAGGTTCGGTTACTCCTCTACCTCCAAGTTCTAAAGAAGAATAGTTTAAAAAAGAACCTTTACAAGAGGAGGAAGCACAAAAAATGGTAGAATATTCTCAACTAGCCTTCCAAAACACCGAGGTTCAACCTACAGGGTCTATAGAGATAGAGACTATAGAAGAAGAGCCCTCGCAAAGGGAAAGAACTTTGAGGAGGAGTGATAAGGGAAAGGAGGTAGCTAAGCATACGCCTTCATCATCCTAAGGTAGGTCTTTAGTTGAATAGGTCCCAAGGTGGCTTAGAAAGGAAATAATGAGGAGTTCGAAACCATAATTCTATGTTGATGAGGAGGATCTCATTGAATTAGTTGAGGTCCTGAACAAACTTGAGTCCCCAGCACATGAAGCAAGACCATTGGCATTTGTCAATAGTACCCAAGATTGGGATTTGTATGCACAAGTGGCCATCCCTCCTACTAATATAGATATAGAAAGCCTCAGTCCATAATATTATCAAATCAAAGAGGTCATGCTTGGGAGGCCCACACTGGAGACAACTAGATTAATGGTGACTATAGGGATTAAGGAGGTTTTTAGGAACATGGAATAGGAAGAGGTAGAACTCCATACAATTAAAAGGAAAACCAAAATCCTAAGAGGATATCTAGCTAAATTTGTTAGTCCCCTAGATTACAAGAACCCCAAGGAGACATTAAATGCTATACTCAAAGAACGGGGAGGTGTGTACTTGGACCCATTTTTGAAAGCTTATTAGCAGTGGTGGGAAATTTTCAAAGAGAAGAGAATTTTTATCATCCAAGGAAATATAAAGTTACTACAAGCCATTCAGGAGAATGTGAATAAATTGTGGCAATTTTGAAGTAGGATTTTAGTATGCTAGATGAAGTAAGGGCCTAGAGTAAGGACTTACAAGTTTTGTAAGCCATAAAGGGGGAAAGGTAAAATTTTTTGATAGATATATATATAGTGAAGGAATTAGATTTCATTGATGATTGGATAGAGAAATTTTCAAATAGTAATAAAGTAATGGAAAAATTACACGCGGAGATCCGCCGACTCAAGGACCAAGCTCGAGAGTGATTTTTTTAAGTAGAGAGGCATTATAGTGATGCATGCTTAGAGTTTTTTGAAGATAAGGAATGAGAAAAGATATTGCCTATAAAGGTAGTAGTAGAGAGTTTTAGGAATATTTTTGAAGAAGCTACCAATGATGAAGATATCTGGTAGGCTTTTAGAATAGAGGAAGCCCTATTAGAGTTGGATACCAAACTCAAGGATTTTGCTAGGAATTGAATTGAGGTATCAAACTATAGATAGAAAATCAAAGATAAATATGAGGCTCTAGACCTACTAAATGTGGCTAAAATTATTGATATTATAGGGAAATTCAAAGGCAAACATCTAGACATAGCTTTCGGATGAAGGGGAACAAAACCTAGAAGCCAAAATTTTCATTTTGACACTTAGTAAAATTTTGAGATTTTGGACCATTTTGAGGTGTGTAGGTGGACAGGTCCATAGGTACACTTTTCCAGAGGTGAACTGATAGTTAACTACTAGTTGCAAAAATAGAGCTTTCCATGCATTGGAAAGACATTATGATGACAATTTAACTTTGACAAATGCCTAGTAAAGGATCAGTTTCCAATTTTGGCACTTCCAGACACTTCCACTTTGACTAAAGTCTTTCTCATTTTTTCTTCTCTTATAAATTATTTGTTTCTAATATGTAAAGGCTCATGCATCCAATTAATGAATAAAAAATGGATGGATTCCTACTAAGCACCAATTATTTTGTTAGTTTCTATATAATTAGTTTGTTTTGTTAAATAAAAAAGCATATTATTGCATGATCACTATCAACACAAATTGAGGAGATGATTTCTTATAAATAATCCATTGTAATATGTAATGAAGGCCACTATTATTTTGCAATTATATTATGCTTTTGGTGCTCACATTTGGAGTGTATTCTTTCTTGCTTGAATGTGTTATTTTTTTCTGAATGTATGTTCATGAGATTGTGATTGAGCCAAAGGTTTATTGCTTTGTTTTTGGTTGTGCAATTTTTAATTCTAGTGTTTACTATTGTTTTACAAATTTTTCTCACGTACTTAACTCAAGAAGAAATCATTGAATTGTATCTACATAAATTTTCATTTCACATGAGTGCACTTTTTGTGGCCTTGCAATTTGATGAAGGGTAAAATATCATATGATTATTAAAGTTTCTCATTGACAATTGCATCAGTGGAATCTAGGAAGTGTCGCTCCTATTTTCATTGGTTACGTATCAATTTCTTTGAAGGCTTAACTCATAAATGTGTTGTTTTCCATGGCTTATGTCCATTAGGATTTCAATTTCATGTTATTTTCTTCAAATTTTCATTATTTTCTTTACTAAACCCTTGTTAGAATAGGAATTCATACTAGTTACATTGTTAGATTGCATTTAGTAAAAATAGAAAATACAAAAACATAGTTCTTTTGCATGTATATTTTGAAATAGTGAATAGATTCTACATCTCATTCAAGATCAAAATGAACTAGAAAAGGCCTCCTCATGAAAAATAGCATTTATCTTCAACTAAGTAGATTTTAGTACATCATAAGACAACCTAAAACCTTGGAGTTGATTCACAAGATCAACTTTTCAAGAAAGGAGTTCACAAGAATTCTCGTCATTTAGCATCATGCATAATGACAGCTCAATAGGTGCCTTTGACCTTGTTGGGCAATGCTTGCTGATATGATTAGTCTTCAAATAGCTAAAACATGTAGTTTGACTCAACCATCTATTGTAGTAACCACTGAAGTGTGTTCTTATGCAATTCTAAGGGATGTGTCCATACTCTTGATAGTAGTGACAACTTTTCCTTGTGTTGTAAACCTAGTTATAGAAGTTTCCATGACTTCTTTCTTTTATTGACTTGTTTGTTGACCAAATGGATTTGGATTTGCACTCAAAATCTCTATTTCCATACTTCTGATAGTTGTAGTAGTAACCTTCAAATCTTGGTGCATGTATGGTTCTAGTTTTGAATTCATGTATCTGATGACCTTTCATTTTTCACTTATGACAGTGACCCATATTTTTAGGTTTAACATGGTGGTTTTCAGTTTTTGTCTTGCACACATTAGTAGTATGTCCTTTCTTACCACAATAATGACAAATGGGTTTAGAGTTCCTACCTTTTTCATTCCTTTCTTCAGCAGTCTTGGATGATTCTCTTTTTTCAGTGCTTGTGTAGCCTAGTCCTAATGTATCATTGTTGGTTCTATGAGATTTTAGTAGTTGCTCAAAATACTCAATGGCTTCATTTGGTTTGTTGAAGCTTTCAATAATATCTCTTTCTCTTCTTAGATCATTTTGTAGTTGTTCATTCTACAACTTTATTGTGGCGATTTCAATGTCTTTGAAATTAAATTCATGATGAAAATTCATCATCTGGCTTAGTGTATCCAATTGCCTATTGGAGATTCTAGCAAGCTTAGTTGACTTTTCTTCCAGTCAATTTGCAAGATTTCTCTTGTCTTCTTCAATCATGACCTTTTCTTCTATGGCTCTCTTCTTTTGTTTAGTCACTTCACATAGCATCATGGCTTGGGATTCTTTCTCTATCTTGAGGTTTCTAATATCTTTATCTTGTACTCTATTCTTTTCCATTAGATCTACTATTTTTGCATCAAACTCATTTGAGTCTCCATTAGTAAAGGACTTGGTAGTGTCAATCTCTTTGTATTGTGTGTCATTCTCTACAATGGCTATCTCTTTCCTTATCTTTAATGATTTTCTCAATTCCTCTTTGGATTCCTCTAGTAAATGCAAAAGGAGCTGGATCTCAATTCCTTGGTTCTCAGTAATCTTTCTTAGTTTGTAGACCTCCATCTCAAGATCTTTTCTCTACCCTATAAGGCTTCTCCTAATTAGAACTTAGCTCTGATACAATTTGTTGGAATTACAAATGGGAAAAATATACCTCTAAGGGGGGGGTGAATCAAAAGTTCAAACTTAAACACTTCAAACCTTTTTAACATTCATTAGATGCATGTAATAAATTTAAATGAAATGTAAAAAAAATGCATCAAAACATGTAAGCACACACACACTTGACACTTGATATGATTACTGAAAAATCTTCCAAATGAGAAGGTAAAACTAGGGTGGGGATGACACCCACAATTGTTCACTACTATAGCAATAAAGTGTCAGCTGTTAAGGTTACAAAGTGTTGACCATGAAATATGATCTTCCCTATTAAAGGCTTACAAGAGACTATTAAGTCCCACCCTATCAAAGGATTTTAACACCCTGTTATAAGTGTGCCTATTTAAAGGACTTTAGAACACTCACTTGGAATGTCGCCCTGTTAAAGAATTTTACAATGACTATTAAGTCAACCTTAATCTAAAGGACTTTACTCTACTGATATGGTTGTTAGAAAGTAATAGTGGAATGTTTGATTTGATAACTTACAACTTTGTATTATTGATTTTAGATCTCAATTCTATCCTCCTTGATCCTTTCTAATATGAAATATCAATGTTATATCTTCGATCCTTTATTCTGCAAACTGATTTTGCAATTCTTTCACTCTTCTAAGTCACCTTGAATGCTTTCTGATCAATTAACCTCTTTTCTTCCTTCTACTATTTTCTCACATAAATTTTGAATTATGGGGCTTCATCTTCCTTATAAATAATTTGGTGGCTTAGGGATAGGTATGATGTCAGGAAACTCAGGTGTGGAAACAACTTCCTACACTAATCTCTTAAGAGAAGTATGGTGCAAATCCTATTAAAATCTTTTACACTTACAGATTCAATATCATGTAAACAACAATATTTTAGCCAACCAAGCATAAAGAAAATAGATAGAGAAAGAAACACATAACACAAAGATTTGTCGGTGGCGAAAAACCTTTCGATAAAACAACCCCACCCCTCTAGAACCTGCACAATGTATTATCTTCAACACAAGGTTACAATACACTTGCAATGCAAGTTCAATAGCAACAACAGAAGACTCCAATAGCAACTCACAGTACCAACAATACACTTTCTCACATCACACCTCTTCGCAACCCTAAAAATACTTATAACATGCACTTCACTTTAGGGCTACTCCCAAAGGTAACCGTATTAGAGTGTACAATACTCAAATTTATCAGTTGCCACATGTCTTCACCTATCATTAAATCTTCCTAACATATCTCTTATGTGTCATAGGAATCTATCATAACCATTTTAGTGATGATCTCCTTATACACAATTCAAGATGCCGACACATCAACATTATTTGCAAGAAATACATTTTAAAAAACAAATAATAACAATAGGAATTATCCAAGGTTGAGACACCTTATTCCTAACATATGAATCTATGGCTAGGATTCATTCATTTTTCCACTTAACCTTTCTAATTTTCTAGTTGGTTACATGTTGATTTCATAGGGAGACCAAATAGATTCATCGTTATCTTTAAAGCTTCAAGCTCTATCCATAAGTTGGCATAAAAATGGTTTATATAGTTGTTTGTTCCATCACAAACAACTAGGTCTAATATGTATTACTTGGCACTTGATAATACTAATGCTTGGCACATACTGTAGTTATGTTTCTGGTTTGGCACTTGAATTTCTTGGCTTCAACTACTTACTCAACACTTGAATCACTCGACATGGTCTTTCTACTTGGCACTTGAGTGACCTAGTACATGAGTGACTCAGTACTCATTGCAACTCATCATCTATATATTTACATATTATACTTAGCATACATTACTAGCTTGACATGAGCTTAGTAAATATCTTATGCTTATTGACACTCAATTGTTAAAACTAATCTGAGATCAACAAGACCTTGGTAATATGATAGATATGCTTTACATGATGGAAGATTGAATCAATATAATCTTTGGGTGAATGGGAGAAATAAATTATTGTTACCTTTGATTGAAATTTTAGATGAGGTTGATTTTACTACTATTCAAGTTTGTGTGGTCAATGGAAATCAATTTAAAAAAGAAATGATGAAGAATCCAATCTATTTTTCTATAAATTTGAATAGAATGAGTTGTTCTATTCATAGCCAAGTGATAGAAAATAGTGATGACTGAGTGATAGAGTTAGTAGTAACCAAGTGACAACAAAATCTAGCAGTATTGATTGAGTGCTAGTAGAAATTGAAAGCTTGTTAGATAAGTATAAAGAAATTGTTATAAAAGACATACCTAATGGTTTACTACTAGTAAGAAGTATAAATCATTATATAGATTTGATTCCTAGAGCTATCTTTATAAAAAAAGAACCATATAGGTTAATACCTATAGATAATGAATAACTTAATAGACAAGTTCAAAAGTTGTTGTAGAAAGGTTTGATCAGAGAAATTTTGAGTCCATTTGTTGTAACTATTTTATTAGCACCAAAGAAGAATGGAGAATTGGTGCAAGGGAGGGCAAAATAACTAGGGCCAAAGGGTACACCTAGCTATCCAAACCAATCTACAAGAGTTAACATAGTGGAAAACACAACACAAGAACAACACCAAGGAGATAGAGAACATATGTTTATATTTTCATCAGATAATCCACATACATGCCCAACTATAGGTCCTTCTAGGTTATGGCCATGTAAAAATTCAATTACAATCCTTGATGATCCTACTTTGCATTCTACTCCTTACAATTCTAAGATCTAACAATCTACCTAAAAATCAATCCTAGACTTCTGTAAATACTTGAGTAGCCACAAGTTGGTATATGATGAAATTAAATCTTACATTAAATTCATGCATAGTAACAAGTTAGATCACAATAACTACCTAGACTAAAATTAAATGTGACAATGGTTGGCCTAAACTAGAACTAGACATAGACTACTAGGCAAATGAAGACTTCACAAAATACTAGCACTCAACATCTACATGAACTCGGCATCAAAAGGAATCACTTTGTAGCTACTATGAACTCAACATCCAAAGGAATCACTCAATAGCTACTACAAACTTGACATCAACTAGGGAGCTTGGCATCCACTAAGTGCTTGATACCCACTAAGAACTCAGAAACAACTAAAAAACTAGCAATCAACAATAATTGGAACTCGATAGCAATTGGTTAAATGGAAAAAAGTGTAGGATTACAAGGAAACCCAAGATGCTCCTACATTAGACAACCAAAATTGGAAGAATTATTCTCCTAAATCATACAAGTATCACAATCTAAGCTGAATCCAACTTAGATTGAGAAATCCATGTAGCATCTTCAACTAGTCTATTCTTCCATTTTACCAAATATTCATAGTAATCTTTTCCTCTTGTTCTTTAACCTGTTCTTTGATCTAATATCTATTCAACTTCTTTAATCTACTTCTTAGGATAATCTTTTGACATAACAATTTCATCATCTGACTCATGATACTTATATAAATCAATAACATTGAATATAAGAGATATATCCATGTCATCAGGCAACTCAACTTCATAAGAATTTCCACTATGAAACTTCTTCAAGATCTTACAAGGTCCAAACTTCTTCATCTTTAGTTTACTATATGTTTCAGTAGGAAATCTTTGTTTCTTCAAACGAACCATCACCTCATCACCAACTTGAAAAACATGATATCTTCTAGATTTATTAGCATTCTCTTTATACCTCTAATTAATTCTTCCCCTACAACACTTCTCTTTTCTTCATCATCAACAACATCTCTTAAATTTGATACTCCTCTAGGTTGCATTCTAGTAACAATATCAAAAGGTGTCTTCCCTGTACTCCTATTCACAAAATTATTGTATGCAAACTTAACTCTTGCTAACACTACTTCCCAATTACTTGGCTTGTCTCCCACTAAACTTCTCAACAAATTACCCAAGTTTCTATTCACAACCTCTTCTATCCATCTATCTATTGATGGAATGTAGAACTAAACTTCAACTCAGTACCCATCTTCTTCCATAAAATCTTTCAAAAATAACCAACAAACTTACTATCTTTGTTAGAAATAGTACTTCTTGGTAATCCATGCAATCTCACAATCTCTTTGAAGAAAAGTTCAAAAAATTCTCAACATATGATGTCTTCTGACATGGTATTAAATTAGCCATCTTAGAAAATCTATCCACTAGAACAACTATAGAATCATATCCCTTCACTATTTTAGGTAATCCAAGAACAAAATCCATATTGATGTCACTCCAAGGTTTCTCAAGAACAACAATAGGTGTATACAAACTAGTGTTTTTAGACTTACTTCTTTTGCAACTTGAAAAACTCCACAATTCTTCACAAATTTCTAAATATCCTTATACATTTAGGGCCAATAATACTTCTCTTTCAACAAAATCAATGTCTTATCAATTCCAAAATGTCCAACTAATCCACCATTATACTTTTCCTTGATCAAATTCAACTTCATAGAACTTTTAGGGATACACAACTGAATACCTTTGAACAACATACCTTCTTGAATGAAATATTCATCATACTTACTTATGTGATCTTTCAGATTTGGTGCTTTGCATTCTCTCCATGCTTAGAAAACTCAAGATTGGTATTATACACCTCTTTCATTTCATCAAAATCAAGAACTTCAACTTTCATCTCAATCAATAAAGAATGTCTTCTTCTCAATGCATCACCAACTCTATTAGTAACTCCACTCTTATTCTTAATGACAAATGTAAAAATCTACAAGTACTCAACCCACTTCAAGTGCCTCTGATTCAATTTATGTTGACTTCCCAAGTATTGTAAAGCTTTATGATCAGTTTACAACACAAACTCCTTAGGAATCAAATAATATCTCCACTTCTTCAAGGCTTGGACAATAGCATAAAATTCTTGATCATACATAGAATACTTCATTTTAGCATCATTAAAATTTTCACTAAAGAAAGCAACAGGTTTACTTTCTTGACTTAATATGGCTTCTATTGCACTACCACTTGCATCACATTCAACTTGAAATACCTTATTGAAATCAAGTAAAGCCAATACAAGTAACTCAACAACATTTTGTTTTAAAGTCTCAAAGCTCTTATCATCTCCATGTGTTCACTTGAATTTCTTTTTATCTCCTCTCATTGTTTCAATCATAGCATTACAAACAAAACTAAAATTTCTTATAAACTTCCTATAAAAACTAGCCAAACCATGAAATGATCTTACCTCACCCACATTCTTAGGTTTAGACCATTCCAAAATAGCTTTAACCTTCTCTGGGTCCATCTGCAAACCATCAAATAAAATCACAAATCCCAAGTACACAATCTTCTCTTGCATAAAAGAACACTTTTTTAGATTAATCAACAACTTCTCCTCTTTCAACCTTTGTAATACTTGTCTAACATGCTCAAGATGTTCTTCCCTAGTCTTACTGAATATTAGAATGTCATCCAAATAAACAATCACAAACTTACCCATGAATCTTTTTAGAACTTCTTTCATTAGCCTCATGAAAGTACTAGGTGCATTAGTCAAACCAAAAGGCACAACCAACCATTCATACAAACCATCCTTTATCTTGAAAGCAGTTTTCTACTTATCACCTTCTCTAATTCTAATCTGATGATAGCCACTCTTCAAATAAATCTTGGTAAAATACTTTTCTCCACTCAAATAGTACATTATGTCATCCATCTTTGGCATAGGAAACCTATATTTCACTGTGATCTTGTTAATACCTCTGGAATCAGTACACATTCTCCATTCTCTATTATTTTTAGGTGCTAACACAATAGGTACAACACATGGACTCAAACTTTCTCTACTCAAAACTTTTTGCAACAACTCATGCACTTGTCTATTAGGTTCCTCATTCTTTGTATGTGTCAATCTATATGATGCTTTGTTCAACAAACTAGCTCTAGGAATATGAGGCCTCACCCGATTCGTCATAGTATAGATGACATATTTGCATTATGACACTTCTAATTTGATGTTTTGATATACTTTCAAGACTATAGGGTTATCATATCTTAATATCTATATTATTAATGATCTACACTTATGTATGCACATTAAGACCTAAATGATATAATTAATGATTTCATTCATGTACGAACCTTTTTCAATTGCTTTGATAGAAGCTAAATGGAAGAAAATTCTTGTAATGTAATGTTTAAGTGGGGTATGTTACTTGCTTTTTGATATTCAAGATTTGGATATTTTGGAATTATTCAAGACTTAGTAGGACAATGGCTTATTTTATCTATTGATTTTGACATTTGTAGTAGTGTTCTGCATCTATGATATGTACTATGAACCTCATATTGTGAATGGAATGATTGAACATATATGGATGCAACTTTATGACATGATAGAATTAGGTTATGATATGATGATTACGATGATTTATGATTTAATCTAATATGTAGATAAATGTTAATTTGATAATGATAATTTATGATTTAATGTGAAATGAAAATAAATGTTCATTTGATTATGATGGTTTATGATATGTAGATTTTGATATTTTAACATTATGAATGATTTATTTATGAAAGGAAATTTAATTTTATTATGTTAATAAGATTATGCAAAATTTGAAATTATATGCATATATTTATATGACCTACTTGGACTACTGATGCTTCATTTTAATGTGCAAGAAGTGGAACCATGAAAATTCTTGGGGGAACAAGTTCCAAACCTATGTGAATATAGTTTAACCAAGATGAATCTTTGGAAGATTCAAAAGCCTCATTGTGAAAGTATTTTTCTTCATGAATGTAAGTTGTCTTGTGTTTGGAAATGTTTAATCATAAATATACATCAAGGAAATGTCATGGTGATGTGGAATGTGATTTTATGGTTTTGATCATGGTGGCAATTTAACCTAAAATTAAGTACCTTGTTACTAAGTAAACCCACTTGACAAGGGGTAGGATGGGTCACAATCAAAGGAAATTCGAATTTTTACTTGGCTAGGGTTTTGAGGGGTCATTAGGTGGTCCCAAAGTGTCTTTTAGGTGAAAATAAGTTACCCATATGATAGTATATCATGTTAGGGACCTAATTTTGACCATGTGAGTGCCTAGATAGCCTAGGGGCCCCTTTATCCATGATTTCTTCCACCAATTCGAAATTGGATTTGTCACATGTATTTTATCCCATGTTTCCACTAAATAAAATATAGAAAAGTTAGAGGAAGACAAGTTTGTAAGAGGAAGTGGCTTGGTGTCTTTGCTAAAATAGTTAGTGGAAAGTCCTTATTAGAGAGACTTGGTCAAATTAGTGGATGTTCACCCACTTTCTAAGTTTAGATATAGTTAGGGTTTGGAGGGAGATTAAGTTAGGTCTACTACAACTAACATTGCCTTTATCTTGGACCAAGGTTGGTGTTCAAACCATGACCATGTTCTTTCTTTTAGCATTACATATTGAATCTAAAAGCATGGAGAAATTGTTATAGGATCATGCATTGTATAGTGAATCTTGGTGTTGTAGATTTTGTTATTGTGTTCATGTAATTTTCTTGGCTTTCTTCCTTAATTTTTGTTTTGTTTTGTTTTGTTTTGAATGTCAAGTGTTGTTATGGGTGTGAGGGCTTAACTCACCCTTTAGGAAGGGAAGAGAAGTCTAGGGTGAAGGGCATAGTTGGGCTTGAAATATAGTTGAGAACCTTGGAGTATGTGCTCCATTTTATGCCATATTAATTAATATATTGCTTTGGGGGTGATAAGGGAAATATGGAGTAGCAATAAGTTAATGGAGTATGAAGGAAGCGCCGAAAGGGCATGGAATTTTGTTGAGTTGTGAAAAGATCTGAAAGGGCATGAAAATTTGTTTATTGCAGATATGGTGTGATATGGCAAGTCTCCTTTTTGAAAGAACACCTTCACCCTATATTCAAGGTTCCAATGGTGAATCAAATGTGCAAGCCATGGGAGGGATTGTTTTGTGTTATGTGATATGTTTCATGCATTGACAAGTGGTGTGTGTATTCCTTTGGGTCTTGTTTCCCCTACTCAGTGGGTGGCTTCATAGAAGCCAAGGATGGGAGGTGAGCCTCCATGGTTCCTTGTTTTTTTGAGTATGTAGGTTTTGTGAAGATGATTCCTTAAAGATATTAGGGTTTCACCCTTGACAAAGTTGAAAAATCAAGTGTGTAAAGAGAGACCAATGTTCCATGTCATCTCAAATGTGTTGTGATTTCAAGTCTCCATTTTAATTTCATTGTGATGTAAAACATATTTGTTTATCATTGTATATTGTTGAAATTGTGCAAGGAAATGTTGAGAAATTGTATATAGTTACTTGCAAGGAAATGTTTATTGTAAGTTTCCACATTATGTGACTGGATTTAATAGGGAGAAAATTATGAAATGTAACCCTCTTTCTTTTGATGATCTATAAATGATATGTTACGAAGATTGCATAGTTGTTGTATACAAGATTTCTTCTGATATAGTTGATTTAATATGGATGATTACATTGTAGAATCATAGGTTACAAATTTAATGTAATGGAAGGAAATTATTATATTTGATAGTTCATTGTACATGTATGCATATTAGTTCATTTGGATTCCAAGTTCTCATAGATCCTTAAATGAGATAGATGCTATAATAATATACACTTGCAAGTTAAGAATTAATATAGACGTAAAAAAAAATCAATGTCAACTCATAAACACAACCTCATAAGATGAGAGTAGAAGAAAATCAATCTTAAATGACGTAGTTAAAAACCCATAGAGAAAAGTTATTGTAGGTACATATTATATCCTTTGGAATTTGTATGGGGAAAGTTAAAATGTGTTGAAACTTATTATAGATGAATATTTTATTCAAAAGGAATATACCCATAATATTTTTATGAAGATACAATTAAAAATAAATACCTTAGAACAAAAGAAAACATATTATTGATAAACTAACATAATAACCCACTTAGATACATATACTATGCCTACTCACCTTGGGATGTTACATAACACTCCACCTTCAAGTGGATCCCATGTGAGTAGAGATGTGTTTCAATTTTAAAATTTAGGCAAATAAAAGAAATTATAAACTTTCAACACACTTGGACCTAGGAGAAAATAAAGAGTAACATATGTGTAGGCTAAACTTAAATATTGGTCAATATTCCTTATCTAGGCATCCATGCTCTAGACACCACCTTGGACTTAGGGAAAAGGCCATGATATGACCTTTTGTACTAACATATGTTAGCCACCTTCTCCTATGCATACACTTCCTTTCTTGGAGATGTGAGTTAGTGCAAAACTTCACCCTATCATGTCACGCCTAGGGAGGAGCAAGTTAATTTGTGAAGTGATCCATGTTTGATTTGATATGTGAGTCATGAGAAAGGGGGGACTTTGTATAAAAAAGAAAGACATATTCTTAACGAGGATAACATTTAATGATTGCATTTGTATGGGGTCAAGTGTAGGTAGATGTGTAAACTTTAATTTTATTTAGAATTAGCATTAAGTGGTAGTTAGTAGTGTTTAGGGGATAAGTTAGTGTATAAGATTTATGTAATGTAGGGGTAAGTTGGTTAATAGTTAGTAGAATTAAAAGGGAGTTTGTAAAATAAGAATGATTTTGATTTGATTTAAATTAAATAATTAACAAGTGTAGTATTAGGATTAGTAAGTATTGTTTTAAAATTAAATTATGTGTTTAGGAATAAGTAAAAGGGATTAAATGTCATGTGGTTGTTTATGATTTTTAATTAGGAACTTAAGTTATGATGTTAGGGGATAGTGAATGGTTGTTAATAAAGTTATTTTGGATAGTTAGTGATGTGTAGTAATATGAAAAAATAAGTTAAGAGTAAATTGTTAATTATTTTTCTTTCTTAAGTATTTAATATGTGTGATAAAAATTTTATTAGGATTTATATATTTAATTTTAATTAAGATTTTATTTTTTATTTATTTGGAAAGTTGTAAATAAAAAGTTTAATATTAAATGATAAGATGTGTTATAGGAAGGGTTGCATAGACAACTTGATAGTTGATTAAAGAGTATGGTAGAAGATGATTTTTGTGTCAAATTTGATTTAATGGTTAGTAGTTAATGTTTTAATAAATTCTATTAGTTTCATTCATATTGGGAACCAAGTATTATTAAATTGATAGGTTAACTTTTAAGTGCAGATTTAGTTCCTCCAAGGAATAGATCTAGTGTATTCCAATACATGTATGGTATTGAATTAAGACCTAGTGTAATTCATGCAATTGATCGAATAAAATGATGTGTAATTAAATATGGTTAAGTAAGATTTATTAAGTTGTTAATTATGATTAAAAATTGAACATGTCAAGGTAGAAGTGAGTTTCCACCCTTTGGTTAGAAGTTGAAACTTGTAATCCTAACCTTGCTAAAGTGTACCTATCTCAAATTCAATTTGGGGACTTGGAAACTCTAAATACCCCTTTGAAATAACTTTGAAATAATGAACCTATGGTTTAAAATTAATAAAAATTGACCAACTTGTGCTATGAGTTAGTGTAGTACAACTACTTATGGTTTGAACTAGTGCAATGTGTTTTCAGTACTAACTCCAAATCTGAATGAAATGTAATTAGAATGAAATTATTTTCTCAAACCTTGAAACAAGAGAAAAATACTCTATGTTTACTTTAACCATACCCATTTACCTTTACCAAAATCAAGTTTTTTTTAATCAGAAACTAAAATAAAAAATAAAAATAAAAACTTAGAACTCTAGTGAATTATTCATGCAACTTCAAGACTTTAACTCAAGATTACCTAGTTGTCAACTTTCCACAATGTATTAGATGTTAGTATTTATTAAACTTATCTTTTATTTTCCTTTAAAAAAACAAAAAAAATGTTGGTTTCATTTTACCTTGTTAAATTCAAGGCATGACAAGGAATCAGATCCATACAATGATTTATAATTCTTATTGGAGGTAAACCATTAGGTATATCATTTGTAACAATCTCTTTATACTTATTCAACAACTCAAAAATTTCTTTTGGTACTTGGCTACCACTATCTATTGTCACTTACTCATTACTAGCTTCTACTGCTCAACTCAATCCTCTGGGAACTATAACAAAGCAAACTTGATTCTTCCTTACTTCCTTTTCGAATTACTTTCCATTAACCATGCAAACTTTTATTTAGTATAACTAACCTTATTGGGACTTTCAATCAAAGGCAATGATATTTGCTTCTTCTCATTTACCCAAGTAGTGTATTGATTCAATCATCCATCATGTACAACATATCTATCATATTGCCAAGGTCTACCCAAAAAAATATGACAACAACCCATAGGCATAATATCACACAAAACTTCATTAAAGTAATGTCCAATCTTGAACTTCACAAGACATGGCTCACTTACCAATATTTTATGTTCATCTGATCCATGAAACATGATAAGGTTTAGGATACTTCAATCTTTGTAATTACAACTTTGTAACCAGGTCTTCTAATGCCAAATTTGTAGAACTTTCACTATCAATGATTACCTTGCAACATTTTCCAAACATCTTACATCTTGTTTTGAAAAGACTTCTTCTTAAAGTGGGTTCCTCATCACTTCCCTTATTACACAAGGTTCTTCTCACCATTAAATTTTCTCTAGCCTTAGGTCCACTTGGTGAACCCTCAATGTCTCCTTGAATCATAAAATTTCTATTATTTTTCCCATTTTTAGAAGATCTACATTCAAAATATCTATGCCCTTCTTTACCACATTTGAAAGAATTACCATGAAAACCACCTCTAGAATAAGAATTACCTCTTCCTCGATAAGAAACATTACCTCTTCAATAAGAACTACCATCTTTCCACTCAGTCTCATATTTATCATTACTTTTCCATTTAGATTTGCCCTTATCTTGCACAAGATTGTCAGATCTGCCACCTTCTCCATAAGATATACCTCTATCTCTCTAGAATCTATCACCTCTACCTCTTTGTCTTTGTTCATGCTTCTTTGTCAAGATCTCCTCAACCTTCAAGGTATATTGGTATGTTGCTTCCACACTCTCCAATTTCCAAAAACTTATTTTATCTTGAATTATAGATATCAACCCATTTATGTACCTTGAAATTTTCTCAACATCATCATCCACATGTCTAGATTTGATGTCCAATCTATTGAATTCCTCACTATAATCCTTCACACTCGTGTTTTTGTCTCAAATTTTGCATCTTTCTAAACAAGCTAACTTGGTAATTAGTAGGGAGGAATTTTTTTTTTACCTTGCTCACCATCTTCACCCAAGTTTTGATCTTTTCCTTTCCTCTCCTTTGTCAATCAGCTTGCAAATGCTCCCACCATAGTGAGGCATGACCTTTAAACCTTGTAACTATAATCTTCACTTTCCTATTATCAAGAGTGTTTTCATACTCAAAGAAAATTTCCATTTTAGAGATCCAATCCAATACAATATTGGTATCCAATTTCCCATCATAAGGAACAACTTCTATATCAAGCTTTGAATTTTCCCTAGATAATACTCTCAACAACCTTGCCTCATATTGATCTTCTTCAAGTTATGGATTAGGGTTTGGTGCCACTACTTCATCATCACTTATATCATCAAGATGTCCTCCTCTCCACTTGGCTATCTCTACAACATCTAATTTGGCTATAATTTGTCTCAATGTATCCAATATTGCATTGTTAGTATTTCCTCTACCACAAACCATCTTTACAAATCAAGTTCCTGCAAGATCATAACCCTCTATGAGTTATAGATCAAATCCATAGATCTACAACTCTAAAAACACATATGAATCAAGTTCTACATGATCCAAAGTCCTGGTACAAACTGCTTGACATTTGGTTATCTTCTTGCACACTTAGGAATAATTGAGCTCTAATACCACCTAGTCCAAGGGAGGATAGAATAACTAGGGCCAAAGGGCACACCTAGCTATCCAAACCACCCTACAAGAGTTAACATAGCAGAAAACATAACACAAGAAAAATTTCAAGGAGAGAGAGAATAGATATTTATATTTTCATTAGACAATCCACATACATGCCTAACTATAAGGCCTTTCAAGTTATGGCCATCTAACAATTCAAGGTTAGTATTTGTCTTTTATCTATTTCAGGATTTAAACACATACTCCTCATAATAGAAAGACCATTTAAGCCCCTCTCTCTATATCTTACATTACATGATCCACTTCTACATTGATCACCTTCTTGTGCTTAGTCAATTTGGATCATCATTTTGAAAACAAGGTTAAGAATGGAAAACCTTATTTTATTTAAGTTCATTTTGATGAACCTGATAAACTTACCCTCTTTTCATTTGTGGAATTAGATTTTCTATTTTTATTTGTAGTGTTATATTTCATTTCATATTTGTTAGGTATTTTCTTGTATTAAGAATAGATTTAGCTTATGCTCTTGCATTTTAAAAATAAAAAATAAAAAGAAACATTGCAAAATTTCTTTCAAAATACAAAAATATTTATGCTTTATGTTTTCTTAGTTTAGTTCATTTACATTGCATTGGTTTATGATCTTTATTACTTCTAGTCCTACTTCTAATCTTAGGGTTAGATGTAGTTGTAGACTTATAAATACCTTTGAGCAAGAGTCTTCTTCTCCTTTCCATAGGATCGCATAATAGTCTTTGATTCTTCTTGATTCTAATCTTGTTATGGAGCAAAACACTTCTCACGCATCTCATGATGAGGATGATGCTTTAAGAGTTCCTCTTGAAGAAGTCCAAAAAATTTCAAATGAACTTGCTATAATGGGTAATTGGATTCTTCAAGAAAACCATAATCAAGATTCAATTCAAGCTATTGAGGCTCTCAAGAAAGTTCTTTGTGATAATGACCAAGGTGTTAATCTCTTGTGTGGTATTACTCACCTTATTCATTCCAATGTTAAACCTTTAGCTCAAGAAGCTTAAGATTTAGGGTTTTCTCATCCTATCACTAGTGTAGAACCTTCTTATACTCCTTCTTTGGTGATTGCAACAATTTATTCTATTCCTATGTGTGAGGCCTCACCCCGACCCATCATAGCTTAGTTGATTATTTATTATTTTGGTACTCATGACTCAATATGTCAGGACATTACTTGATGCACTGAACATTATTATGCTATTTTATGATGTGTGATGCTTTACTTTAGTTATTTGATTTTGTCATTTAATTCTTTATGAACATGTATAATGATGAAGTAAATGAATGCAAAGCTAACACTTTGATTATGCAATTCTAATGGTCAGAAATATGAGTAGAATTAGATAAATAATTGATTATTGGAAAAATGGATGCTTTAATTTATAAGATGATTTTTTTGATACATAATTTACATGATACATGTGATTTCCTGATCTATTGATGCATGCAATGAGTGTGCAAGAAATTTAGCCGAGAAAACCCAATGGAAAGATGGAACTAAACCACTTGTTAATTTGTGCTATCTTGCATTGTCTTTCTTTGGAAGGTTGTTAATTGGTCTTACTATTCTTGTAGCCTTTTGTTTGTTCCTATTAAGTCTTCAAGGCCTAAAAATATTAAATTTAAGTACCCTAGGGGTAAGGATGTGGGTGAGGAGCACTTTTCAACCCTTTAGTCTCTTTGGTTGACTTTTAGGGTCACTCAAAAATCCTGTTTTTGGTTGATTGCGAAAATTGATTGTCTCCCACTTGAGTTGGTGACTCAAAACTCCATCTTAAGGTTACTTGAAGTCTAGTTGAGTTAAGGATCATACTTAGAGGTAATTTGGAGTAGTTTTGGAGTTGTTACCCAATCTCTAGTTTTGGAGAAAGTTTTAAGATTGAAGGAAGAAAAGGAAAAGCTCTTCTCAACCCACCATTTTGCCATAACTTTTTGTGATGGTAGGAGTTCTTTACTCTTTTGAATTGTTTCTTCATGTTGTTCATGCTTGAATCATGCATAAGGCATTGTGTTTTTCTTTGTATTACTTTCTTGTGTGTTGGGGTTGATTTGGAGGGATCTTAACTTTTTTTTCTTTTGATGTTATTCTTATGCTTTCCTTGATGTTTTATTTTTGAGGGGATTTCATGGGGATTGTTTTGGTATCACTCACCCTTGGATAGGGAAGAAGTGGCCATGTATGGGGAAGGGCTTTAGTTGGACCTCAATAGTGTAGAGTCTCTTCTGATGGTGAGAGGAGGGAAAGAGGGTAGGGTGTATGGGCCCCTACTTGGTTTTTAGGTTAGTTGTTTTAGTTAATGATTAGGAGTTTAAGTCCATAGTAAATTTCTTTTTTTTCTTTTTTCAATGTTATGTAAGATATTTGATTAGCATTAATTTAGTTAGTTTTGGTGTTAGTGTTAGCTAGTGTTAATTTAGATATGTGTTTTGAATTTTAGTTAAAGGTTAATTTATGTTGTAAACATAAGTTATTTAGTGATGTTAACAGTTCTATCAACTTAATGTTAGATTGGTAGATGGTGGTAGTTTGTTTTATTTTATTATCAAATCATGTTTGAATTAACTTTTATTGTAATTGTCTTTAGGAACATTTTATTAGAATTATAGATTAAATAAGATTGCAATTTGAACTATATAAGTTCTAAGTAAAGTTTAATTATGAACGTATCATCACATTAATTAGTAAGTCCTTTTGGAAATTGGTTTGAATAACGTTAAGTATATTGTTAATAAATTAATGAACAAGTGTCATTATCAAAATTAATAATGAGAGTTTAAATTTAACGAATTTTCCCTCATGGTTATAAAATCAAGATGACATGTAGTGAACCTATTCTTGCACTTGTGAACAAACTCTTAAACCGTAGTTAACCTAATAATATTTTTTTTTAAATAAAAAAATTTGTGTGTGTGTGTGTGTGTTTTTCCCTAGATTTTGGGAATGACAATTTGGTTATCAGAGCCTGTGTTTCAACACTAGGAACCTAAAACCATTATGCTTCTAAACTTAACTAAAGCTTTAATTGTGTAGGATGCCTCTTGTTACTTGGAGAAATCAACAAGGCAAAGGTCATAGGGTGAGAGGTGGTAGAGTAGGACAAGAGGATAGACCACCACCACCTCCACCACCACCTCCACCATGGAATCTAAATCAAGACATTTTGGATGCCTTCTAGACATTGATTGGCATTATCCAATAGAGGATAGCACCTATAGTATGGATAGGGTAGCATATTCTTGGAGGGGAAGCACAGGTTCCCAAAGGAGGTGGGGTCAGAGATAGAGAGAGGAGTAGGAGTCCTCCACTAAGGCAGGTTGACGGACATGGTGAGCATGAGGGTGAGTCAATACATCAGAGAGGACCACCACTCGATAGACCTCCTAGACATATAGGAGATGATATCAGAGATTTGATATGACTTGGACCACCACTCTTTATCATTTCCAAGAGGGATAGTAGTAGAGGCTTGGTTACAGAGTCTTCAGTGATGCTTTAGATTATGTCCTTATGGGAGTAATTTGAAGGAATGTCTTGCAGTTCATTAGTTGAGAGGAGATGCCTCCAATTGGTGGCATTAGGAGGAGACTGTAGGAGGAGTGAGCATAATTACCCTCACATGGGAGTCATTCTTAGAGAGATTTAGAGAGAGGTACCTATCTGAGCACTTTAGATAGAAGAATATTGAGGAGTTTCATTCTCTACATCAGAGGGGTCTCACCATAGCTCAGTATGAGAGCAAGTTTTTCGATCTCCTTCCATATGTTGAGTACATGAAGGAAAAGAAAAAATGAGTGCATCAATTCATCATGGGCTTGAATTTCTCACTTCAAGGTCTAGTTCGTATGGCCTTTCCTACTACCTTTAGATAGGTAGTTGAGGTAGCTCTAGTTGTAGAGGATACTTGGAGTATATAGGAGCCACAAGATTGATCTTAAAACCAAAACTCTACCCAATAGAAACCTTCTTGAAAAGGGAATCAGAACTACATAGCAGGGTCCTCTAAGGGCCAACAATCTTAGCAGCAACAGAAACCCTCATAGGGTTATCAGGGCTCCAAGCCCAAGCAGTGGCATTCTCAGAGTCTGAGGCAGGATCAGAAAGTACAGACCCCATAGTCACAGTCAATGAAGACTCAGCAATCTTCTAGGGGTGGTTTTAGTGGATCTAGCAAGTCAAGGGGCCCACAATAGTTAGGATCTCAGGGTGCATGATCTTATATATGAGGACCATGTTACACTTGTGGTGGCATGGGTCATATTGCTAGAGAGTGTCCTCAGGGTCAATCTTCCAATGGTCAGAGAGGGGCACTTTTAGAGCCGATAGTTGGTGATGTAGGTAGATCCCACAAAGTTTTTGCAGTGGTTGATAACCACTAGGTTGAGCATTAGGCTATAGTTATTGAGGCTATATGTAGTATATAGGGTAGCATGGTTACTATTTTATTTGATTCTGGACCTATTGATTCATTTATGTCTCCTTTTATCATGGAGCATTGCAGGCTAGTGGCAATTAGTCAGGATGTCAGTTGAGAGGTGGAGTTAGCCTCAGGAGCTAAAGTGTTAGTTAGTTCCATGGTGCATAATTGTCAGATGCAGATTGGAGACATGTCCATGATGTTTGATCTACGCATTACCCCTCTAGGTTCTTATGATGTTGTTCTTGGCATGGATTGGCTTTATGCCCATAGTGCCAAGATGGATTATCGACAGAAGAGGGTGGAATGTTTAGATGTGGATGGTATCTCTAGAGTGATCCTTGGGGTTAAGAAACCCATATCCCTTCGTATGATTTTCACTATGCAGCTTAGACAGTGCATGCAAAAGGGATGTCAGTTGTTCACTATCACCATCAGCGAGAGGGAGGAAGATTCAAAGGGGGATCCATCCCTCGATGATTTTCCAATATTGAAGTAGTTTGCAGATGTTTTTCCCTCAGAGCTCACTGGTAGATCTCCACCTAGAGTAGTGGATTTTCATATTGACCTTGTGCTAGGAGCAGAGCCAGTATCAAGAGCACCATATAGGATGACTACTCATGAGCTTAAGTGAACTAAAGATTTAGTTGGAAGAACTCTTATAGAAGGGGCATATTTGACCTAATGTGTTACCTTGGGGTGCACCAGTGATCTTTTTTAAGAAGAATGACAAATCACTTAGGTTGTGTATTGATTATTGGCAATTGAACAAAGTAACCATCAAGAACTGATACCCACTTCCTAGGATTGATGACCTCTTCAATTAGTTGTAGGGTGCTCGAGTGTTTTCAAAGATTGATCTCAAGTTGAGTTATCATCAGTTGAGGATTCTAGATAGTGATATCCCTAAGACTACATTTCATACTAGGTATGGTCACTACAAGTTCATCGTGGTACCATTTGGCCTCATGAATGCTCCAACTGTATTCATGAGCCTCATGAATGGAGTATTTCTACCTTTTTGGATGACATCTTGATATATTCTTATAATGAGAAGGAGCATGAAGAGTACTTGAGACATCTTGTGGTTGTTTTCTTGGATGAAATCTTGATATATTCATGAGTTTGTGGTTGTTTTCCTGGATGACATCTTGATATATTCTTGTGATGAGAAGGAGCATGAAGAGCACTTGAGACAGGTATTGCAGAAGTTGAGGGAGAACCAGCTATTTGGTAGCTTGTTGAAGTGTGCATTCTTTAGACCTAAGATACATTATTTGGCTAATGTAATATCAGGCGATGGTGTCTCAGTAGACCCATCAAAGATTAAGGCCATCATGGATTGGCCAGCACCCACCAGTGTCACTAAGGTGAAGAGTTTTATGGGTTTAGCAGGTTATTATCGATGCTTCATTGCAGGGTTCTCTAGATTGGCACACCCCATCACATCTCTTCAAAAGAAGGGAAAGAAGTATGAGTGGATAGAGAAGTGTGATAGAGCCTTCTGAGAGCTCAAGAGAGCCCTCATTAGTGCACCAATTCTCTCAGTACCAAATCCATCTACGGATTTTGTAGTGTGCATTGATGCCTCTTTGGATGGTATAGGGGCAATTTTTATGTAGAATGGATGACCTATTTATTTTGAGTCTAGGAAGTTGAAGAGTCATGAATTAAATTACCCTACTCATGACCTAGAGCTTGTAGTAGTGGTTCATGCTTTAGTGAAGTGGTGACACTTCCTACAAGGTCATAGATTTGAGCTTCATCATGATCACTAGAGCTTGTAGTACATATTCACACAACCAAACCTTAATGCTAGGTAGAGAAGGTGGATGGAGTTCCTTTGTGAGTACGATTTTGATGTTCATTACATCAAGGGAAAAGAGAATGTAGTTGCAGATGCCTTAAGTAGAAGGCATCATGAGTTATCATCTATGACTACTAGTACCGATTTGAGAGAGCAGATTCTTCAGTACTTGCCAGTAGATGAGCTTTATGCAGAGGTCATGCTCAAAGACCCTTGGAAGGGAAGTATTTAGAGTATTCCTTGGAGCTTAATGGACTCTTGCGTCATAGAGGATGTATGTATGTACCTTCCATTGGGGGTTTGCATGAGCTCATTATACTTGTGGCTCATAGAGCAACTTATGCAGCGCACCCTGGTGTTAAGAAGTTACATGCAGATTTGAGATAGTTATATCATTGGCTAGGCATGAGAGTGTATATTACTAGCATAGTTGTGAGATGCCTCAAGTGTCAGAGGGTGAAGGTAGAACATTTTCATCCCAGTGGGCTCCTTTAGCCTCATGAGATTGCAAAGTGGAAGTGGGATGTCATATCTATGGACTTTATTGTTGGTCTTCCCTTGTCATCTCATCACCATGATGCCATTTTGGTGACAGTTGACATGTTGACCAAGGTTGCCCATTTCTCTCGCATACTATATACATAGCATGGAACATAGCTCAAGTGTTTCTATGGGATATTGTCAAACTCCATGGTGTCCCCAATAAGATCATCTCTGATAGGGACTCATTATTCACTTCATCTTTTTGGAGAGAGTTGTAGGAAGCACTGGGCACTAGGATCAATTTCAACATAGTGTACCATCCTTAGACCAATGGTCAAACTGAGTGGGTGAATCAAGTTTTGGAGGACATGTTACATATGTGCGTGATGGACCATCAGGTCAAGTGGGAGGAATACTTACATCTTGTTGAGTTTTCTTATAACAATGGGCACCATTCCTCCATAGGTATGCCACCTTATGAGGCCTTGTATGGAAGACCATGTTAGATCCCCTTGAGTTGGGACAAAATTGAGGATTGAGTATCTATTGGTCGTTAGTTAGTTAAGGACAGTAGGTGACCTTGATTAGGTAGTGCTTGAGAGAGGCACATGATCGGCAGAAGAAGAATGCTGATCTAAAGAGGATAGATCAAGAGTATCAGGTTGATGATAGAGTGTTCTTGAGGGTGCAACCACACAAGAGTTTGATTCGATTTGGAAAGGGCTCTAAGTTGGCACCCCATTTTGTTGGGCCGTTCGAGATCCTAGAGAGGATAGGACTAGTTGCCTACTGTTTAACCTTGCCAACTAGCTTATCATGCATCCATGATGTGTTTCACATTTTAGTACTTAGAGGATACATTTATGATGAGTCTCATATTATAGATTGGGATGCTTAGCAAGTGGAGTCAGACGGTCAGTTAGCACTGGAGCTTATCAATATTATTTATTGACAGACCCTAGCACTTTGAGGTCAAGAGCTAGACCAAGTTAGGGTCTAGTGGGATTGCTATGATGAGGTTATGGCTTCATGGGAGGACACGACACAGATGCAATCTCAGTACCGATATCTTTTTTATGAACTCCAAGAGGAAGTTCATTCCTAGTGGGGGAGGATGTGAGGCCTCACCCTGACCCATCATAGCTTAGTTGATACTTTATTATTTTGGTACTCATGACTCGATATTTTTGAACATTACTTGATGCACTAAACATTATTATGCTATTTTATGATGTGTGATGCTTTACTTCAGTTATTTGATTTCATCATTTAATGCTTTATGAACATGTATAATGATGAAGTAAATGAATGCAAAACTAACACTTTGATTATGCAATTCTAATGATAAAAAATATGAGTAGAATTAGATAAACAATTGATTATTGGAAAAATGGATGATTTAATTTATAAGATGATTTTTTTGATACGTAATTTACATAATGCATGTGATTTCTTGATCTACTGATGCATGCAATGAGTGTGCAGGAAATTTGGCTAGGAAAATCCAATGGAAAGATGGAACTAAACCACTTGTTAATTTGTGCTATCTTGCATTGTCTTTCTTTGGAAGGTTGTTAATTGGTCTTACTATTCTCGTAGCCTTTTGTTTGTTCCTATTAATTCTTTAAGGCTTAAAAATATTAAATTTAAGTACCCTAGGGGTAAGGATGTGGGTGGGAAGCACTTTCCAACTCCTTAGTCTCTTTGGTTGACTTTTAGGGTCACTCAAAAACCTTATTTTTGGTTGATTGTGAAAATTGATTATCTCCCACTTGAGTTGGTGACTCAAAACTCCATCTTGAGGTTACTTGAAGTCTAGTTGAGTTAAGGATCATACTTAGAGGCAATTTGGAGTAGTTTTGGGGTTGTTACCCAATCTCTAGTTTTGGAGAAAGTTTGAAGATTGAAGGAAGAAAAGGAAATGCTCTTCTCAACCCACCATTTTTTCATAACTTTTTGTGAAGGTAGGAGTTCTTTACTCTTTTGAATAGTTTCTTCATGTTGTTCATGCTTGAATCATGCATAAGGCATTGTGTTATTCTTTTTATTGCTTTCTTGTGTGTTGGGGTTGATTTGGAGGGATCTTAATTTGTTTTTCTTTTAATGTTATTCTTATGCTTTCCTTGATGTTTTGTTTTTGAGGGGATTTGATGGGAATTTTTTTGGCATCACTCACTCTTGGATAGGGAAGAAGTGGCCATGTATGGGGGAAGGGCCTTAGTTGGACCTCAATAGTGTAGAGTCTCCTCTCATGGTGAGAGGAGGGAAAGAAGGTAGGGTGTATGGGCCCCTACTTGTCATCCCATACCTTGTATGAAAATTTGGATTATTTAAGAAGGGAAGGAATGAACACCCTTGTTATATTGGCCCTAAAAGGACATTTGTAGAAGAATGGAAGTTCTTGAATTTTAGCCCCGAAAGGGCTATGTTATGGTATGGTGATTGACATCTCCTATTGAGAAAATCCACCTCCCCCCTATTTTGGTTCAAAGTTGAACCTATTGTGCAAAATTGGGTTGGGAATGCATGCTTGAATTATTCATCTTATTATGTTGTTTTACCTCCATGTTGGTTCTCGTCTCTCCATGGTTCCCTTGATGCATTGAAGATATTGGAAAGAAATCTCTTGTAAAAGACCTAGAAGAGAATTCAATTGAATTGTAACATCATGTAAAAATGTATTTAAATTTTGATGTATTTTGACAAAGATGTGAGATTTTCTTACTGTTTCTTTCCCAATGGAGCCTTGATCTAGGTTAAAATAATAGAGAGAAACTCCTTGCATTGTAGCTTATGTTATTTCAATTCATGTGTATATGTGTGGAAAGATAGATTAAAGGGTGATGCTTAATTATAACCTTCCCTTTCAAATTTAATTATGTTAAGTAAGAAATTAGTCATGTTGAATTTTCATCAAATTTCATATGTTCTAGGAGTTGCAAAAACTCCCTCTTTTTTATTTAATGAACTAATTCAATCATCTTGATAAAACATGCAATTGGTAAATCCCAATTAAAAAGGAAGCATATGCCCTTGTTTTAAACCTATTTGCAAACCACAATATTGACAAAAAATAAATGTATGCACTTCATTGTTATAAACACCTATCAAAAAACAAACATGCCTCTTTAATAGTTATGCAAGTTTGTCAAAAAAAATTGCACACAAGAAATAAAAGAGACACTACAAAAAAATTAGCTTGAGGAAAAAAATGTATTCCCCTAGGAGCAATTTGCTCTCTAGAGTTTGTATGGGGGATGCAAATAAAGCCTCATTTGCAATAGAGCATATTCCCCTCCTGATTCCCCTTTAAAATAACCTTTATTCAAATCCCTTATATATAAAATAATAAATTAAATTGTTGAAGGTAATTTTTATATCCTAGAAATTACCCCCCCCCCCCCCCCCCTTTCTAAAAACTGACCTAATAAACTTTTGCTATTATTAGCTTTCCCCTTATCCTAAATCTCCACCTAACCCCTCACACCTATCCCATGAATCCTAGCACATGGGAAGAGCAGACCCTTGAATTATTCTAATATTCATTAACACCCACCCCCTTTTTCTCCTAGGTGATAGATTGGGATTAGGGGCACAGGTTAGAGGAGCAGTAGTATAGCACTAAATGGGGACTTGGCAACCCAACCACCTTAACCAATCCCTTCCATGTGCAAACCATCCTTAGGCTAACCTCAGGCAGTGCAAGATCTCCTTGGTTGGCTTCCGTGGTAGGTGAAATGTCATGTTCTGAAGATTCTTATAAACTCCACTTTTTCAGCACACTTTCCAACTCCTCCTTACCAAGCGCACACATGAGGGAGGCTTACCCTGCACATTTTTTTGGGGTCAAGTAATGCACAATGTAGTCTTGGAGGACTACGCTAAGAACCTTGGGGTCTACCCAAGCTCATTGGTTATGGCATAGGGTGGCCAAGTGGCCAAGTGTAAGGTTAGTTGGTAGACCTTAGGTTAGTGAGTTAGGTTAGTTTAGTTAAAGGTTAATCTTAGATTAGTGATATTTAAATGTTAGACTTTAGTAATGTTAGTATATTTTAAGTAATGGAATTAAGGTAGTTAGCTTAAGTTAGTGTTAATGTAAGTAAGTTTTAAATTATGTTAGATTGTTAATTTATTTATTTTGCTATCAAAGTTTCTTTTAAATGAAGATAGTTTTGTAGTTATGTTATTTAGAAATTAAGTTATACATGCTAAATTTTAGAAATGTAGTATAGTTGTGTTCTTTTTATAATGGCATTTAATATTTAGTTAAATAAAATTCCAATTATAGTTAGATGTATTAGGATATTTTAGTTGGTTTTTAGGTTAGTTATTTTAGTTAATGATTAGGAGTTTAAGTCCATAGTAAATTTGTTTTTTTCCTTTTTTCAATGTTATGTAAGATGTTTGATTAGTATTAATTTAGTTAGTTTTGGTGTTAGTGTTAGCTAGTGTTAATTTAAATATGTGTTTTGAATTTTAGTTAAAGGTTAATTTATGTTGTAAATATAAGTTATTTAGTGATGTTAACAATTCTATCAACTTAATGTTAGATTGGTAGATGGTGGTAGTTTATTTTATTTTATTATCAAATTGTGTTCGAATTAACTTTTATTGTAATTTTCTTTAGGAATTTTTTATTAGAATTATAGATTAAATAAGATTGTGATTTGAACTATATAAGTTCTAAGTAAAGTTTAATTATGAATGTATCGTCACATTAATTAGTAAGTCCTTTTGGAAATTGGTTTGAATAACGTTAAGTATATTGTTAATAAATTAATGAACAAGTGTCATTATCAAAATTAATAATGAGAGTTTAAATTTAACAAATTTTCCCTCATGGTTATAAACTCAAGATGACATGTAGTGAACCTATTCTTGTACTTGCAAACCAACTCTTAAATCATAGTGAACCTAATTATATATATATATATATATATATATATTTTAAATAATTGTGTGTGTGTTTTTTGCCCTAGATCTTGGGCATGACACTATGGGTGTTCCTCCTATGTCCCTTCCTATATCACAACCTTCTTATCATACTTTCCTTTTACTTATTCAACTCCTATGCCAACTGTAGTTCCTAGTATTCCTCTAGTTGTGTCTTCCATTCCTATAGCTTCTTACACTTTACCTAGTGTATCTAATGTTTGTATTCCTTCTATTTCTTCTCATGATTCTACAATTATCATTTTGGCTCAAACTATGTCATATTTACAACAATACTTACCTCTTTATCTCAAAATAAGTTTAGAATGCCTACCTATGACATGGGAAGCCCTTTGTCTCAAGATATCATTCATATTCCCATTCCTTAGCAAGTCAATATGCCTCATCTTGAGAATTATAATGGTAAGGGAGACCCTATTCATCATGTTAAAACCTTTTAAATCTTTTGCAATGATTATGCTCACGATCATAAGATTTTAGCTAAGTTATTTTCTTGAACTTTCTGTGATAAAGTTTTACAATGGTTTTATTCTTTGAATCCTTATTCTATTCATTCATTTCCTCATTTTGCTAATGCTTTTATTCAACAATTTCAAAACAACATTGGCCCACAAGTGTGTTTGACTAATTTGATGCAGCATTGTAAACAAAATTCTAAGGAAAAATTGACTAAATTTATTGGTAGATTTAAGAATTTGCATGATAATATTTCCTATCATGTTCCTCATATTGATATTCAATGTATATTTATTTCAAATTTTCAAAAAATTATTAGAGATAAGATTATGCTTAGTGAGTTTACCTCTTTTGAACAACTTTGTGCAGTGCTTCATCATTATCAATTATAAGTGAGTCAATTTGAGAGCACTACTTCAATGGCTCCTATTCTTGTTGATAAAATGATGTTGCTCCTAATCCAAATAAAGTTCAAAAATTCAATATTGTGTCAAGATAAATAAACAAGAAAATCTAGTTGTTGATCAAGTTGTTGTTGCATCTGACAATACCACTTTTGCATTCATTGATTCTTGATTAAATCATACATGTACTCCTCTCTCTATATCTATACACTATATTATGAATAGGTTGTTAACTACTAATATGATTAATTTACCTCCTATTTAACCTCTTTTACCTGCTAAAAGCTTTTGTCGATGATACTGAGGAATGTGAAACTTTAAAACATAAGGTTCATGGCTTAATTGATTCTAATGCTTTATCTATTGATAATTTTATGCCAGTGAAAAACTCAAATTACTTGAGCATGAGAGAAAATCCCTTTAAAGGAACAAGCTAAGAAGGAAGAACAAATTAGATTCCTAGAGGAAGGAATGCAAGTTATAATTGAGATAGAAAGGAAAGCCCATCAAGAAGCACAAGAATTTCTTGTGGCTCCACAACTTAACAATAAATTGAACAATGTTCACATTGATGGTGGAAACAATTCTCCTCCATTCATTCCTCCCAAGAATCCACAAAATGGAAAACATTGGAGAGTACCTTTACCATCTCCTAGTCCTAGAGGAAGGAGAGCTTAAAGACATGATGATTATAGGAGACTAGCACCTCCTAGAATTTCAAGACAACCTTTATAGGAGACTAGTACCTCCAACCTTCACAACATGCTCATCATGGTTCACAATGTGGATGTGGTAGCTCAAACTTTGAATGCAATTCTTATGATTTCATGGCTATGCAACAAGGCCCACATTTTCAGCAACATATGAAAGCATATATGGAAAAAAAATAGAGATGCATGCTTTCAACATTTAATCAACAAGGTTGCAAAGTTCCCTTACAAATTTGATGTAGAAAAATATATTCAAAAGCATGATCCCTCTATGAAAGAAGAAATTGATCAATAGAAGAAACAATTGAAGTAATATCAGAACCCAAGAGTTATTTTTCACTTGATTTAGTTTTTCCTAATCCTTTTGATAAGAGTATTGACATGTAGTGCCTGCCCCTAGTTCACATTTTTTTTGTTTTAATTGCCAAACTCTTTTAGGCTAGTTTTATACTTGATGTTTAGAAGCATTACTTTCAGATTATCAGATGTTGTTTTACACTCAATTTATTATATGATGAGATTACTTGGTACTCTATATTTCATGCATGTATGATGATTATTCAATATTCTAAATTATCGATGATGATTAGTTAGATGGTTTATTATCACATGTTCTTTCTTATGGATACTTACCCCATACTGCATGTGTATGGTGTGCGTGTTTGTTTTCTTTATGTATGGTGTTTCTAATGTGGTTAAGGAAGGGAGTCGTAGTCACCTACTAGTCGAGATCTACACGATGCACCACTTCCTACCATTGTCTGTTTAGCTTAGAATATTGTGTCTGTACATGCGTGGATTTTATGCAGGTTGCAGGTACCGGGTATCGACTTCCCTAAATTGCCAGGATGAGCGTACCCTATCGCATTATCTCAATGGTAAGAGAGGGGAGATAAACTCTTAAGTCCAATTCCTAAACCCTTTAGCCAATTGTCCTAATTGATAATTAGGACAAGTATATGAGTTAAATACCATCTGAATGCATCAAATGATGTTATTTCGTGATTATAACCCTTTTTGCTTGATTTAGTATGTGTTTTTCTATGATGGGTTTTCGTATGTTGCTTTATGAGTCCTTGATGTATTTTCTATTAATTAAGTCTAATTAAAAAGATTAATTAATGATTTAATTTAATAGAAAATTATTATGACATTTTAATATTTAATTATATTTAATTAATTAAGAAATTAATTAAATAAAAAGAATTGAATTGGAGATAAAAGTTTTAAGTATAATATTAGAACGCGATAATATTTATTTAATTTAATAATAATATATTTAGAGTTCATTTTTAAATAAATGGTAAATATTATTATTAGTTGAATTAATAAATATTTTATCAATTAAATTTTCTAAAATAAATTAAAAGTGGAAAAGATATTAAATTATTAAAGGTCCCTAGATCGCATGATCTAAGCATGAGTTTAAATATGAGAAATAAATTAAAAGATAATATAATAGAATAATGTTATTTTAATTTCATAAAGTGCACATGAGATTAAAGTAATAAATTAATTTAAAATAGAAGTCAAGTGGAATATTAAATAAAGTTATTTAATAATTCATTTAAGGTGCATTAAAAGAGAAAGCAAAGAATTAATTAAAAGTTAATTTTGAGTTAACTCAGTTGAGCAAAGAGTCCTCTCGGGTGAATGCACAATTAGTGCCTCGATTTGAGGAGAAAACTCCTTATCACAACTTTGGGGTTCATTTTTGTGGGAGACGAATTTGGAGACAAAGAATTTCTGGGAGACAACTTTTGGAAAGCGAATTTCAGAAGGCTAATTCCAAGAAAGATTTTTGGAAGAAGATTATTGAAGAGGAATTTGGACGCGAATATTGGAAGCGAATTTTGGAATGGAATTTCTGGGAAAGTTTCAGAGAGAGATTTTTGGATAGAAGCAAATTCTCTCACAATTTTCTGGTGGTTGCGTATTAGCATCAGGTTCAGGTAGGGTCTTGTGTTTTGATCACAGATTAATTACACAATTTTCCCTTCCTATCTTCTTCGTGCCTATGATTGTTGGGATCGAATTCTTTGGATCTCATTTTGTGATTCTTTCACTCTCTTGTCTGAATCTTATGACATGTGTATTGTGTCTCATCTATATAATAAGATTGTAAGAAAAATAACCAATTTGAAAATCCATCCATAGGTAAAAGAAAAACGTAGTTAATCCAGGAAGGGTTTGAGATTTAAAAAGAAAATTTATCTTAAAAATTCAAATGGTTAATAGAATTTTCTCTATCATATTATAATTGTAAATGTTATTTAAAAAAAATAAAAATAAAAAAATAAAATAAAGATGAATTTGATTAATTATTATTAGTAAGAATTTAAAGTAAAATTTAAAAAGAAAAAAAAATATTTATGTATTTAAAATATTATTATAGAAATTTAAAATAAAATATAACACACAATTTTATTGAGGGGAATTTGTTTTAAATAAGTAAAATTTAAAATAATAAAATTAAATAATGTATATCTTTTACACAATTTGGGAGAAATTGTTTAATGTTTTAATTAAAAATTAATTTTAAAAAAAATAATTAATTTTTAAAAATATATAATATAAAATACTTAAAACTTCCTCTTACCTATTTTGGTCAGTGGCCTGCACATTTTCTTATGCGTACACATATGGAAAGGGGCTGCATAGCTTTAATTATGGCCGGCGGGCCCTAAACGCAAGGTAAAATTTAAAAGTTTTAATTAATTTTTGTTTTATTATGTTTAATGAAAGATATGCTATATTATATATATATATATATATATATATATATCTAAAATTTAATATATTAATAATAATTTTAATTAATAGTTATTTTAATAATTATTAATTTAATTAATAGTTAATGAAATTTAATATAGTTTATTTTAATTTAGTTATTAATAATTTTTATTAAATAGTTTTGTTAATTATTAAGTAATTAATAATTAATAAAATATTAATATAGTTGTTGATTATAATTAAATTTATTAATAGTTTTAAATTTTAATGATTAATTAAATGTTAATTATCTAGTTATTTTATAAATAACTATTAATTAACTTTATTAAATTTGTTTTAATTGACCTATTTAAATAATGGAAATTATTTTAAAAAAATAAAAAAAATAAAGATGTAGTTTTATTTACTTGTTGATAATTCTAATTTTTTTAATTGTAATTTTATCTCATTGAAAGTCCATGAGTACCATTTTAATAATTTAAATAAATAATTACCTTTTTAATATTTTTTAGGAAATTGACTTTAAATATAAAGGGGGTAATTTTGTATTTTATCTGAATATATGGATGGGTAAGTAGTAAGGGTTAAAATTTTGTATTAGGTACTCAAAAAAACTTATACTGAAAACAAAAATTGAGCCTTTCATTAACTCAACAATATATTATCATTTTTACCCAACCAACAGTGAGATGATTCTGTTTTCTATGTACTGTTTATGGTTTGGGTTTTGGGGTTTGTCCTAGCTTTGACCAGTCTTAGGTTGTGACTAGAGGCTCAGGTGTTATGTGTTTGTGATGGCATGCTGATGTGATCTCGATCTTTTTTTTACCCAACCATGGTAATGTGATGGTATGCTCTATGATATGGATGTTTTACTATTTGTTATTGCTTTCCAGTTTCCTTGTGTGAAGTTGAGGTGTACATATTTGAGTTACCTGACTTGACCATTTTGGAGTCTTCGATCAGTTTTGTGTTCTATTATTGGGATTCTTTCTAGTTACTCGTTGGAGAACCATTGGATATTGTAATTTATCATTGATGCCTTCATATGCTGATAGAGATTTGTTGTGATCATTATGATTATTATTTGATGCTATTCAGTTGCTCATGGAGAACTGATATAATGATTGTGGATTATATTTATGATGTTTTCAATTGCTTGTATAGGATTGAGAGGATTTTATTATGATTCTTTGATTTGTGATTTCATGAGCCTAGGGTAGGTTATCTATGTGTAGTGTCGGGAAGTGGCTTGCAATGGGGATCGGGGCCCTAAGACGCTGCCTAGAGTAACCCATTGTAAGTTATTTTAATAAGTGAAAACATCTCACCTAAATACCAACTTAAATGAACCTAATAAGATAATTGTATGTTCTCTCCCATACCTTGAGTGCTAGTACAGGCTAGGATGGGGTAGAGAGAACGCTTGGTTACGACCTTGCATTCCGTAGTATGCCTCGTCAATATGAGAGGATACTAGTGGCCGCAGAGATCAATAGGGACCCGAGATTCCTAAGGGATTGCTCGGGTAACTTCTACGTGACTTTTGCGATGACACTTTCCTTCTTGCATAGTAGGTTTCCTACGTGTCTTTGTGGTGCCTCTGGGTCTAGATGTTTATCTATGATGGAACCTTTGAGTTAGTATACTTTTAGGATTTCCCAGACTTAGAGAGTACTTGTGTTTTGTGTTTTGATACCTTGTTTGGGACTTGAGACTATCTCCTCAGTGTGGTGGGAGTGGACCATTTAGGTTCCACACGGCCGGATGGTAGTGTTTTTACTCTTACCATTTGAGATCCGTCTGGTGCTACCATGGCTAGAGCTTCTTGGAATGCTTGTTCATAATGTTTAGGTGATGTGTTCTACTTTGGAGGATCATCTTATGCTTTATTCTTGCATGTTAGAATTCTTTATGCATATGTGGTAGCATGTTAGATTTCTTTATGCATATAATGTAGTATGTTTTAGGAGTGATGTCCCTATTACTATACTACCGATGATCTCTTCGGTGACTTTGGATGTTATGCATGGGGGATGACTAGGGCCCATGATGGTCTAATGATGTTTTTGATGGTTGGGAGGAACCACACACTTAGATTAGTTGTGATTTATGATAGATGGATAGTTGTATTTCATGTTGGATGTTTATATCTTTTATGATGGATGGATGTATCAAGTATGGTATATGGTTTCATTTATTTTACTGTACTTTGTATCATGGATTTGAGGATGATGTATCTTTATTTTTACATATGTATATTCTTTTAAGCCTTTCATACCCTGTGACATGTACAGTGGATGATTGAGCATTCTGAATTAATTTGCCAAAAAGGCATTCGAAACAAATGTATATTATGGACATTGGACTTTCTGATTATTCTTTCATATGTATGTGGTAGTTGTTAGACTTAGAATTAATTAAATTTAAATGTGACTCAATGTCTTGGGATCCTTAAGAAATGTAACTTGTGATGTATGTTTGTTGATGATTACATGTTATTGCTTCTGATACTATGTGTTTGATGTGTATGTTATATATTCTTACTTTAAAAAAAAAAAATGTTTAGCAAACTTAGTGAAACTTTAGGTTAATTCTTTTGGATCTCTTGGCGGGGCGTTACATGACATGAAAGTTATTCCTAAAAAATTGAGATCCCCCAATATGACATATATGATGGAAATGGTGATCTGAATGATCATGTGTGTCAGTTCTACACTATGAGTTTTGAGTTTCATCATGAGGACTCATACCTTATGAGATTATTTCTAAGGAGTCTTAAGGGTCAAGCAATGGAATTGTTTAACAATATATCTCCTCCTATTAAGACACTCCCTAAGTTAAATTAGAGATTTGTTCAACACTTTTCATACAATCTTTCACAATATATCTCTCTATTGGACTTATGTCATAGAAATAAAAATCAATAAGAATCCTTTGTTACTTTCTTGCAAAGATTGAGATGACAGTGCTCTCGCTATTCTAGAACTATTCTTGAGAAAGAAAAGATTGAAATACTCATTGGTAATATGGTTCCTAGGATGAAGTATGAAGTTAAGAAGATACTTTTTGAGTCCTTTGATACCATGGTTAAAGTCACATTTAGAATTGAGCATGTTTTGAGAGAGCAATGTATTTTGACAAAAAATAGAAACAACAACAATGGTTAGAATATCAACAACAACAACAAGGATAAAGGAAAGAACACATATTGGAATAAGAACAAACAAGTAGCTAATGATGGAGTTGTGGATTCCTCTAAGCCTAAAGACCAAGCTATTCTCCATTTGGCTAGTTCCAATCAACAGAGTAACAAGTCTAGATATCAAGAAATGCCTAAAGGAGAGAAACACAACTTTACATAATTAGGTGCCATATGAAGAGATATTCATGAAGTTCTTTGTTCATAATCTTGTGCACTCTTCTGATTCTACAAAGTTCCACATACCTTAAGTTAAGCAATAGTGGTGGGATGAGAAGGCCTATTAAAAACTTCACAATGACATTGGACATGATATTGAAAACTGTGGGAGATTTAAGCATATTGTTCAAGATCTTATTGAGAATAAAAAATTTGAAATAGATGGATTAAATAGCAATGCTGATCACACAACATTCAAAGAGCCTTTGCTTAAGTTTGAGAAAGGGGAAGCTTCCCAGCCTAAGAATGGACAAGCTAGAATCAATTACACTTATGCAAATATAGAAAATGTTGTCAATATGCTTAAGGTTGTAGAAGAAAGTTTCAACATGATGGAAGATAAAGATCCTAATGGTTATGGTTTAAATTTGAGCTCTCCTATCCTTGGTGAGAAACCTATTTTGGTGCTAAGGGGTGCTCACTCTAGAGAGTCATCTCAAGGTCCCCTTGTCATTAGAGGACCAATTCAAATCAATCAAGTAAACCTAAGTAAGTTTCTTCCTAAAGTATCAACGTTGTTATGTGAAGTCAAGGTCCCCTTGTGGTCAAAGGACCCAATTCAAACCAACCAAGTAAACCAAAACAAGTGAAATCCAAGTATTTTCCTTCAAAACTAGTGGTTAATCTTAGGTCTAATTATAATCTTGTTGATCAATTACAAAGAACTCCCACTCAAATTTTGATCTTTGAACTTTTAGAGTTGTCCCTAAGACACAAATAAGTCCTTGAGGATGCTTTGTGCATGGTGAATGTCCCCAAAAATTTAGATGTCGATCAATTCTAGAACATGGTTAATCATATATCTAACCCTCATTACCTTTTCTTTTTGGAGGAAGATGATAAATCTTTGAGCCATTTGCACAATATTTCCCTTCATATTTAGGTCATGTTCCATAGAACTTGTGTTAGGCATGTGTTGATAGATGGGGGTGTTGGGCTTAATATTTGTTCTTTGAGTATTTTAAAGACATTAGGTTATTCTAAAGAAGTTATTGATATTAGAAGGGAGATTATTATCAAATCCTATGATAAGGAAAAGAGAAGTTCAAAGGGGTTGGTCATCCTTCTCGTTAGGACTTGTCCTATTGAAAAAGACATTTTATTACAAATAGTTGATGTTGGACCCCTTGTGTACAATATTTTACTTGGTAAACCATAGATTCATGATATGTAAGTAGTGTCATCTACCTATCATTAGTGTGTTAATTTCCCTTACAATGAAATAGAGATTTGTATACCTAGGGATAATACTTTGTCTATTAACTCTAGCTAAATGTAAAGACAAGTTCAAATCCATAGACCTTGGCATTGGGGAATATCAACTCAACTTCCTTGCAAAATTACCAATTTCACCTAGGTCTAATGGTAAACCTTTACAAAAGATGAAACCTTCCTCTTCAACTATGACATTAGTTGACACATTTGTATAGTTGTCAGTGCCAATTCAAGATGAGAAAGAAGATGTGGTTGTTAGAGATTGGATTTATAGAGAAGTGAAGTATATGTACAATGAGAACTTCACTCCCTCTCCTAAAGCTTATGGAAGAGGTTATACTATTTTCAAGAAGATGGGATATCCTAGACATGGTCCTCTTAGTAATATATTGGATGCTAGAGATGAAACCCTTGATCATGGTCTTTGAAACATAAGTTTAAGAAGCCAGTTGGCCTAGGATATGTGAATCACAATAAGAATGTTGCTCCTATCCTTGATAAGTTAGATAGTGAAGAAGAACAAGAGTACATACCTAATTTGGAAAATCAATAAGATATATGTGAATATTGGGTTTCTTCTACTAATCTCCTTTGGGGAGGTTTAGATAGTCCAATATCTCATGATACAGTTGTAAATTAGGACAAGAGAGTGTGATCGTTGATGATATTGAGGCTTCCACGTCTAGGGGTTCCAAGCCATCATGGTATAAGCATCCTATTTGAGATTCAAAAACAAATTCCAATGAGTATGAATGGAACTCCCTCTCAAAGCCTTGTACAGTTGATATGGATATTGATGTTGTTCATACATATAGTTCTCAACCCAAGTTAGTTGACGATTCATGTGTAGGATTAGATTATTTGAACTCACATGTTACCTTAGTGGATGATTCTTTGTTTGTTAGGAAAAATCCCAATTTGGGTAGTTTAAGAAGTTACTTGATAGACTCTGACTCTTTGGTCACTAAAGATATCATTCATATTCATAATGTTGAACCAGACATTGATTTACCCCTTGTTCATCCTAATTTGATTGATTAGTCCCAACACAATCATAAACCTGAGCTTTAATTGTTTCAAAATGATTATGAGATAGCCTACTATTTGAATGCCATTGACCTTGTAGTCTCTTCGACTAATGAACTGACTACCAACATGATAGAGCTAGACATCAAGTACCTTAGTCACAAAATATAAAGAATAGGGGTTCTAATGCAAAAACCACTATGTAGCAGTGTTAGAACTAAAAAAAGTAAAAAGAAAGGATGTATCTAAGGGTGAAAAGCTCTTTGAGGCACTTGAGGATGAGGTACTTGATTGTCTCCCTAGTTATTTTCAAAATATATCTTCATTTCTTATTGAACCAACACAAAAAATCAATTTTGGTATGGATGAAGCTCTACAAATGGTACATTCAGCTCATTCTTTGTCATCACAAGAAAAAGAAGCCTACAATAAGTTCTTACTACAAGCTGATACACCTATTAAAGTTGATTTCCTAGATGAGCACCTCATGTATATGACTAAAATAACATGGAAGATGATTTCTTTCAACCTTGGTTGTCTAATGTAGGAGCATCCTAGGTTGCCTTGTTATCTTGCTCATTTTTGTTCATTCTGCAAGTTGGTGTTGAGTTACTATAGCACTCAGCTGGTGTCAAGTTACTGTAGCACTTAGTTGGTGCCAAGTTACTATAGCACTTAGTTGGTGCCAAGTTACTGTAGCACCTAGTTGGTGCCAAGTTACTGTAGCACCTAGTCGGTGCCAAGTTACTGTAGCACCTAGTTGGTGCCAAGTTACTATAGCACTCCTTCATGTGCCAAGTTACCCAATGTATATCAAGTGACTCTTCATGTGTCAAGCTATGTAGTGTATGTCAAGTGTCAGTATTTGGATGTGATTTCTGCGAGCTGACTTGTGGGATTTATTTTGATTGCGAAATTTATGTTAAGATCTTTTCTTGGGATGTGTCCAAACCATTGTTGGGTCAGCCCTCCTCTTATGTAATGTTCTAGAATGATCTGTAACCCATTTTGGCAAGTATATATAGAGTGTTTAGGTTTAGATTTAGGCAAGTTTTTGAGAGTAGATTGTAGAATAGAACTGAAAGTGAAAATTTACAATTGGATCTTTGAATGTGAATGTATTTGTAACTGGCTGTAACCTAGAAGGCCTTACAACTAGCCATGTTTGAAGATGTTTTGATGAATCAATAAAAGTATTTCACTCTTCCTCCTCCTTTGGTTGCTATTCCTTGTGTTTTCTTCCATTGTGTTAACTCTTGCAAGGTGGTTTGGATAGTTGGGTGAGCCTTTGGCCCTAATTATTCATCCTTTGCCTACATCACTCCTATACCCCATCCTCATAGAGGCTTGCTCTATCCAATTGATGGCTCTAATATCTACTAGTCCCCTATTGTCCATGAGCCAAATGCCTCCTAAAAATTTGATCGACATTAATATGACAGCACAACATCATTATATAATTACCTATAGTAGGCCACCTCTCATATGGCTTGTGTTCATGTCAGCATGTAGTCATGGCCTCCTACATTACTGCCACCATCCTCCCAGCCTATACCATTTTTTAGGTGATATCTCATTGGCCACGATACTCATCAACCTACCTCTGCTAGGTTTTCCTCTCTACCCATAGGGTGGCCACCTCCTACCAAAGCATGTCTACCTTGCCCAACTCATCTATCCTAGTGTGCATGGTAAAGTTACTAAACTCTCCTGCATCTATCCTAGCTTGAAGTGTTGCTAAAGCATCCTAGGCACTATTTTCCCTCACTTGCTCTACCTATATATCCCTTATAGATAGGTAACTTCTATCCAAAGGTTGTCTCACTCAACCCTCATTATTTCTACATCCTCATGTTGAGGTGGCCACTGTGGTGCCTATGGCCCCTATACCTATGGCCCCTACACTAATGGTGGCCCTACTAGTACTAGCCCTCTCCTATGATAGAATTTGCACCCTCAAGGACCCTATTGTGCTCCCTATGTTGTGCCCAAATTTAACAAGTCAAACACAACCTACACATTTTTTTTCTTGAAAGGTGAACTAATGGATAACACATATAAACTTGTACTTTTTTATGAACAATCTATCAACTATGGGGTACTTGAAAAATAACTCATGTTAGTCGAGAATATTATACTGTTACTTTATTTGATGTTGGACCAAATTAACTCTAGTTGTTGGGGAAGAATTTGTTTTCATTTGAAACCCTAGACTTTGAGTTTCCAAGGTGACCAATTTGGTTTACTAACATTCATTGGAAATCTAAGTTATAACATAAGAGGCAGGTCAGGTTATCATTCTAATTTTATGTACTAACCTGAAAATAATGCATTACATATATGAATATGAAGCACAAATTTTAGATCAATGAGGTTGTAATAATCAATAGTTCATGGATGTGGTTACATCTATAATTTCTCTAGATGATTCAATTTTCAAGTCGTCTAACCATATATATATATATATATATATATATATATATATATATATATATATATATATATATATATATATATATATATATATATATATATATATATATCCCTAAATTTGTTCCATTCTATATTCAATTCTATTCCAGTACATTATAGGTATGAACATTTATGTTTCACCCTTTATTAACCTCAATTGTATTGATAACTTACTAGTTAGGTACTATTAACTAGACTATTAGATTTATCATCAACTATTTTATTTATTGGAATGTATTTGTTTGCATATTCATTATTGTTATTACTATTATTATTTTGAATGTTAATAAGGTTTATTGCTAGTATTAAGGTTATATTGAGGCTCATAAAATTAACTATGTTTGCTATTATTCATAGAAATTTTTTATAAGTAAAATTTCATTTTCAATCCACAAGATAATATACATAATTAATAACATATCCATATTATGAAATAATCATGACAACTAATAATAATTAAATCAACCACCCTCCTATAACATACTAACCATCTTACTAATTTTTAATGAACAAAGGTGGTTTCACCTATTTGTTCTCTCAACTTGTTAAAAATTTACTAAACTTAATAGGTACTAATACACATCCTTGACTAACCCCTCTGAACAATGTTCCCACTTTGAAAATTTGACTATATTTCATAATCTAACATCCTTTTACTAACTATTTAACTCTGTTAACCTAACCCTATACCATTATTTGAAACATCAAAAATGTATATATCATTCATTTAATTTTGCTACCTCTATAACTTTATTATTAACTAACACTACTAAGTGTTGATTAACACTTAGATTAGATTATGAAAATAAGTTTATTAAGTCTATGTGATAAACCAAGGGTCAACTGACTAACTAGTCTACACTTATCTCATTAACCTACTTTCTTACTTAACTATACCATTAAACTTTACCAATACAACTAAAGATTTATCCACAATTTTAATTATTACATATCCTAGTGCACTCTCTTATTTCCTACCTTACTACTTCCCACAATAAAGTGGTAGTTAAATATTTTCAAAAAAACTAACATAATTGTTTTGGTCAACAATTTTAGTCCCTATACTTATTGGAATATTTTTCTACCTGCTATCCACTAACAAAAAAATCACAACTTCATTACTATAAGTCTTACACAATATTAAAATCTAAAGTCCAATCTATATTCACTTATGTTCTACTTTACTAACTCTTGATTCTATATATAATAATAATTTCCTAAACATTAACACATACCCAATCATTAGATATTATTCTCCTTATTTATATGACTTTCTCCTTATCATACAAGTTCCCCCCACCCTTCTTCAAGACTCTCTTACCCCTATTTGATCTTCCCAAGGTGGGGTGACAAGGGGTATCATTCTTCTAGGAGACACATGGTAAGTGGGCAGCTTGGATCCCAAGGTAATTTGACTTAAGCCTTTCAATCCAGCCTTGGACCACTTCCTAAGCTTAATCTACTCCTCTAGGCATGAGTTGGTGGGTGTAGTGTATGTTTTATACCATTCCCTATTTCTAAAAAGGTAGGCACCTAGGGACAAGTTTGTTGTTATATGCCAGGACATAGGGAGGTCAAAATTATTACTTTACCTAAGTCAAAGGTTAGGAGTAAGAGCATGATTTCCTAGCATGAATTTTCAAAGGAAATGAAACATTAAACAAGGTCCAAGGTAAGTTTTTTTTATTCCAAGATGGAGGCACACCTTAGGGGGGCAGTCCTAACTTCATGTCAGTAACATAATATATTTCCAAGCACATCTAAGATTTAAAGGAGAGGTGTAGGTGCAAAGATATGTGGAGTCCCATTGTCCCCCTATCAAAACAAATATTTTTCTAACTTTATACTTCCTTTGGAAGTTGGGAGCCTAGGTATATAGGATTCCCCAAACTTTAAGATAAAATTCTTTATTTTGGTTTGGTCCAAGTGTGTTGAATTTTAAATTACTATTATTTTTATTTTTCTTTGTACTATGTTTTGATTTGTATATTTATATATGTCATTTTCAGAAATCATGTGACATTGGGAATGACTTAGGAAACCTAGTGTTAACCATTTTATATTATAACCCTAAGTCTTATAGGTCCTTACTAGGAGTATCAAATACATTCCCTTATATTTTATTGGTCTATAATCTTGCAAAGGAGTTATTTTCTTTCCCCATACATTTTCTATAGAATAAAAGTGAAGTTATAGGAAGTTTTCTCCCTAAGTTTAATACATCTTTCTTCTTTCTGTTTTTTAGGTGATCATATATTTTTGAGTTGCCAATGTTCTAATTTGACTACCCTACTAATTTCACTTTGAAAGTTTGTTATTACTAAAGCATCTATCACATCTAAGGATCTAATTGAACTTGAAAAAAAATGAATCATTCTCCATGCATATGCAATAAACTATCAAATATAATACTCTCTTTTCATTGTATCTAAAACATGATATATGATCTTACTTTTCAATCACTTATGTTTTCAAATTAAGCCAACCATATCAATAAGGATCTACAACAACCCATGAAATGCTTCAAATAATTGATTTATAGACCAACATAAAAAGAACATCTCATCACTTAACTTCTCCATATTACATAGAATTACACAATATGAAACTTACAATGAATATTTCCTTGCACGTAACTATATACAATTTCTCAACCTTTCCTTACACAATTTCAACAATATATAATGATAAAAAAATCTCTTTTACATCATAATGAAATAACAATGGAGACTTGATATCACATTAAATTTGAGATGACATAGAACATTGGTCTCTCTTTACACACTTGATTTTTCAAAATTGTCAAGGGTGAAAGCCTCATATCTTCAAGGACTCCATCTTCAGATAACCTTCATACACACACAAACTAGGAACCATGGAGGCTCACATCCCACCCTAGGGTCCTATGAAGCCACCTACTGAGCAGGGGAAACAAGTCCAAATGGGATACACACACATAACACTTGCCAATGCATAAAACATATCACATAACACAAAACAATCCCTCCCATGGCTTGCACCTTGATTCACCACTGGAACCTTGAACATAGGGTGAAGGTGTGCTTTCAAAAAGGAGACTTGCCATATCATACCATACCTACAATAACAATTTTTCATGCCCTTTTGATGCTTTTCACAAATCAATCAAAATTACATGCCCTTTTAGGGCTTCCACAAACATCTTCCAAACATACTATCAATAGCTACAGCTTCCTTGAAGCCCATACTCCATTAACTTCCTTTCTACACCATATTTCCCTTATCACCCCTAAAGCATGATATGAATGAATATGGCATACAATGGAGCCCATACTCCAAGATTCTCAACTATATTTAAAGCCCAACTAAGCCCTTCACCTTGGAATTCTCTTGCCTTCCCATAGGGTGAGTGAAGCCCTCACACCCATAACAACACTTCACATTCAAACCAAAACAAAAGATCAAGAAAGAAAACCAAGAATATTACATGAACACAATATATACTCTCACCATGACAACACAATATCAAAATCTACAATACCAAGATTCACTGTACAATGCATGATCCAAAAAAAATTACTCCATACTTGTAGATTCATTATGCAATGCTAAAAGAAAGAACATGGTCATGGTTTTAACACCAAACTTGGTCCAAGCTAAAGGAAATGATAATTGTTGTGGAGCTCCCTTAGTCTTCCTCCAAAACCTTAACTATCTCTAAACTTAGAGAGTGGGTGAAAAACCCACTAATTTGACCAAGACTCCCTAAAAAGGCCTTCTCACTAACTATTTTAGCAAAGACACTAAGCAACTTCCTCTTACAAACTTGTCTCCCTCAAAATTTTCTATATTTGACTTAGTAGAGAAATGGGAGAAAACATATGTGATAACTCCAATTTCGAATTGATGGAAGAATGCATGGGTAAAGGGCCCCCTAGGCTATCTATTCACTATCATGGTCAAAATTAAGTCCCTAACATGTTATACTATGACATGGGTAGTTCATTTTCACATAAAAGACACTTTGGGACCACCTAATGACCCCTCAAAATCCTAGCCAAGTAAAAACTCAGATTTTCTTTGATTGTGATCCATCCTACCCCTTGTCTAGTGGGTTTACTTACTCATTAACAAGGTAATTATTTTTGGGTTATAATGCCACCATGACCAAAACCCTAAATAAGATGTCATTATACACAAAATCCACAAGTGTCAAGTGACACATAAATGCTCATTCCACGACCACAACATGTTCCTAATGCATCTTTATGATTACAAATTTACACATGCAAGAAAACTTACATTTACGAAATAAAATATATCACAATGAGGCTTTCGAATCTTCTAAAGATTCACCTTATTTAAACCTTGTTCACATAAGTTTGGAACTTGTTTCTCTAAGAAATTTTCATGGTTCCACTTCCTGCACATTAAACTCGAGCATCAGTAGTCCAAGGAGGCCATATAAAATATATATCATACATGCATATAATTCAAATGTTACATAATCCACATTGACATAATTCAATTAAATCATTCAAGATGTTAGAATATCAAATTTGCATATCATAAACCATCATCATAATCAATTTAACATCTATATGCATATAAATCATCATAATCAATTTAAAATTATTTGCATATCATAAATCATCATAATTAATATTTTGCATTGCAACATAATCTAATTCTATCATGTCATAAAGTTGTATCCATATGTGTTCGATCATTCCATTCATAATATCAAGTTCATAGTACATATCATAGATGCAAAACACCTTTATAAATATCAAAATCAATAGATACAATAGGTCATTGTCCTTCTAAGTCTTGAAAAATGTCAAAATATCCAAATCTTGAATATCAAAATGCAAGTAACATACCCCTACTTAAACATTACAATAAGAATTTCTGCAATTCAACTCCTATCCAATAAATTGAAAAAGGTTAGATCATGAATGAAATCATGAATTATATCATTTTGGTCTTAATGTGTAGACATTAGTGTGGATCATCAAAATGTAAATATTAAAATAACATAGCTCTATTGTCTTGAAAGTATGTCAAAACATCAAATTAGAGGTATCATAAGGGAAATATGTCATCTATACTATGTCAAGTTAGTTGAGGCCTCACATCTTGCCATAGGGGTGGAACCACTACTACCTATCCCCCATCTCCTACCCCATCTCCCTCACCCTGTGCCTACTCTACTGCTAGTGGCAGTCTTGGTACTATGAGTTGCACTGGCTGGTGGGTTTTAATTTTGGAATTTTCACAAAATATGGAGTTTTTACCTCATTTTGCATGTCACCCTATTTTCTTGGGTTTTCTTGGCATGAGTTGGGTCATGGACCTAGAGTATCCATTTGGATATCGATCAGACCTTTATTGCATTTTATGTTGCATTTGGATGTGTGTTGTATCCATCTTCTTGAGTCTATTTTTGATTGAGTGACTTTCTATATTATGTTCTCATCTATTCCTTCTGCTTTGATCTACATGATTGTGGTATGCCTCACACAAGTACATGCATGTACATATCTATGAGATGACCTGCAGGTCCTGCCCTTCTGTAGACTTGCCAAAAGTTATGATCATTGGGGTTGGGTTGGGAATTTGCATGCCTATGGGCACTCATCATTAGATGAGCATGGGTAGGGTAGGGTAGCAGATGGATGGGGCTTCTATCTCATAGCCTAGTAACCTTGTCCCATAGGGTTGGTGTGAAGAAGTTTCAGGTAAGTGATAATTAAATAAAACATTGGGTAGTAATAATACTTAATAAAATGTGTGTGTGTGGCCCTTCATTGAGGAGTTGAAACACATGATCTAAGCTTGGAATTTTTGATGCCAAGAGGCTCTCCATGATGCCAGCCCCTACTTAGTAGCCTATTGAGATGTCTAACTAGGACTTGTAGTTTATACATTGTCTGTGTCTTGGATTTAGTTATCATACTGCTTGGTGTGTGTGTTAGCCTTGGATGTTGTTTTGCATGTGTTTTTGGTTGGATCATTATCTCCATCAGCATGGTGGGTGTGGACCTATAGGTCCCATGTGGTCAGAAGGTGTATCTACCTTCACCACTCCTAGGGACCAGTGTATAGAGATGGTCTATTGTTCTATCATGACTGTGGGTGGATGTTTCATTTGGTACTTCAGGTTTTGGATTATGCTTTCTTGTGATTTATGATTTCATTGGAATGCTCATATATCATGTTTTAGATGGTGTTATTTATTGATGCATTTCCTTACTTTGATGATTAGCATGTGATAGGTGATGTTATCTTCTTGTAGGATAATCTTATGATTTATTCTAGCATGTTATATTTCATTATGCTTTTGTTATAGCATGTTTAGTACTAATGTCCCTATTATGATAGTACCAATGATTTGATCGGTGACTTTGAATGTTACAAGTGGGGGGTGGCTAGGTCCCACAATGGTCTTATGATGCCATTGATAGTTGGGAGGAACCATGTACTTAGTTAGTTGTTTTGTTATTGCGATGTTGCTTTCAGTACACTGTGATATTTCCCTTTTGTCCTTTTACTTCTACTATTTTTTAGATGGTTAGTTATTGTTTTCCATCTTTCAAATATGGTTCAAGTGTTCTTGCCTCAAAATGTGGATTTGGTACTCCCTGGTGTGGATGTTTTATTCTATATTTTATCCCTTTGTGTTATCCTTAGTGTTTCTTATGTTTCCTAGGCAACCATGTGTCAGCATGGTGTGATACAATAAAGTATCAAATGCCCATTAGAATTGTATCATGTGTTTCTTGATTGTGTCACACACCTCTTGGAGTTTTTTTGTGTGATACTTTCCATTATCTCACCCAAGAAATATTGTACAATACTTGAAAATTAACGCATGCCCTTAAGAGAAGTATCACTCGGTCCCTAAAAAATGTTACCCTTCTTCTTTAGAAGTATCACGTGATACTAGAAAGTATCACCCAATGTTGATTTAAAGTATTGCCTAGATTTTTGCAAAAACTTGTGCGGGCAGGTAGCAGACACTTTTTGGGAAGTGTTTTGGATACCCTCTTCAGTTCTTCAACCCTATGTTGTCACATTTTGGATTTGGGTTGTTCTATTTGAATCCAATTATGTGTCTTTTCATGGTTAGTACTTTGGTGTTCAAAATATATCTTTTAAGTATAAGGTTTTACTTAAGATATATTTTAATATATGTGATGATTCATTTGAGATAGCTTTCCAAACCTCTATGGGTTATGATAAAGATTCTAGGAAGTTTCAGGGCTTCAAAATTTAGACTTAGCCAATTTTTAGAAGTTAGCATTTTTCTTTTAGCTTGGTTGATCTCTTACATTTTCTCATTTGCATTTTGGTTAGTGGCGACGCTTGGAGATCTTTGGAGGTTGGTTGTTAGGAAGTCTTCCATTGCGATCTTTGTAATCTGTGCATGTTGTTGTCTTGTGCACTTACAGTTGTTTAAAAAAAATCATCTTTCTTGTATTTCATCCTTGTTTCCAAGGATCTCCAAGCATGGCATTACATCCTTTTTCTATTGTACTAGGGGTGAAACCTATTAAAAAAAAATCGGAAATATTCACTCTCATGTGGTACATCTAGTTAAAGATGAATTGGAAAAACTCTTGAAGGTTGGTTTCATTCATTCCATTGATTATGTTAAATGGATATCAAATTTAGTTCCAATCTCAAAACATAAAAAATCTATTAGTGTCTACATTGATTTATGGGATCTCAACAAAGCATGTCTTAAGGATGATTTTCCACTACCTAACATCAATATGATAGTGAACATGATAACTGGATATGAAATGTACTCATTAATGGATGATTTATTTGGCTACAATCTTTAAAAAAATCTATAGGAAGACCAAGAGAAGAATTCCTCCACTTGTGCATGGGGGACCATTTGCTATAATGCAATGCCATTTGGTTTGAAGAATGCTAGTGTAGCATATCAATGTGTAGTTACAACAATATTCCATGACATGATGCATAAAATGATGGAAGACTATGTTGATGATACTCTATCTAGGCATATGCAGGAAAGTACTCATCTACATGATTTGGGACCTATCTTAGATTGTATGGAATAATTAGTATAAAATGGAATCCTCCAAAGTGTTCCTTTGGTGTCAAATTAGGGAAACTACTTAGGCACATTGTGTCTACAAAAGGTATTGAGGTGGATCTCGAAAAGGTTCAAGCTATAATGCAAATGCCTCCATCTTGAAATATTAGTAAAATGAGGGGGCAATTGGGAAGACTTTAGTTTATTCATTAGTTTATCTCATAGTTAGTAGATAAATCAAAACCCTTCACTAAAACTTTTCATAAGGGTGTGAAATACAACTAGAATATATATTGCAATCAAAATTTAACAGAGATCAAGCAATATCTTTCTAATCCACCAATATTGATGTCTCCTATTCATCGGAAGCTACTCATTTTGTATACCTCTACAATAGTCTTGGTTCTAGGTATCTTACTAGCTTAAGATGATAACAACAATAAGGAGTGATCTATTTAATGCCCAAGTCACACATTGATCTTGTATGAGATGAATTACAACATTATTGAGAAGGCTTGCTTAGCAGTTTATTTTGTTTCTCAAAATATGAGACACTACATGTCTCATACTACAAGATTGATTGCAAAGATTGATCCATTAAAGTATTTTCTCAGCAAATCTACTCTAATAGGAAGATTGTAAAAATGGGTTATGATCTTGAGTGCATTTGACATTGAATATATAGAACAAAAAGTTATGAAAGGACAAGCTATCAACTAGCAGAGGTACCATTGCAAAGCCACAAACTACTAAATATTGAATTTCCTAATGAGTCTATTCTACTAATTACACACCAAACGTGGGTTATATTATTTGACCACTCTAGCTTCTATGTTACAAATGATAGAAAATGACTTTCAACATGAGTTCTTGGTAGAGACATTATCCTACCTTGGCTATGATTCCCCTAAATATTGCATGATCTATTCTATCATAGGACATGATTCATCTTTCTACCACCACATACATGCTTACTTACATGACTAGATTATTCTAGATACTTTGACTAGGAATGAGAAACATCACCATATCTAAAATTCTTCATGGTATGCTATCATTGCTAACCACTTATTTAGGAGAGGTCTTGATGGTACACTCCTAAGGTGTCTAGAACTAGAAGAGTCAAAATGTGTGTTAACTGAGATATATGAAGCATTTTTGGATCACACTCAAATGGCTTGACATTAGCTCAAAAAATTATTAGAGTTAGTTACTGTATACACTAATATGTTAGCAAGAAACACTAATCTATGAAGAAAACAAAGCATTAACTAACAAAACTAATATAACATATATGAGAGACAAAGTGAGGTCCTCAAATGAGAATATGAGCCATTGATAGGATCTCTCAATGAGGACAATCACTTGATTTGGAGATGTGTCTATTTGATAGGATGTATGCTCAATTGCTTCCAAAGGCTTCAATGGATTTGGAATTTTTGGTGTGGATGATGGCTTTGATAGGGATTTGGCTTCTCAAAACAGCATGATAACTTTACTCAAATGGTTGTGTTTTGAAATGGCTTGGGAGGGGATTCAATTTATAGGCTAAGGGCTTGAGGGATGGAGGGCTAAGATGCAAGGAGAGATTAAAGCTTAAGGAGGGCTAGGATGTACCCAAAGGGGAGCACATGGATTGTGCTTGTTTAACACCAATCAGGGAGTGGCACATGTCACAGGGTGAGTGGATGGAGGAAAGGGCAAGGATGAGTCAATAAAGGAGGCTGAAGGCCTTAAAGACCCTCATAAATGGCTTGTAAGAACATTCATTGGGCTTGTAAGAGTCTTTATGGCTTTGTAAGACCATTGAAGGCTTAGTGGTTGGGATATTTGTGAGGGATTTGAGATTGTTGACTTTCGCTTGGGTTAAGAAAGTCTTAAGCTTGCTTAGGGAATGTGACAACATTAGGGGGTGGATTAGGCTTGGGTTTAGGATTAGATTAGGCTTGTTAGAGATTTGCAAGTGGATGGCATTTAATGAAGGTGGGTGAGTTAGTGGCTAAGCTTGGTTAGTATGGGTGGATGGGGTGGATTAGGCTAAATGGAGGATTAGGGATAGGTTAGGGGTTATTATTTTTGAGGGATAGATTTATTAAATAGATTTATTTAATAAAAGGGGATTTTGGAATTAGATAGAAGAATAGGATTTAATTGATAAATAATAGGTTATTGATTTATCAATTAGGACTATAGATGATTAATTAAATTAATCAGCTAGGGGATGGCAAAGGTTTAATTAAATAAGGATTTAATTAATGATGCATTTAGAGATAACTAAATAGGATTACCAAAGCGGTGTAATCAAATTTAGGTGTCTACAGTTACTATTGGTCAAAATAGAAAAAGAGGAAATCAAATATGCCAAGTCTTACAAGTAGTGCCAACTTCATAAGAATCTAATTCATGCTCCATCCAACGAGCTAATTCCTTTCATCAGATGTTGCCCATTCCAAAAATGGGCCTTTGATTTAGTGGATCAGATCCATTTATCTTCTTTGAATGAAAATAAGTTCATCATAATAGCTACAAACTACTTCACAAAGTGGGTAGAGGCAATCACTCTTGCTGAGGCTAATGGAATTTTTTTAGCTATGTTCATTCTTAATTATATCATCTATAGGTATGGTGTTCCATCCTCCATTATTACTAACAATGGAGGACAATTCAAAAACAAAGATCTCATAGAGCTATGTTCAAAGTTAAAATCACACAAAATTGGTCTTCTATCTACTACCCCTAGGGTAATGGACATACTGAAGCATGCAATAAGGCTATTCTAAAAATCCTACATCAGACAATTAAATAATCTAGAATGCATTTTCACCTTACAATAAATTTGTCTCTATGGGCTTACATAACAACTATTAGAGTTCCTATGGGAACAATTCCCTTTGCTTTAATATATGGAGTGGATGTTGTGTTTCAAATTTAGGTTGAGATCCTACTCTTTCTGTCTCTCTAAAGAGCCTCATTACTAATGATGACTATAGAATATCTCAACTGCAAGAGCTAGAAAGAATGGAAGAATGTCGGCAAGTGACATTCGATCATTTATGAGGTTACCAAAAGTGGATGTCCAAAAGCTACAATAAGAAGGTTAAACCATGGGATTTCTAAGTGGGTGACATAATTTTGAGGGAAAACCCTAAGAATCAAAATTATTAGGTATAGAAGGGAAAGTTTGAGCCCAAATAGCTTGGTCCATACATTGTCACTCTAGTGTTTGGATCAGGTGCTTATCAAGTCTCAACTACTGAAGGATATTTGATTAAGGAGTCAATCAAAACCCTTCATCTAAAAATGTTCTACAACTAATATTCTTTGAAGTTGTTTGTACATATCTAAATACCATGAAAAGAGTCTAATAATTACAAAAAATCATGAAAAAAATCTATTATCTTGGTGAAAACCTAGCAATAGGCACCTTGGTCATTCCAAAACATTTGAAAAAATAAAAAATACAAAAATATTGAAAAAGAGAAAAGAACAAAAACTTGAAAATAAGAGAAGTGATTTTGGTGAAAACTTGGCAAATAGGTATCATGGTAGAAAAAATAGAATCTCTTCCAAGAAGGTGAAAACCTAGTAAACAAGTGCCTCTTGTTTCAAATGCTACATCTTATAGTGCATCTTCTAGCTCTTACATAGTTTCTTTCCTGCTTTCAGTACTTTACATTCCTACTTTAGTTTGTTTCTTTTGCTGATGCATACACTCTCACTTATCTTTGAGACTTTTCTCAAACCTATATGGATTGAAACTAGTCATAGTATGGTGGCTACACCCTATGGTTTTAGAGAATATGTGATGTTCCCAATTTTAGAATAGGTTTTAATAGGAAATAAGGATTAATTATCAATACTAGATTATTAAAATAATGTTATTATCTTCTATTTTATAATATAAATATTATTTATAATAAATAAAAATAAACAATATTAAATTAGTTTTTCTATTAGTTATAGAGAGATCAAAAAAGGAATACATAGATCACTGAGGATCAAAAAAGAGGCTATATTAGTCTTTTGATATATTTAAATATAATATATAAATAATAATATTAAGGTTAATTATTATATATTTTTTATATATATTAATTTAGGCACATACATATTGAAATAATAATAACATAATATATAACAACTATTTTACTATACAATAATATAATAGTAATTGATATTATATATTAAGCATATAATTTATGAGTTGTTACATGCTCTTTAATATGTAAAAATTGAAGTATTTGTGATAAATTAATATTAATAATATAATATTAAATAATAACCTTATATTATGTAGTGTCTGCCCCTAATTTACATTTTTTCTTTTGTTGTCAAACTCTTTTAGGCTAGTTTTGTGCTTGACTATTAGTGACATTATTTGGAGATTATCAAATATTGTTTTAGATTCAGTTGATTTATGATGAGATTACTTGGTACTTTATACTTCATGTATGCATGGTGATTGTTATAGATTTTCAGTTATTGATGATGATTCATTAGATGGTTTATTATCATATGTGTTTTCTTATGGTACTTATCCCATACTACATGTGTATGGTGTGCGTGTATTTTTTCTTTATGGACATTTATGATGCGGTTAAGAAAGGGAGTCATAGTCACCTACTAGTAGGTATCTACACAATGCACCACTTCTTACCATTGCTTGTTTAACTTAGCATATTGTCTTTTTACATGTGTGGATTTTATGTAGGTTGCAAGTACCAGGTATCAACTTCTTGAATTACCAACATGAACATACCCTATCACATTTTCTCAATGGTAAGAGAGGGGAGATAAATTCTTAAGTCTAAATCCTAAACCTTTAAGCCATTTGTCCTAGAAATCAGGACAAGTATCTAAGTTAAGTACCCGTCTAATGTGTCAAATGACATTAATTCATGATTATAACCCTTTAGTTTGATTTTGTATTTGTTTTGCTGTGATAGGTTTTTGTATTTTGTTTTATGAGTCTTTGGTGAATTTTCTATTAATTAAGTCTAATTAAAAGATTGAATTAATAATTTAATTTAATGGAAAACTATTTTATTTAGTTATTTTTATTAGTAAATGGATGAAACCTTCTAATGAATTATATTAATAAATTTAAAGAAATACAAGGGTTTTTCCATTCTGATGGGCATTGGTAGGAAAGAATGGAGTTAGAAAACCTCCAGTCTAGCCCAGGACCGAAGTCTTATATTGTATATCAATAAAAGGGGCATACCCAGTTTATAAAAGTCAAGCATTATGTCAACATGATTACATCATAGTATGCTTAAAATTGATCTTTAAACCATCTAGGCTTTAGATGCTGTATAAAGAAAGTCCTGATCTCTATAAGACATCACATAATAAACAACAAGTGGCTTTAAAAGTTAGTAAAACCATGATTTAATATAATAATATGTGTTAGTGTTTCACAAAATCTGAAGGGAGAAAAATACATCATATAACTAATAATCTTAAGATCTCGAGATTCAAAGAGTAAATTATAACTAGATTATCGAATGATCAAGGGGAAAAACATGAATAATCTATAATTATAAGTGCATTTGACTTTGCAAAAATCAGTACAAATAAACGAAGGAAAGATGTCAAAAGCTATACGTGGCAAAAAAAATGATCTAGAAAGTGACACACATGCAAATGAAGGAAAACCCAAACTAACAAACTAAAATGAGATTTGCATGCCAAAATCACAGAGGCCATAAATTAGTTCATGAAGTTGAAAGAGATGAAACAAGTCACTATCTTTATCTATTCGGATAACAGTATTTACATATCAAAATTATATACAAGATAGTTTCAAGTAGATGAGAGGACTACTTATAAAATGTAGCCTTACTACAAACTTGTTGAATGAGAAACTATAACTATGAACCAGTCGGCGAGAAGTATAGAACTGATACCTATATGTAAGTAATATGCCCTATATTTAACTAGGTTCATATAATACTACCAAAATGACACAGAATTACACCTATGTATGTCAATTATATTTCTTAAATACCATGATAATCTCTGAAGCCTCATGCAAATTTGTGGCCTTTGAACCTAGAGGAAACTCATAGGCCGTCATGCCTCTTCTTAACTTATCATAATTTGGGAGGCAGAATTCCACATTGTCCAAATTAGAGAGATTTGCATCTGGGTGGATGTATGTGTCAAAGGCTCTCAAATAATTTCGGAGCCAGTGTCTACCAAGATCCTCAATTATTCCTCTCCATCTTAGAGGAAGTTAATGCTTGCTTTTATCTTTGACTCCTCTTTGAAGAATTGAATGTTGTCCCTAATTACTAGACACAGTTGTCTTGGGCTTCTAGCTAGCTCTAGACTATCCAATTCATATTCCATGTATGCTTTAGGAAGGGGGATCCATAGCTTTTCATCAATGTTAGCTACCACTATCTCAAGCCCTAGCAACAAATAGGGGTCGAAAAGGTTGTAGCTTAGCCTAACAATGTCCCATTTCTCAACCCCTACCCTAGCAAGGCAACCTACCCATTGCCCCATAATATCACTATTTGTTCTCCATGAGTACTTGTAGTTGAAAACCCCCTCACCTAACACTCTGCTAACTATAATTTAGCTCATATCATCTATTGGAAAAAATAACCTATTCCATCTTTCTTGCTTAATAGGACCACAAAAGGCCATAGTGTGATTTTTGAAAGCATGATATAGGAAAATATTTGCATCCATGGAGAAATAGAGTTATTGTTGGAATGATCAAATGGGAAGAGTACTTCTAAGAGGGGGGTGAATTAGAAGTATCACACTTAACCTTTTTAAATCCTTTAAAATACTTAACTAAAAATAAACTACAATCATGTAAACATATCAAATGAACATAAAGTAAACACATGCAAGTAAACTCATGACACCAAATTTGGCAACCCAGAAGCCCTCCAAAATGAGAAGGTAAAACTAGGGTGGGGATGATACCCATAAAATCACTATAGCAATAATATTTGACCACTTCTGATGGTTTTCCCTATTAAAGGCTCTACACTATGTTAATAGTGATGTAGTTAAAGGATTTACAAACACTTTACTTGAAGTGTCACCCTATTAAAGGATTTTATTAGCTCTTCGAAGGATCTACAAAATAGCTATTAAGCTAACCTATCAACATAGGATTTTCCTTCTAATACAATTGTTAGAGAGTATTAGATTCATAAACCTAATTTTTTACAATCTTAAATTGTTGGGTTCAGGCACTTGATTTTCTCATTCTGATTTGATCCTTGCTTGATTTGATATCTATTCACAGCCCTTGCTTTGTTCTAATAAATTGGATATGTAATTGTTGCACAATTCACTAAGTCTTTCACACCCCTGCTACTTGCTTTGTTCTACAATTTTGCTATCTACTTAGCAACTTCCTCAACTTCTTCTCAGCAACTCAAAATTGTGGGGTCTATGCCTTCTTATAAAATCTTCAAAGACTTAGGGTTTGAAATGAATTCACAAACTTAACTTTACCACTCAAATACTTAGATTTAGCCTATTAGTTGCATGTTGTCTCCAATTTTCTTATTGGTTGCATGTTGATAACATAGGTAAAGCAAAAAATTTGATATTATCTTTTAATCCCTTCATGACTCATCCAAAAATGGTTTACATCTGAGTTTGTGAAGGCACAAACTCATATCTTGATTCCTGTGTTACTCGACACATACTAAATTATTGGTGCTCAACACATATATGATCCTAGTTTGCTCAACACCTATTACATTTTGTCTTGCTTGACATCAATTGTTACTCGATACCTATTGGAATTTTGGGTTGGCATATATTATAGCTTGGCATATGAAGTGTACTCGGCTTCTATAGGAAACTGGTCAACTATGTTGAGACTCAAATGTCAAAACCAATCTAAGACCAACAATCTCCCCCTTTGACATGAGTGTCAAAAACACTTACCTAAGCTTTATAACTAATCTTATGAGTACATTATTCAATCTACTTGGAATATGTACAAAGTTTCAAAATAATTTACAAAATTTTGTAAGGAACAATATACCTCAAAATTCTTATAACTCCCCCTGAGCTAATTGTGTCATCTCATTTGTGCAACCAAAATTCTTGTGTTGATGTATCTAATACCATTTGCCTTTGCCCTATTTCTGTACTCTGTACCTATGTTATCTTCCATTCTTATTTACAAACTCTTCAAAATTTTGTATCTACCCCACACTATATCTTATCTCCCTCTTTTTGGCTAACATAAGATATGTACAATCTTTCCAAAAGAATGAAAGAATGTAAATACTTAGTATTCTCCCCCTAAGTCTATATTTCATATCTCCTTTTATTATATCTCCCCCTTTTTTGACACTTATGTCAAAGGGTTCTAAGGAGTAATATCATATTTCACCAAAAATGTACTATTGACCTCTATTATCATCTTGAGAGTTGCATCCCAATTCTCCAAAGCAATTTCTAATGACTTATGCTAGATGGTAGTCTCTGCAGTAAGATGTACATGTCCATCTAATTTAGAGAGATTAGAATCTTTCTTTAGAATAGTTTTATCATAGACTTGCTCTTTATGGAGTACTTCCAAATGTGGGGTTATGGAAGATTGTATCTACATCAATTAGGTCTTTCTATTGGCCTCTTCTATTGTGAGTGCAGCTAACTCCTTTTGGGTGTAAAGTGATTGGGTAAAATGCTTCTAACTCTAAGTTGGATATCTTGGTAGTTGTATGCTAGAAATCTTTAGATTTCTCTCCAAGCTTAGTATTCTTTGGCATGTCTCTTGTGTGAAAAATTTGAAATCACACAATTTTTTGTACAATAAGAAAATATTCTAAGTACAGTTTTGACCTTTACAATGTTTTTGGCCAACTCAACTTGTTGAAGTGCTATATCACTTGATATTTTCTCATTCACCTTTCCTTGAAACTTCCTTTCAGACCATTCCATAAGCTTAACATTGGTGTCTTGGTCTTCACTTGTCACCTAGTCACTATATCTAATAGTTGTTCCATTATAGGCTTTATCTCATTCAGTGACTATGAGCTAAAGGCATCCAAAAAGATGTCCTTAATCTCATGTAATGCTTTCTTATGTTTATACTCTTTTCTGAATATTTCTTGCCTCTTTCTCCTATTCAATGCATCCTACATCTCTGTAATCTACTCAATACTAATTGTCTTGGAGTCATAGGTAGGTATGAAAATTTCCTCATCTAACTTAGGGTCTCCATAGTGAAGTACCCTAGTTACTTTGGTTGAGCTTGAGCCTAGGGTAGAGATTTGCAAAGGTATTACCTCAGTGCTTGGCTTCTAAAGATTTTTTGTAGGAGTGCCTATTTTTGGTAACTCTACCAATGTTTGCATTGTGGCTAGCTCCTCTTCTTTTGATGTATCCTCCTTATCTTCTTCTGATCTCCCTTGATAAATGACAATTAGTGGGGTTGTACCTATTGTTTGTACCATAGGATCAGATGTAGCAATTTGTCATGTTTGCTCTGTGTCTTTCACTACCTCTATATTTAACTTTTGAATGGTGTTAACTATTATAGATGTATCAACTATTGCAATTGGTGGTGGAAGAATTAAAATTTGAGTACTAGTAGCTGTAGAGACAGAAGGTGGCTCTTGTGGATTCACCTTGTCTCTTGATGAGTCAACTACTACCTTTTGTAGATCATCCACACTAGCCAATATAGGATTATTACACTGTCTTTCTTGTTTGTTGATTGGTCAAGGATCTTTGTGAGATCCTCTGTAGTTATTGGATTGATGTTTTGACATGATTTGTCAGTGAAATCCTTTATAGTTATAGCTTCTTCAGCTGTGATGGTTATATGAGGAGGGCTAGGAGGTGGCAATTATGTGTCTTTTACACTCTGTTCTTCTTGCTGTAGAATCAGAATCAGTGTGCAAAGAACATTAACAAATAAAGTAAACATTCACAAACCAAAAACTAAATTCACATATATGCTTAGACAAATAAAGCAAACAAGAAGTGCAAACCTCACAAGAGAAAACAATCCATACTTTCTTGATTCTGTAGATGTGTCCTTTTACTGTGGATGTATGCTCAAGATGCTCAAAAGTTGCTTCAATGGAGATGGGTAATGGCAAATTGGTAGCTTTGTGAGCTCTCAATTTAGCATTATAAGGGTAATATTGATGGCTTTGGTTCTCAAAATAGCATGGTAACTTTAGCTCAAAGATTGTTGATGAAATGGCTTGGGATGGGATTCAATTTATAGGCTAAGGGGTAGAGGGATGGAGGGCTTAGATGCAAGGATGGATGAAGGCTTAAGGAGGGCTAGGATGCACTCAAAGGAGAGCACATGGATTGTGCTTGTTTAGCACCAATGGGAAGGTGACACTTGTCACAAGGAGGATGAGTGTGAGAGGGTAGGGTAAAGGGTTGGTTAAAGTCATGATGAGTGGGGTTGAGTATGTAAGAGGGATGTAAGAGGAATGAGTGTGGAAGAGGGAAGAGTGTGGAAGATGGGTGTAAGAGTCATGAGTGGGCTTGTAAGAGTCTTTATGTTTTGTAAGAGCACTCATGACTTAGTGGTTGGGTTTTTTTGAGGGGAGACTTTGGTTTGGATTAGGAAAGTCTTAAACTTGTTTAAGGAATGTGACAACATTAGGGGGTGGATCAGGCTTGGGTTTAGGATTAGATTAGGGATGTTAGAGATGTGCAAGTGGATGGCATTAATGAGGGTGGGTGAGTTAGTGGCTAAGCTTGGTTAGTATGGGTGGATGGGGTGGATTAGGCTAAATGGAGGATTAGAGATAGGTTAGGGGTTTTTGAATTTGATGATTTCATTTATCAAATAGATTTATTTAATAAATGGGGATTTTTGGAATTAGATAGAAGAATAGGATTTAATTGATAAATAATAGATTATTTGATTTATCAATTAGGATTATAGATGATTAATTAAATTAATCAACTAGGGGATGACAAAGGATTAATTAAATAGAAATTTAATTAATAATGCCCTTTTTAGATAACTAAATAGGATTACTAAAATAGTGTAATCAAATTTAGGTGTCTACACTTGCTACTCCTGCTCAATTGTTTCCATATCTTCTCCTTTTTGTGTCTCCTCCTCTTCTCCTTTTTCTTTCTCCTCTTCATCTTTCTTCCCTTCTTCTCCTTTCTCTTCCTCTTTCTTCTCTTCTTCTTTCTTTTATGTTTCCTTTTCCTTGTCCACTATTTTGTCTTCCTTTTCCCTTTCACTGGCCTCTGCCTTATTTGCATCTTCACCCCTTTTTCCTTCTCCATCCTTATCATTAGGCAATTTGTATATTGACTTCCACAATTTTTGTGGACTTATTCACAAAATATTCAATTTTATTTTGTAGAATATTGAAAGCTCTATACTTTGGTGCAAATTTTCCACCATGTTTCTTATCAGCCTTAGTCATTTGTTCTCTAGTCAAGTCTAGCATTACTTGTGTGAGTGTGGACTCTCTGATTTCCTTTTCCATCTTTAGAAAATAATGCCATTTGTTTTCTATAATCTTGTATAATTCTTTGGGCATAGTGTTGTCTAATTCAAGAGGTGTGTTCTTGAATTCTACCATCATGGCATACACTAATTCCTCTATCTTGTTTTGATTCTCTCTACTTAACTTATTGAAATCAATGCTTTTCAAATTAGTAGAATCTGCATTTTTAACATTTTCATAGATTTTATCTATATGAGACTTGGGAGGATGGCTTACTACTCTAAAATAGCCAATATCCTCTGATTCTGTCTTCTCCTCATCATCAAAATTTGGTTGCACCACATATTTCTTCCTTTTCTTCTGCACTCACCAGCCTACTTAGTGGCCTTCTTCTTCTCTTTGGTTTGCTCCTTGGCCTTTTGGGTAGAATCCCTTATGGTAGCTCTTGTTGTAGGTGTTGGCTTGGTTTGTGTAGGATTTGAAACCTTCTTGGCTTTGGGCTAGGCTTTAGGCTAAACTTTAGCCTTTCTTTTCTCTTGCTCAGCTTGTGTTGGTGCTTCCTTAGCTTCTTCTTCCTCAGCACCTTCCTCCTTATCTTCACCTAAGCCTTGAGTAATTTCCATTGGGCCTTGCCCTTTTTCTTCTTCTTCTTCTTCCTCCTCAACTGCTCCCTCAATGCCTTCACCAAATTTCTTCTTTATTTTCTTCACCATTTTTTCTTTCCTCTTCATTATAGAGGCTATCTTCAAATCCAAATCAACTTTAAACTTTACAACATCATATGTGCCAAAGGGTTTTGCAGTCTTATCTATGTCCTCTATAAGAAATGTATTGATTGTTGTTGATTCTTCATCAACATCTAGTTCATAACCTAATGGCCTTAGCCATCTTAGTCTTGGAACTGCTACTTAGATGTAGGTGTAATCAATGTCAATTAAGAAGTAGATGTCATTTATGTGTTGTTCCACTAAGGAAACTACTATCTTCAGTCTTTGCTCCATGGATTTCTTAAAATCCTCAAAATAGCTTGTCATCTGAGTTTCAAAATTGTCACCCATCTGTTTAATGTACTCATTGATTTGAGTAATTGCAGACTTGTTTCAGTTTTAGTTCACCTTTCTAGTTGAAGGAAACTCTTCCAAGACATAGAAAAATATGTAGACAAGGACTAAACCAAAATTGTGTTGAGCTCCTTTGGATCTTCTAATTGCTCCTAGGTTCTCATTGATTTTCTACAACAATAGCTCTGCTAGATCATATGTATGATCTTTCTTCACAATTTTGTATGCCACATCAATAGTAATGTAAGGTACACTATTCAATCTACTAGATTGGTAGAACTTGTGTGATATGACTCTCACTACAAAATCCATAAGGGGATCTATAATAGTATCAATTGTCATACCCCTCTTATTCCATTTGGCCCCTGTGTTTCTTTTAATGGCCTCTTTTGAGTGACTTCTCAAGGTCTTATGCCAATATAGGGTTGGAAATCCTATAACCCTATGCATTATCCTCTTGGTTATCTTCACTGGTCTTACTTCTAACCACAAGAAACCATCGTGAATTTGGCTCAAAATAATCTGTATCCATTTTGTTTTGAAAACCATGGGGAAAACTAGGGTATTTGTTAAACCCTTTTTCTCAACTACTAAAAATTCTTCCTTCAAAATCTCATTGTCACACAATCTATCATAGGTTTGGAAGATTTAAAGGTCTCCTATAGCACCTACTTTGTAATTGTAATACTTCCTTACATCCTACACCATAACCACTCTAGGAAGAATAATGGACAATGTATTGGCAGGGTCATTTTTGTAGGCTACCTCATGGATTGGCCTAAACATGGGTTGTTTAACCTCATTACTAACTAACTGGACCTCATGGCTTTCCTTATCCTTAGGGTTCTTAGAGCTAGAAGCCATATTTTAGATCTAGGGTTTTAAAAGTTTTAAAACTTTAACACTGTGCAACTTGACACTTGAAGAATACCTTAGATCGATGAAAATGATGTTGAATTGGTGTGAAAATCCATGCAAATGGCTTCAAGGCTACTCTTTGATCTCTTCTATGCTCTTCTCATCTTTTCTCTACATTCAAATGGCATGAAATGATCAAAATTCAACCTTATACCTTTTAAAACCTAGCATTAAATTCTTAGTGCATACAACTATATACTCAATTCTTGAAGGTTTCAACATGACTCAACATCCTTTGCTTTTCCATTACTTAGCTCCCACTAGATTTCCTCTTTACTTAGCTTCCATCGACATTCCCCAATTGGCATTAACTAAGAACTCATTTGCTACTCAAAACTCAACATGTACTAACATTTACTCAACATCTGAGGACAACTTGACAGTATTTGTAGAAACTTCAAGTTTTGACTTGACATCTTTACTCGTGCTAATTTCTTCTTTGCAGTACTTGTATGACTTGGGACTAATGTCTGATGTAGCTTAGTATATCAGTCCCATACACCTATCCTTTCTTAGTTGGATGAGGTGTGACCATTTGACCTCTTGGGTGACATGATCCCTCGATTGGATGTGCTAGCTCCATCCCTTCTTTGCCACGTCCTATTCATCTCTACCCTGATGCGTTCAACATCAACCTTTGCCTTTCCTTTATTGGCTTTTGACTTGGGTTGCCTTGGACCTTATTGGACAATACCAGCTGATATGGCTAATCTTCAAGAAATTGAAACATGTGGTTTGACTTAGCCACCTACTGTAGCTCCCTTTGAAATGTGTTCTTATGCAGTTCTTAGGAACATGCCCATACTTTTGATAGTAATGATAGTTGTACCTAGTATTGTAATCCTATTTATAATGGTGTCCATGGTTATTTCTCCTTATAGGCTAATTAGGTGTCCACATAGGGTTTGATCTACACTCAAAAGCTCTATGTCCATACTTTTTGTAGCTATAGCAGTGACCATCAAATCTTGGTGTTCTCATGGTCTTAGTCCTCTAGTCTTGTGTTTGGTGTCCTTGCTTATTGCACTTGTGACAATGACCCTTGTTCTTGGGTTTTTCCTACTATTGATTGGTCTTCTTACTCCTACATACATTAGTAGTGTGTCTCTTTTTGCCACAAAAATGACAAGTGCGTTTAGAATTCTTACCTTTGTCACTCCTTTTCTTAGCACTCTTTGACATCTCTACTTCTTCAGTACTGGTGAAACCTAATCCTGAAGTGTCATTGTTAGATGTTGGTGATTTTAGCAATTTTTCAAAGTGCTTGATGGCTTCACTTGATTTGTTGAAGCTTTCTACTATCTCCTCTTCTCTCCTCAATTCATCCTACAATTGTTCATTTTTTATTCTCAAGGTGGAGATTTCAATGTCCTTCATATTTAGCTCATGATGAACACTCATCATTTGGCTAAGGGTATCTAACTGCAAGTTGAAGACTTTTGAAAGCACTATTGACTTCTCCTCCAATATATTTACAAGGTTTCTTTTATCATCCTCAAGCATAGCCCTATCTTCAATGGATCTTTTCTTCTATTCAGTTATCTCACACAACATCATGGCTTGTGACTCTTGCTCCATTTTAAGAGATCTTATCTCTTCTTCTTGAGCTCTATTCTTTTCCATTAGTTTTGCTATTGTTGCATCAAATTCCTTGGAATCTCCACTGGCAAACACTTTTGTGGTATCAATCTCCTTGTAGTGTCTATCATTTTCAGCTATGGATATATCCTTCCTTCTTTTCAAGGATTTTCTCAGTTCTTCTCTAGCTTCCTCCAAGTTGTGTAGAGTGAGATGCACATCAATTACTTGATTATCTATGATATTCCCAAGTTTTAAGACTTCCATCTTTAGATCTTTTCTCTAAGCTATTAGGCTTCTCCTTATGAGAACCTTGCTCTAATACCAGTTTTTGGAATCATCAAATGGGAAGAGTACTTCTGAGAGGGGGGGTTAATCAAAAGTATCACACTTTAACCTTTTTAAGTCCTTTAAAACACTTAAATAAAAATAAATTACATGCATGTAAACATATCAAATGAACATAAAGTAAACACATGCAAGTAAACTCATGACATTGGATTTGGTAACCCAGAAACTCTCCAAAATGAGAAGGTAAAACTGGGGTGGGGATGATACCCACAAAATCATTGCAGCAATAATGTTTGACCACTTCTGATGGTCTACCCTATTAAAGGCTTTACACTGTGTCAATAGTGACCTAGTTAAAGGATTTACAAACACTTTACTTGAAGTGTCACCCAGTTAAAGGATTTTGTCACCTCTTCAAAGGATCTACAAAATAGTTGTTAAGCTAACCTATCAATGTAGTATTTTCCTTCTAATACAATTGGTAGAGAGTATTAGATTCATAAACTTGATTTCTTACAATCTTAAATTGCTAGGTTCAGGCACTTGATCTACTCATTCTGATTTGATCCTTGCTTGATCTAATATCTAATCATAGCCCTTGCTTTGTTCTATTAAACTAGATATGTAATTGATGCACAATTCACTAAGTCTTTGACAACCCTGCTACTTGCTCTGTTATGCAATTTTTCTATCTACTTAGCAACTTCCTCAACTTCTCAGCAACTCAAAATCATCAGGTCTATGCCTTCTTATAAAGGCTTTGAAGACTTAGGGTTTGAAATGAATTCACAAACTTAACTTTTCCACTTAAATCTTTAGATTTAGCCTATTGGTTGCATGTTGTCTCCAATTTTCTTATCGGTTGCATGCTGATAACATAGGTAAAGCAAAATATTTGATCTTATCTTTTAATCCTTTCGTGACTCATCCAAAAATGGTTTACATATAATTTTGTGAAGGCACAAACTCATATGTTGATTCCTGTATTACTTGGCACATACTGAATTACTGGTGCTCAACACATATATGATCCTAGTTTTCTCAACACCTATTGCATTCTATCTTACTCGGCATCAATTGTGACTTGACACCTATTGGAATTCTGGCTTGGCACATATTATAGCTCGGCATATGTAGTGTACTCGACTTTTATAGAAAATTGGTTAAGTGTGTTGACACTCAAATGTCAAAACCAATTTGAGACCAAAAGTTACAAACCATGGTCTATAATGAGAATTAACACTTCTAAGCCAAAATCGCTAGTTATAGATTTTAGGAGGAAACATTGAGAACCCAAAATCATGACAAGGATGTCCTAATGGGTTCAAAAATGTCATTTGAAATCATAATAAGGTAGATTTTTATACATGATGAAAGATATGCATGATAATCTAGTACAAGGCTTGATTTAATGATAATTAAAATCTCAATATGGGAATAAGTTGGGAATGAGAACAAACAACTTAGATGAAAAATTATCCTATTATGTTTTGGTTATATATTAATAAGTTTTCTCCATCAATACTTTTATTAGCTAAGCTATCGGCTTCCTTGTTACCTTCTCTATAGATATGCAAGAATCTTACTTCTTCAAATTTTCTTAGTAGTTTAAGAGTTGTTTCTAATCTAGAATTTAAGATCTAATTTGACATTCCCCCTTTTCTGAGAGCGTTTAATATGATTTGAGAATCCCCTTCAATCATAATCTTTTTAATGCTAAGGCTATTGCATATTTTTATACCTTCTACCACTTCAATTTCTGCTACATTATTGGTTGTTATTTCCGTTGATTTAGATCTTTTTGAATTTAATGGAAAATTATTATGATATTCTAATATTTAATTATATTTAATTAATCAAATAAAAAGAATTAAATTTGAAGATAAAAGTTATAAGAATGATTTTAGAACATGATGATATTAATTTAACTTAATAATAATATATATTTAGAATTCATTTTTAAATAAATGCTAAATACTATTATTATTTAAGTTAATAAATAGTTTATCAAATTAAACATTCAAAAATAAATTAAGAAGTGAAAAATAAATTAATTTATTAAAAGTATTTAGATTGCATGATGTATGCATGAGATGAAAATAGAAGAAATTAATTGGAAAGAAAAAACAAGTGAATTTAATAAGAATTGCATAATGCGTGCATGAGATTAAAATTTAATAAATTAATTAAAAGAGAAGTCAAATAAAAATTAAATAAAGTTATTTAATAATTCAATATACGTGCACAGAAAGATAAAGAAAAGATAAAGAAAAGTTAATGAGGAGTTAAAGTTTAGTGAGCAAAGAGCTCTCTCAGGTGATCGCACAATTAGTGCCCCAATTTTAGGAGACAACTCCATATCACAATTTGGGGGTTCATTTTTGAGGGACCATGAATTTTGGAGGAGGAAGGAATTTTGGGAAAGGAGAAGGTTTTGAGGGGAGGAATTTCTCTACAATTATCTTGAGCATAGCGATTAGCATCAAATTCCGGGTAGATGATTGTGATTTTTTTGCCCAATTTATTATGTTCTTTCTCTCCTATCCTCTTCATGACTATGGATTGTAAATTCAAAATTCTTTGTGATGAACTCTTGAATATTCCAATATTGTAAATTACTGAATGCATACCAATATCTTCTATATATTGTTAGGGTTGAAAGAAAAATAAATCAATTTGAAACCTAATTTTGTAGATTAAAGAATTTAGTATTTTAATCAGGGAGGATTTGTAAAGAAATACAAAATTTGGTATTTAAATTTGATGGGTCTATCGTAAGTTTCCTATTTGGATATTATTAAAATCTTTATATATATATATATATATATATATATATATATATATATATATATATATATATATATATATATATATATATTCCAGGCATATAAGAATTCTCAGTTTAAATCAACAATAAAATGAAAACTGAAACCTTACACTTAACGCAACAATATGTTTTCAGATCAACCTAAACTATTAGTCTTAGGATGTTACCAAAGGCTTGGGGGTTATGTGTTTGTGATTTCATACTGATGTTTTGATCTTGATCTTTTTAACCCAACCATGGTAATGTGTTTGGTATGCTCTATGATGTGTGTTGATCTATTAATTGTTATTGCTTTCCAGTGGTCTTGTGTGACACTGAGGTGAATGTATGACCTATGTGACTTAACCATTTTGAGTCCTCAATCAATTATATTTGAATTTCTTTCCAATCACTTTGATAGGATTGAGCTTTTTTTTTCTTTATTCTTGGTGATGTTATGCTCTGACATGTTCGACTTAACCATTATGAGTCTTCGATTAGTATTATTTTTGGGATGCTTTCCAGTTGCTCATAGAGAACTGATGTGATTATTGTAAATTAGCTTTTGATGCTTTCTAGTCACTTGTATAGGACTAAGGTGAATTTTTATATGATTATTAATTTGTGCTTTTATGAGCCTAGGGTAGGTTATCTACATGTAATGTTGGGAAGTGGCTTGTAATGGGGGCCAGGGCCCTAAGTGGTTCCCAGGGTAACCCATTGTATGTTTTTTAATTAGTGAAAACACTACACAAAATGGGAATAAAATGAACCTAATAAGAGTCTTTGTATGTTCTCTCCCATACCTTGAGTGCTAGTACAAACTAGGATGGGAGTAGAGAGAATGCTTGGTTGTGACCTTGCATCTATAGTATGCCTTGTCAGTACAAGAGGATACTAGTGACTGCATAGGGATTACTAGGGGGTTAGGATCCTAAGAGACTACCAGGGTAACTATAGCATGATTCATGTGATGACACTTTCCTACTTCCATAGGACATTTCATACATATCTTGTGTGCCTCTATGTATAGATGTCAATTCATCTTAGGACCCTTGAGTTAGAATACTTTTAGGATTTCCTGGACTTAGAGAGTACTTTTGATATTTGGTTTGATATCCTATTTGGGACTTGAGACTATCTCCTTAGTGCACTAGGAGTGGGCCATTTAGGTTCCACACGGTTGTGTGGTAGTGATTTTTACTCTTACCATTGAGATCCATCTATAGTCACCATGGTTGGAGCTTCCTTGTCTGCATTTCCTTTCATTCTATCTTTGTATCATTATGATGGATGGTTATATTTTATGATGGATGTTTATATCTTGTATGGTGGATGATTTCATTTATTTTATTGTACTTTGTGTCATGGATGTGAGGAGGATGATGTATTTTTATTTCTACATATGTATATTCTTTTAAGCCTTTCATACCTTGTGACATGTACAGTGGATGATTGAGCATTTCGAATTTCATTTGCCAAGAGGCATTCGAAACAAATGTATATTATTTAAATGGACATTAAAATTTTAATGATTCTTTCATATGGATATGGCATTTGATGGACTTAGTTTTAATTAAATTTATATGTGATTCAACATCTTGGGATTCTTAAAGAATGTAACCTATTATGTATGCTTATAGTTGATTATATGATTATTGCTTCCGCTACTATGTGTTTAATGTGTATGGATTATTCTTTCTTGTTTTAAAAAAAATGTTGGAAAACTTAGTAAAACTTTAGGTTATTTCTTTTGGACATATCATTATTATATAACATATGAAAAGACACATCTTTTTCCTTGATATTGTATATAAGAGAAGTATTAACACTAGAAAAGGGACAGAAAAGGGATTTTACAAATTCTGTATTTTAAATTTTAAGGAAAATGAGGAATGTGCTAAAAGGGGACATTACAATTGGTATCAGAGCTTCGAGCTTGCCATCCTATTGGTATATTGAAATTCATTGGATTATGTTTGGAAATAGATTGAAACTCTAAATACTAAAGAATTTATAAATGTAAAAATTTGTGAGGAATCATCAAAATCTCAAATCCTTGTTCCAAAAAAATATTTTATGATTTGAAATATGGAGAGTGAATTTTTAACATACCAGTTGAAAAGTCTACCATTTACTAAGGATCAGAGGATTGAAATGCAAATGGCAATATCTTAGAAGAGAAAGAAAAATTAAAGAACTAGTAGAAAAGATCAAAAATACCCTCCAAAGTGAAATCAAATATTGAGTCTCAATGCTCACAAAAATGGCCAATTTCTTGCCTCCAATCGCAACATGAACTCCACAAGCTCTCCATCTATTAACACAATGATGCTTCCAAAAGTACACGTACATCACTGATGATTCTTCTTGTTTTTCTAGTTTTTGTAACATCCTTGTTGCAAGTTATAGGTATATAGTTTCATTACAGTCATGTAACTTGTAGGTAATGAAAAATAATTTACTATGTAGTCATATTAGAAAAAACTTTGCAAGTACAGTTCAATATTGTATGTTGATTGATAAAATTTTACTAATAGATTTCAAATCATTACATTGACATATCTAGATGATGTCAAATGTAGTATTACTCTAATAAATTATAACTTGACCTATTTATCATTCATACACAATACTACCTATAGCCATTCATAATTGATACTATATTCCACACAGAGATTGGTTATTCATCATTAACGAGACTAATCCAAATATTTTCCAATTTCTTTCCTCACTGGTAACTATGGACAGGACACAAAGTTATCAACACCATATAAATCTATTATACTCTCTGGTAACCCCAAACATTTCACAATATTAGACTTAGCACACTAGAAACTTTTAAAATATCTTTGTACAACTATTCAAATGTTTTCCTATTTAGCAATTGATGGCTTCCATTTATAAATATTATTTCTAGCTTTTGTAATCCTTAAGACTTAACTGAAGGTAATATGACATGTTCACAAATGATGGACTAATAGAAATCTTATGCGAAATAGTTTGAAAGATCTCTACTATCAATAATGAAATGGTAGTTTGTATACATAGGAATTTATGCTTCACATTGAAGCTCATAGAGAATTGACCTTAGTTTCTAAGAAGAAATGGTGGACATTAATCAATGAAACAGATGCTAGAAATGAAAGGGACATCAACAAAATGTATGAAATATCATAGTAAGAAAATAAGGAAGATTAAATATTATCGCAACTGTACCAACCAATTAATGGGAATGTGATAATAACGACATGGTTTGCAAAAAGTAAAAGTGGTGAATACCTCTATGGCTCATTCCATTAATAATAAAATCAATTTCTTTATACACCACATACCATCAATGTTGGAAGATATGATTTCCAATAGAATAAAAGAAGAATTATAATTGGAAGAAAGAGATGATCATGAACTATCCTATATGTGGTCAAATAAAGGAAACAAAATCAAAAGACAAGTTTTAGTGGTCACAAGGTATGGCGGTAAGTTATATATTTTCTACATGTTTTGTTATTATAAAATAAATGTTAGTGTCTTTCTTATTGTTGAGACATTTTGTTATTATGATGAATAGTGAATTGCCACCTACTATCAATGATTCTAATCAAGTAGTTACAATAAAATGAATCAAAGGTAAAAAGGAGTAATGTCTCCAAATGGGACATTACAAGTAAAAACATTATATGAGTAATAATGTTATGTAATATATTTAAACTAATGTTGTGTCTAATTTGAAAGATAAAAGGATAAGTAAATTGGATAAAAATCCCTTTTGGGTCTCAAAAGGAGATGTTATTCAAAATATTTGTGCTTAAATTCATGATGGATAGGGAGTGTGCAGGGTGTGAGGAGTAAATCAATTGCATTGGGGCATAGGAATCCCAATATGGATTTTTAGATCTAAGGGAGCCCCAAGCTAAGCATTTCAAAACTTGAGCAACAATAAACCTTCCATCCATAATGAAACTAAATATGTACATAATGGGTAGGGAGTGTGCACAGGGGGAGGAGTAAATGGGTCGTGTTGGGGTAAGAAAATCCCAATATGGATAAAGATATGAGGGAGCCCCAAGCTAAGTGTGTCTAACATTGAGAAGCAATAAATCTACCATCCATGTCAAAATTAAACATGTTCCTAGTGGGTAGGGAGTGTACATAGGGGGAGGATTAAATCGATAGTGTTGAGACAAAAGAATCCCAATATGGATAAAAATATGAGGAAGCCCCAAGATGACTGTGTCCAAACTCAAGCAGCAACAAATCTACCATCCATTATGGAATTATACACCCTATTATAGTACAGGGTATAGAAGAGTTGTTAAAAATATGCATCTTTAAGAACTTTTTATTTTGAAACAAGAGGAAGGAGCATGATATTCATGATCAAAGTGGTCAAATATTTCCTTATCTTTTCCTTATTTTTAATTGTAAGCAGGAATATAACATGTATACTATGTGTCTATATTGTGTCTTCATGCATTAATGTTTTTTCTTCGTGTCTTCATGCATTTGTGTGTCTACCTTGTGTTTACATCCCATGCATTAAGTGTCTACTTTGTGTCTTTATTCATATGTTCTTGTACAAGCTATCATATACTAACATGTTTACTTTGCAAGTGTCTAACACATATGTAGGAAAGAGAATGATTCTACAGTACGAATTAATAAGGATCAAATCAATTGCTTGAGGAAAAGCAAATTTGAGAGGGGAGGACTGTGATGTTCCCAATTTCAGAATAGGTTTTAATAGGAAATAAGGATTAATTATCAATACTAGATTATTAAAATAATATTATTATCTTCTATTTTATAATATAAATATTATTTATAATAAAAAAGATAAATAATATTAATCTTTTGGATATATTTAAATCTAATATATATAATAATAATATTAAGGTTAATTATAATATATTTTATATATAATAATTTAGGCATATACATATTGAAATAATAATTACATAATATATAACAACTATTTTACTATACAATAATAAAATAGTAATTGATATTATATATGTTAAGCATATAATTTATGAGTTATTACATACTCTTTAATATGTAAAAATTGAAGTATATGTGATAAATTAATATTAATAATATTATATAAAATTATAACCTTGTATTATTATTATATAATATATGAAAAGACACATCTTTGCCCTTGATATTGTATATAAGAGAAGTATTAACATGGGAAAAGGGACAAAAAAGGGATTTTATGAAGTCTGTAACATAAATTTTAAGGAAAATGAGGAATGTTCTGAAAGGGGACATTATAGAATATCCTTTTGCGTCAGTCACTAGTTGTCCTAATTATATTTTTATTATCGCTTAGTCTACTGATGAGATTCCTCTCAAAGAAGATCTCTTTTACATTAGTCTCCAATTGTCCTAATTATGTTTGTCTAGTGTTCCTTAGTCTACTGATGAGACTCCTTTTGAAGAAGATCTCTTTTGCTCTAGTTACCTGTTGTCCTAACTGTATATATCTACTGTCACTTAGTATACTGATGATATTTCTCTCAAACAATATTTCTAAAATTAGGCACCAGTTGTCCTAACTACATCTCTCTACTACTGTCCCTCTATTGAAGAAATTTCTTATGAATGTTCTCAACATCAACATTTGACATCCATCATTTGACACTAAAATTGAATCAGAGACACTAAAATTGTTTGAGCTATGATGATATTTTATTTGTGTGTTTGTTTTCACTTTGTCATTCCCCTTTGAGAAACTTGAGGATGTCCAATTTTAATAAAGAAGAAAGGACCAAGGGTGGGGTCTTTTCTATATTTTCTATTTGATTTTTTAGTTCCAATGATTTGAAGGATCCATATAAAATTTGTGTCCACTATAAGAACCTCTAGCTCATGTTGGATGGCCATGTGTACCTTATTTTATATGGACACTTTAATAGGATTGGTTCTTTTCCTTGACTGTTTGAGTGAATTTTCTATGCTATGGTAAAGTATTGATACTCATCCTATGGAGTGAATGTATGGGTCACTGTGAGTATTGTTATAAAACATCTATCTCAGATTAGGAATGCAAGGGTCATTGCAGAAATGATACTTACTAAATACTTGGGATGAGAAGGATCTCTTGCATGTCTAGTGTTCTTATACGTAAGAAAAATTCTAGTCACCCTAACATTTATGCTATGGTGCTTATGCCTTCTTGATAAATTAACTTGAAAAAATGTTCTAGTCATCCAGGCTTCTTGTTCCTTAATGCTTACATTTAATTTTGAAAAAACTTTGAATCATGTCATATTCATATTATCATGATTGTAATGTTATTGAAGATTGTGCAACATTCAATGGCCTTAATAAAATGCTTTGTGATGAAAACTATATTTTATGAGTTTAGTAATTAGCCTTGGGAATTACATCTAACATAGGATTATTGGAATTCTTTAGAATAATTGAGGGGTGATCAATTATCCAAGGTCCAAATGTACAAATAAAACTTTTCATAGCTTAGTGAACCCATATCCATCAAACATATTCATCATGCATCCATCCATTATATCATACAATCACTTAAACTTGTAGGTTACTTTCAAAACAAATTTGCAAAAATGTAAGCATGAAACATAATAGATTCAATAACACATTTGACACAATGATTTTATGTGGAAACCTCTTTGGGAAAAACCACTAGTAACATGCTACTCAGTCTTACTCTTCTGAAGTGATGCCCTTTAAAAGGTCAACCCTATTAAAGGTTACAATACACACTGTTAAATGTGACCTAGTTAGAGGATTTCGATAACCCTATTAGGAGTGAGCCTTGTTAGAAGACTTTGGATCATTCACTAGGAATATCACTTGGTTAAAGGATTTACAAATGACTATTAGGTCAACTTTAACCTAGAGGATTTACCATAGACTGGTACAATGATTAGAAAGTAACATTAAGGATTGATCTGATAACAACTTACAACTCACTTGCAGATTAAAAAACTTTGTTTCAGTCCTCCATTCTACTTGGGTTTCACACACTTTATCTCTTATAGTTTACTTGCCCTTCAAGCTTTTATACCCTTAAGTCTTCTAGCTTTGCTTTCCAATAATAGTCTCTGAATGAAGCAATACCTTAGACCTCTTGTCTAACTTAGGTTCTCCAACATTGATCAACCTTGCTTCTTGCCAGCCATCTCTATAAATAGAAAATTAAGATATTTTGTTTCTCATTCTCTATCATCCATTTTAGGGTTAGGTAGTATTAGGCAGGGTTTGGTAGGATTAGGTAGGATTTAATGAATCTACCCATATTTTTATTTTAGTCCCTTCTAGAAAATTATCCTTCAATCCTCTTTAAATTTGCCTCAAAATAGTTTACCATGAATTTTGTACCACTAACTCATCATAGTTATCTTCCACATGCTTCACAAAATTCAAGAAAACAAAATAGTTGGCTCAAATTCATCAAATCTACAATTTAACATAAATGTTGGCACTTGGCATCTGTAAGAATTTGCCTTACGGCAAGATTCACTCAAGATTGTAGTACTCAACACAAGCACAACTGTAGACCAAAAATGGATATGATCAATTACGCAGAGTATGTCCTAATACATTGCTCTAATCATTATGTTCAATATGTACAAACACACTAGGAGTGCCTGTATATAAAGGCCTCTCAAGAAGTACCTAGAATGTCTCTAGAAACAACCAAGAGATAAGATAAGCATTGAAAACTAAGCACACACCCTATCCAACTTTTTAGATGAGTGGATACGAATGAGAAGGTAGTAGACACCATGTGCTTAATTAATCTGCTAACTCCTATGTTGTAGACAACATGTGCATAGAAGAGGTGCAGACCCCTATGTTGTCAACATGACAATTCACAAGATTATGCATCCTCCTAGGTGACTAATAAATAAATATTAAAATAATGCATTAACCTAAGTAAACTTAAGTAAGTGTAAATAGTAAATACTTATTTACACCAACACCCCCCCTTAAGTGCAACTTAGGAAAATGCCCTTAAGCTTACAAAAACTAGGATGAAATGCATGATGGGTTCCAACTACTAGGCCATGTTAGGTACCCATGTACAAAATGAGATGCAATCTCTCATAAAGTAGGGAAAGAGGGAAAACCTCATGGGAAAAACCCTCCCCCAAAAAGAGAGATGAAAAGGGATGCATGGATGGATGGAGTAATTAAGACCCCCCATTATGACATACATCCAGTATATACAAATGAAAAAAGGAGAAGAACAAAACCCCCTAAGAGGAAAAATCCCCCCCCAAAAAAGGAGAAGAAGGAGATGAGGTAGTCCCCCCCCCCCCCCCCCCCCCCTCCACTAAAAGTAGTGTGCCAACTAGTGAGAAATGCTTCAATGTAGAAGCTAATCTATGACCTTTGAATGACATTCCTCCCATATGGAAGAAACAAATGCAAGGGTACAAAGGAGATGCATCCCCTATATGGAAAAGGAAACTTAGTAATGTAAGGTATCTTTGAAACTTGTTCAAGTGTCCTTGTGCTGATGTTGATGATGGCTTCCTCCAAAACTACTGAGAAGAAGTGTAGATTGAATGAGGAGTGATGTAGAACCTGTTTCAAGGAACCAATAGTCTTCTCAAATGTGAAAAAGGCCTCATCCAGATGCTATACATAAGTATCCAAAATCATATCAACCTATAAAGACAGATCATGCAGAGAATGGACAATAACTAGAGAAGGGTCATCCTTAGTAAAGAGAAGCGATAAATCATCAAGGAAGTCTTCCAAATTTGTTGTGTGACTCCACAAATAGAGCTAAAATGTCTGGCAAGAAATTATCACCTAAGGATGGAAGACCATGTGTACCCTTTTGTGTTGAAGTAGATGAATCTATCACTGTGGCAATAGAATTTGCCTAAAAAATAAGATGAATATCATCAAGGATGTTTCCCACATATTCAATGTGAGACTTTGTGAATAGGCCTACAAGGGTAGAAAGGAAGTCATCACATGAAGGTTGAGTAGGAAGACATAAAGGTCCTGCTACACTAAATCCAAATCATTTATGGCTAGAACAGGATTAGTAGGAGCAACAAGAGCTAGAGATGTGATCTCCTTTGAAGAGGAGTTACCTACAACTAGAGATATGAGATCTTTTGGGAACGAAGGAATGTTTGGATCTTCATATGTCTCCCAAAGATTCATCCAATGAACATATGGATTAGTTTCCTTAAGGTCAATAAGTGAATCCAAAACCTCAATATCTATATATATAAAGAGAATAGTAGTAATGAAGGAGAAAGTCTCAATATCATAGTCAAGTCCTCTCGCATATAGTAGTGCATTATGCTAATTGAGAAATCTGATAGCAATTTGACTCCATTCCTAATGATTTTCTAGGTGCAAATAGATCAAATATAGCTCTTCCATGATGGACTAATCAATGTAACCTCCAAAATGTAAATCAGAATCAAAGAAACCCCCTGCCCCCCCCCCCCCCCCCCCCCCCCCCAATGTATGATTTAGCCACTTGATAGCCACTTGCCAATTTAGGGCCTATTTCTAAAAGTAATATTTATGTCCATAGAACTTATAATCTAATTATAGATCTAGAAAGTAGACAAAAAAATATGCACTTTCAAAAAAAATAGAACCTGATTATGTGTCCAGATGAGCCCGTACTAGGCATTTGAAGTGGCAAAAATTGGGATTTTAGAGTTGAAAATTTTTTAAGGAATAGAGATGTCAAACTTCTTCAACCAATGTGTAGGTCATAAAATTCTACCTCAAAAAAAAAAAAAAATTGCTCACAAAAAGGAGTTTGTATGAGGAAGATATCATTGCTTGAAAATCCCTACTATTATTATTTTTCTTGAATCGTGGTCGCACCTCAAAAAATCAAATGGTTGTAAATTTTTCCTTAGATGTCTGATTGGGATGAAACAAAATCCAATTCGGGGTTTTTTTTACCTTTGGAATGTGATACAAATATTTGATTTGCACTAGCATGCACCAATCTTCACCTACAAAAAATCTCTCCTATGGCCTGATGGCCAAAAAATATTCTAGAAAATAATGTAGATCCATAAAAAATAGCAAAAATGTAGATGAAAAAGATACAAATCTAAAAATTAAATATGTAGATCTGAAATGATCATACCAAAATCATAAATTGGTCCTTTGTGTGCTCGTTTGTAAAAAAAATGGCCTAACAATCAAATTTGGCCTAGGTTAGGTGTCTTTATAGCCAATTTTTACTGAATCAACATTCCAAATGCAATGGCGACGTCAGATATGGCTCTAGACACTCCCAAATTCTGTAGTACTTTGGAGTTAGGCTATGGTGCTGAAGCAAGATGATGGTGTCAAATGGCTTTGTGAAGAGGAATTCTCCAAGAGCACTGATACCATGTAAGAGTTTGGTATAGCTCTTATACCATGTAAAAATTTTCCTTAGGACAAGATTCACCCAAGATCATAGAACTCAACACAAGCACAACTATAGACCAAAAATGGATATGATTAAATACTCAAAGCATGTCCTAATACATTTCTCTGATCAATATGTTTAGAATGTAAAAACACACTAGGAGTGCCTATATATAAAGGCCTCTCAGGAAGCACCTAGAATGTTTCTAGAAACAACCAAGAGATAAGATAAGCATTGACAACTAAGCACACACCTTATCCAACTTTCTAGAAAAGGGATAAAAAAGGGAGAAGAATGAGAAGGTAGTGGATAAGAATGAGAAGGTTGTAGACACAATGTGCTTAATTAGTGTGCTAACTCCTATGTTGTAGACAACATGTGCATAGAAGAGGTGCAAACCCTTGTATTGTCAACATGACAACTCACAAGAGTACGGATACTCCTAGGTGACTAATAAATAAATATTAAAATAATGTGTTAACCTAAGTAAAATTAAGTACGTGTAAATAGTAAATACTCATTTACACCAACAACATCAATATGCTTTCACTTGGCTTCCATACTATTCTTCCACTTGTAATTAGCTAGATAACTCGGCAAACACTAAAGTTTACTAGTGCTTAGCATTAACTAAACTTTACTTGACTTACACTGTATCACTCTACATTTATTGAAATTTGACTTTTTTTGGCTCCAACTAATTTTCTATTTAGGTTGCACTCACTTTTCTTTGCACCTACTATCTACTCAGTCAAGCTTGGTAGACTCAATTCTTCTTACTTGTTCTTCTAGACTTTGTCAATGTATCCAACCTTTTCAACATTAAGTAGATAATCAATGCACTATATCATCACTATCTTAATTGATCTTTGTACTCCTTTTTCATACCACAACTCAAACTTTTCTCTAGGTGCTTTTGTTATCTCATTTGATCAAAACCTCCTTATCAATCAAACAAATGATAGTACTCAAACCAACTAAATAGTTATCTTACCAGCAAATAGTAGGTTTGACATTAGTGCCAAAATAATGATTAAAATATAGTCTCATAATTGTATCAATCTATTTTCTACAAGGATTTTATTTCATACTAAACTTTCATTAGGACATGATCCCAGTTATTTCTTTGATTATATTCCTTAACTTGAGAGGTTGAACATTAATTACATGTATCATGATTCATCTTGACTGCACAAGTGTTTGATCCCCTTGTTGATCTTTACAAATTTGCTAGAGCATATTTCATGAGAAATAAATGCGAAACCTACATTGGATGTTACTACATATACATTTTTTTATTATCATACTATTCCTTTACATTTCAAAATCATGGTACATGTATAAATTATATATTTATATCTTATTCATCACATTTACATAATAAATCACATCTCATCTATGCTATGCATTCATACACCATACACATTTGCATAAATCAAAATCATTTATGAAAACATCTCATGTATGAACATCATAAAGAAAAAAAAAATAGGACACATGCAATAATAACAAAAATAATCTCTCTCTCTCTCTCTCTCTCTCTCTCTCTCTCTCTCTCTCTCTCACACACACACACACACACACACATATATATATATATACATATATGTACACATATATATATACATATATATGTATATGTATATATATATATATATATGTATATATGTATATGTATATGTATATATATGTATATATATATATACATATATATACATATACATATACATATATACATATATATATACATATATATACATATATGTATATATATATATACATATATATATGTATATATATATATGTATATATATATATATATATATATATGTATATGTATATATATGTATATATATATACATATATATGTATATATATATATATATATATATATATATATATACTTAGTCAAAATGTACATTGTCACAAAATTGAGTGCTACACAAGAACTGTTGATGTTAAAATGATGTTGATACATCTCATGTACATGAGCAAAAATAAAAAATGGACAGGAAAGAGTAAGCTAATTGCAATCTTCTCCCTCATCCCATAGTGGAGGAGGAGGAGGAGGTGCATCTACTCTAGCTAGAGGATGAGTACCCTCTAATGCCCTAGTGTACTCTAAAAAATTGGGCAGCTACTCTATAGCATGTGGAAAAACCTTGACATATGCAACATAATAATATACAAATTGGTCTATTTGTATACATGTCTCATCACACTACCTCTCTCACTATTCTCTAAACTCTCAAATTTCCTAACCTTGCTCTTTCGATCATACATCTCAAATTGTGATCTGAATCTATAGCTTTCCAAGTTACTGATGTGATGTCATGCCTCTATCTTGTGATTTTCACATAGCATCTCATGTTTTCACTAATAGGTTTCCATCCTCTAGGCTATGAGTGAGATAATCTTGTATCTCATTTTTGCCACCCCCTACTTGTCGTACTCTTCCTACTTTGGAGGCTAGTCTTCCACTCTCTATCTATGAGCATCACTACTGATGGAACCCAAGGTTCCCATCTCTCCCTGGGGTCTCCTCTTTCTAGACCCACTCTCACTACCACAAGGATCTACCCTCATATATCAAGGAATAATTGAAATCTATGTAGTCCTCTATCTATTGGAAATAATCAAGACTAGCTAGGTTATTGAGAGGGGAGAGGTGAATCAGTAACCTCAAAAATTTTAAATCAATTTAGCACATAACAATATAAATCATTCACCATTCATTCATCTAAACTACTACATGCATGAGAAAGATAAAAATTCATAGCACATGAACATAGTATTTTGGTGACCTAGAAACCTTCCAAATAGAAAGTAAAACTGGGGTGGGGATGATACCCACAAAACTTCACTACTACATTATAAAGTTGGCCTATTAGGGATTACATTGACCACTTCTAATGATTTTCCCTGTTAAGAGCAATTTGGACTGCTAGGTCCACCTTGTTAGATGTTTTACAAACATACAATGAAGTATACACTCTATTAAGAGATTTATACAAAGACTGTTAAGTCTAGCATGTTAAAGGATTTAGAAAATTGATTCACCTATTAGAATGAAACAATAGATTTGACTTACAACTTGATTGCTGATTAGATTCTTGAAGTACAGATCACCTCTTGTGACTGATATATCTTTACTACTCCTTGTAGACCTTGCTGAATACTTTGTTCTACTACTAATTTGCATTTAGTCTTTTCAAAACATTACATGTCCATTACTTGATACATACATCCATACATTGCAAATGATACAATACATTACATAGATAACATTCCAATATTTACAATTACAATGTTAGCTAAAACACAAGTAAACATGATATTATTGAGTTGGCCAAACAATAGAAAACTCAAGTTCTTCAAGCTAACTTGGTGAACTTCTAATACTTAGTGACGACTGCATTACTTAGGCATCATCATGCACTCAATAGAAGTAGAAGCTTGGTTTATACTAATCACACAACATAGCTTAGAACTCGGTAACCATTGGAGACTTGGTAGATATAGTGTCACTTGATAGATAATGAATCCTTTGTTTACCTTATTGTCACTCAGTAAACACTACACATTCATCACTCAGTAGACACTAGCTTCACATCACAAAAAATAATGACTTGGTAGAGACTATGAAGCATAGTGACCACTATTTTCTTGATGAACATATAAGCTTGGTATACATTTCTAAACTACACACTTATTCAGTAGCTTCAAGAATGCTTGGTGTAAACTGCTTAACTACTGGACTTGCTAGGTAACCACTGAATGTTTAGTATAAATTGTAGACTAAGTGATGAGCTCGGTGAACATTTAGAATTGAATAAGTGTTGTCACTAATGAAAAACATAACATAATGCCGAAAATCTCCCCCTTTGGCATTAGTGACAAAAACACTTATGAGCCTTATGTACACTAACATACTGATTTTTTATTTTCCAAAATTGATCTTTGCAAAGCTACTGTATATACATATCTTACATATCTCCCCCATACATATGGCATAAGATATACATAGCTTTTCATTCTTTTATTCTGTACAAAAATCAATCTATTTTCTCCCTTATTTTCTCCACAATTCTCTTGCTCCCATGTCTCTTACTATCTCTTACTCCTCCTTTTTTATAATAATTCCAAAGAGATATGCAAAATATGACACCAAAATGTGAGAGAAATTCAGTGTACCTTGAGAATAAGAGCCAATGTCTAATCCTAGTTGTCTTGCAAAATTTTGCAGTTGGAGAGTGCCACTTGAACTTTTGCAGAAAGTTCAATCATATGATCTACTATGGAAAAATTGTTATCCTGGACCAATGTTTTTGAATATACAATGCATTTTTGCATTGAATCCATAAGTAGAAGGATCGTATTTTGTATATTAATCAGTGTAGACTTGATCCTGGCTTCCTCTCTTAGTAATTCTGCCTACATTTTTGACAAAAATTTCACCTTGAGGTGATGTGCTGAGCTTGAACTAGGGTCAAGTTATAGCCTTTGAGCACTTGCCTCCATATCAACATCAATCTCACTACATTTCTCCTTTATCTCCTTAGTATACTCAGTAACATCACAAAGCTTGCCAAAAAGTGATGTTACATTGGTTAAAGATTGTTCAAGATTGCTTAAAATTGTAGATAGATCTACCTAATTAATGGCAATGTGCTCAAGCACCTTATTATCAAACTTCTTTTTTGCATTTTCAATGAGATTTTCTTGGCCAGAGGTATCCTCATTGAACTTATTTATAGCTTCTTCTAACTGTAACAAAATGTGTTGAGATGAGTCAACATCAACATGTATAGCCTTAGTTATTATATTTTTAGCATTTTCAATTATAGTAAACTCTCTATCTCTCTCATCTCTAAGCTGCTTCTGCCTTTCCTTTTGCTCCAAAATTTGACTAACTAGTACCATTTCATCAACTATGGCAGTGTCCAAATCCAACTGAGGAATGACAATTTCTTTGTCCAAATCAATATTTTCATCAATTTCTTTTCTAGTAAGAAGAAGTTTTAGAGGAGTCTTTGGTTTTACTTTTGAGCTTACTTCCTTGGACATAGAAATGGAAACAATAGTAGAAGTAGCTAGACTTGTAGTAAAAACTTGAATTGGTCCAACAAAAGGAAAATTGAAAGAAGTGTCAATTGTATCCAAAACTAATGTACTATCCAAAAATAAAGTACCAATCAGTGGTGTACAAATTGGAATACTTACAACTGAAGAACTAACTGGAACAAAAGTTGGTGTAGTTAAAGCTATAGTTGAGAAAACTCTAGAAGATGATGGAAACCTTACTATACATAGTGCTATAGAAGTTGACATAACTAAAGAACTAGGTGTAGTGCATACTGCTAAAGTAGATTGCTCGAGAGCTAATGAAGAGGGCTGCAACTCAATAGATGAAGTGGTAGATGCTTTCGTTGTAGATACTTGGAGCTGTGAGGTAGCAATTGATGATTGTGTAGAAGATATATCTAGAGTGGTTGTAGTCATACTTGCTAAAGCTATTTCTAACCCTAATGATGTAGTAGTTTTAGGTGGAGAATGAGGAAGGGAAGCAATGACTTCTATTTCTATTTTCATTGGATCATATTCTTCATCTTCTTCCTTGTCTTCCTCTTAAACTTCTTCCTCTCTCTCTTCATCATCAACCTTTAATGCCTGATAGTCTTCAACATCAAAAGTAAAACATGGAGTGTTACCTTCTTCATCATCATCATTTAAACCATCATCATCCTTGATTCCCACTAGGTCACCACTAGGCTTGTGTAGATGATAGATGTTCTTCCACATGTTTGTTGCATCTCTAACCACGTGCTCTATGTATTTAATCAAAATCAAACATGTATGGAATCTAATCATCATTTTACCTTCATTTTCTTTCATGGATTCCTTGACTTTTGCATTAGTGGGATTGGGCAATAACTTCCTCAAAGATTGTTCATATATATCTTTAGCTATCTATATAGCTAATTCCCACCTTGGCTGCAATCTTGCCAATAATTCTTTTGAAATCTGAGGAGCAATCTAATCCAAGGAATACTTCCATTTTTCCATTTTGGTGAGTATGAACTCCTCAATTTGCATCTTTTAAGCATCAATCCTTGTCTCAAATTTGAGAGCCTTGAAGTTTTTGATGCCTTCTCTTTTTCACTATGGAGGCCTTTGGAGGTTTGGTAATGATTACCCTTCCATTCTTCTTTGTTGGCTCTACCTCCTCAGATTCTTGTTCTTCTCCTTCTTCTTCTTCTTCTTATTCATCATCCTCTCCTTTACCTTTTGTAAGCATAAGAGGGCCACTAGTAGTTTTCATCTTGGCTATCTTCCTCTTTCCTTTGCTGATTGCTTGGGGTAGCTTGATTTCAAGCTCAATTCTAGCTTTGGCCTCATCATATGTACCAAAAATTGGTAGCCTAGAATCTATAGGTTCATTCACCAATGCTTCAATAATATCCTTGGTTTCATCAATGTTTACTTCATACGGGAGTAGTTTTACCCATGCAACTCAGGGCCTAGTTACCTAAATATGCACTCTATCATAGTCAACCATAAAACACACATCATCTTTGTAATCCTCAAAAAGCTTAGGAGGAATCCTGAACTTGTTGTTCATCCTTTCCTTGAAATCTTCAAAAATAATTATCCATAATGCTGTCAAAATTTATACCCATTTCTACAATAAATTCATTTATCTAATGCAAGATAGGAACACATTTTCTCCATACAATAGAACCTTTTGATGGGAAAAACTTTTGCACATAAAAGAAAAGACATGTCAACAAAGAACCAAATTTTCAAGGGTTGTTCTTTGATGTCCTAATATTGTCCATATTCTTATTTAATTGCTTCAATAGTAATTTTGACAAGTCAAATTCCATGTTTTTCTTCACAACCTTAAATGCTAAATCCACTACCTCACATGGCACACTATTCAAATGACTAGAGCTGTAAATCTTATGAGCAATTACATGAATGCCAAACCTTAATTCCACATTAGAAATAGTGCTAATTTTCAAACCTTTACCATCCCACTCAACTAGGTTTTTGTTTTGGAGTTCATCCTAACCTAGGATTTTTGTGGTTTTGGCTTTACTTAGCATGGGAAGACCCATAATCTTGTGAATCATTTTCTTGGTGATTACCATTGGCTTCTCTAACCATAATTGTCCATTGTGCACATGACTAAAAATGTATCTAATCCACTTAATCTAAAAACTTCTTGGTAGGTGTGTGATATGGGTCAACCCTTTGGTTTCTAGATGCTTATGCTCAAGTTTAAGCAAACCATCAACACACATTTCTTCTAAGGCACTATCCATCTCTAGAGTTCCAATTTTTTGAATAGAACAATTAAAATGAGTTTGAATGTCATTAATTAGAAGTACCTTTGGTGGAATTTGAGATTGTGCACCATTAAGGTCAAGTGCCTCTGCAACTGTTTGAACTAGCTTGAAATTCGATGCTTTCCACTCCACACCCTTAACTAACATTTTTGAACCTCTTTTTTCCTTGTTGCTGCTACTATTCCTAGATGCCATCACTACTCTATAAATGATAGAAATTTTTTGAACAAATTCTTCGCTGGAAATTTGCTCAAAATTGCTTGTGTGCACCTAGAAATCTCTTAGCTCTATAAATTCTGAAGTCACAGTGAAAAATGAAGTTGAATAGTACCCTTTTTGATAAAAAGTCACCATTAATGCTAGGCACCATAATGATGTAGTGCATGAAATACTATCATCCACTCACTAGCTTGGTAGAAACTTGTGACTCAATGATCAAAAAAAATTTTTATTACTCTCGACCTAAAGCAGTTGAGTCTATGAGCAACCTTGCTTTGTAAGACCTAATCTCATGTGATCCCTTTGTATTTGAAATATTGATTTGGATCTTCTACATTTTCATTTGGAACTACTTGAGATATGACTTGATGATATAGTTCCAATTCCTCCTTCATGAATCTAATTGGAAATGGTGGAGTCACACACTTCTTGAGTGACATGGCCATCATTTGAACTATTTTTCTTGGTAAATTTAGGAATCCACTACTGTCTCATCTACTTCCTGATGTTATTAGCTTTAGTTTTCTTCTCATCTTCAACTCTTTCTATATTCATGATATTTTAAGCTATGTGACCAATTTCAATGCATGCATAACATCTTACTATTGAATCTCTCCTTCTCAAGTGATGTCTTTTACAATCTATGTCAATGTGTCCATATTCTCCACAATAGTGACATCTACACCAAGTATTGTAATCCCAACCAAATATTGCTTTGACAATTTTTTTAGCTAGATTAAATGATTTGGATTTTCATTTATATGCCTTGTGACCTTATTTCTTGCATTTGTGACATTTGCCTTCAAATTTTGGTTTCTTTTTGCATTCATTAGCTTTATGGCCATGTTTACTACAATTGTAGCATTTTCCATTGAATTTTTCCTTTCCATTGCTCCAACATTTGTTTGATGTATGACCTAACTTACCATAGTGATTGCAAGTAGGTCTTTTATTCCTTTGGGCACCTTGTTTAGAAGATTCACCTTCTTCTTTATAACCAAGTCCTGCTTTACCTTTTTTCCTATAGAGATTCTACTCACTTCATTGATTCAATTGATCCATGTTTACTTGAGATTTCATCATCCTTTCATTGAGTTTCTTTTTAGAAATTAGATTAATTTTTAATCTTTCATTGATTTTTCTTTCAGTGATTAGATCATTCCTTAGGCTTTCATTTTTAGATCTCAAATTCATGATTTCCTCATTTGCATTGGAGAGCTAATTGATAAGACTTTCTTGCTGAAGGGATTGATTTTGATTTGCATTGTTTCTTGCTTCTAAGTCTTCACTTGACTTATTCCTTTGTTCCAAGATTTTATACATTCTTATTGACTAAATTTCTTGTTCTCTTTTCAATTTTCTTACCTCTTCTCGTAGAGAGCCATTCTTTTCTAGAAGTTCTTTGATTGCCTCATTTGCTTCATCTGAACTGGTTGAGGGGAAAAGGTCTTCAATCTTTTCTTCAACATATTGGTGGTCATTCATCTGTCTTGGAAGTTCCTTCCTTCTTTTTAGTGATTGGAAAAGATGCTCTTTTTCTTCCTTGAGTTGAACTATGGCCATTTCTAGATCTAGCTTTTCATTTTTAGTAACTTTATCAAGTCTAAATGTCTCCATTGTCCTTGATCTTTGCTCAAGCTATCAAAATTTATCCTAAGAACCACAAAGCTCTAATACCAATTGTTGGAAATAATCAAGACTAGCTAGATTATTGAGAGGGGAGGGGTGAATTAGTAACCTCAAAAACTTTAAATCAATTCAGCACTTAACAATATAAATCATTCACCATTCATTCATCTAATCTACTACATGCATGAGAAAAATAAACATTCATAACACATGAACACAATATTTTGGTGACCTAGAAACCTTCCAAATAGAATGTAAAACTGGGGTGGGGATGATACCCACAAAAATTTACTACTGCAATATAAAGTTGGCCTATTAGAGCTTACATTGACCACTTCTAATGATCTTCCCTATTAAGAGAAATTTGGACTACTAGGTCCACCTTGTTAGAGGTTTTACAAATATATAATGAAGTATGCACTTTGTTAAGAGATTTATACAAAGACTATTAAGTCTACCTTGTTAAAGGATTTAGAAAATTGATTCACCTGTTAGAATGAAATAGTAGATTTGACTTACAACTTGATTTCTAATTAGATCCTTGAAGTACAAATCACCTCTTGTGACTGATATATCTTTACTACTCCTTGTAGACCTTGCTGAATACTCTATTCTACCGCTGATTCACATTCACTCTTTTTAAAACATTACACGTCCATTCCTTGATACATACATCCATACATTGCAAATGATACAATATATTACATATATATCATTCCAATATTTACCATTACAAGGTTGACTAAAACACAAGTAAACAAGATATTAATGAGTCGGCCAAATAGTAGAAAAGTCAAGTTCTTCAAGCTAACTTGGTGAACTTCTGATACTCGGTGACCACTGCATTACTTGACATCATCATGCACTTAGTAGAAGTAGAAGCTTGGTCCATACTAATCACACAATGTATCCTAGAACTTAGTAACCATTGGAGACTCAATAGACATAGTGTCACTCAGTAGATACTAAATCCTTCATTTACCTTGCTATCACTCAGTAAACACTACACATTCGTCACTAGGTAGACACTAGCTCCACATCAAAAAAACTAATGATTTGTTAGACACTATGAAGCACGATGATCACTATTTTCTTGGTGAATACTGTAAGCTCGCTATACACTACTAAACTACACACTCACTCAGTAGCTTTATAAATGCTCAGTGTAAACTGCTTAACTATTGGACTTGCTAGGTAACCACTAAATGTTTGGTATAAATTGTAGACTAAGTGGTGAGCTTGGTGAACATTCAGAACTGAATAAGTGTTGTCACTAATGACAAATATAACATAATGCCAACACTATCAAAGTCCCTATTATTGTGGCTGCTATGGTGCCTATTGTGGATCTTGTACTGGCTTCACTGGTATCACCATATCCACTGGGTCTATAAACCAAGGAAATGGATGACTCATAAAATGCTCCTTGAACTTGGGGTTCTTCCCTCCATTTGTTACTATGGGAAAATAATCCCATCATGCCAGTACTAAGATTTGCACATCTATCATGGAGTACCTAGAACCCAATTTCACTAACTAACCTTTCTTCACCTCTTCAATGAAGTGGGAATATGCACAATACTCCTACATCATATCTTATGGTTGACCATACCTTCTACACACATGAGTCAATCAAAATCTCTTTATCACATTGATTGATCAATCAATAAGTGGTCAAGAATAAAACATATAACCAAACTATACTTGTGCATCATTCCAAGCTTTAGTCTTCCTCTAGGGTCTCCATACTACTAATACTCTATCATTGAGTTGAGCCCTCCATTGCTTAGTCTTACCCAACATAGGCTGGATCATTTGTCCCATGTATCTACATTTGTATGGCTCATGCAGTTCTCTCATGTCCTCACAAATGGATCTTTAAATGGGAAAATTCTCCCATGCCCACATCTATGAAATATATATGCTAGCCAGCATGCTCTTCACCTCTGTATAGACAATCCAATGGATCTTGTGGAATATATGAGCCAACATACACTAATGTCAACCAAAATGAGTAGGCTACTCTAACTTCTATTATAACATGTAGCCCCATCCACACTCTAATCAATACTAACCTTTATCATACATTAGATAACAATCAAGAAATTCACCTAGTACTACTACCAGTCTATGAGTTGGTCACTTGGCTTGGTTTTCCACTCTTTAAATTTTGTTACACCCTATAGTGAAAAACCTTAGCTTTATATTTAAAATTTGTGAAATTTTTTAAAACCCTAGATGAAATCTTTCAAACTTCATAAACCTTTGTTTTGGTGTCCTAGCCCTCAAAATAGTGGAAAGTAATATTTTGATTAAATCAAGTAGGAAGCCTTTATCCTAAGTTTTCATTTTCCTATAATTATTTTCATTTACTTTTCATGAAATAAAAACCCTTCACTGCAAGCAGTGCCCCAACAATGGTTATTTTCCTAAGCATTTGGCAAAACATCTTAACTACAATGGTTTGTTCCTGTAGACTATTGATCTTTGGAAGATCAACAATGAGCACATGCATGCAAGATGAAGTTGAATGAACTTTATGAAATGTGGGAAAGCACCTTTGTGTCACATAGAATTTCATTATGTTAATTCATTTACTATGTCATAAAAGTCTAAAGTTGTTAGAATTGTTCAGAGCTATCAGTAAGGTTAGAGCACATTCAAATTTCCATCAATATCATTGGTCAAAGTGAGAAGTGGGGTCACTTTTGGTGTTACATTTGTACATAATTTATCTTGGAAAGATAAAGGGTGGGTTTATTACTACTTCATGAAGATGTGTGGAGTTTAACCAAAGTGATAAAGCACACTGGTGACACATATATTTAGTGATGTCACAAAGGATGTTGATATAGTTCAAAGGACATAAGATATGTACACCATTGATTTTGAGAAGATCAACAGGTAGTGCTTACCCACAATATAAACAAGCTCAAAGTTTAGTCAAAGCAAGGAAGCACCTACTTGACATGAAGCATGTGATGAGGTCATGGGCCTGTAGTTTTAAAAGGTAATAATGTAGTATGTATAGTTGGAAATTGTCAAAACATGTTGGAAAGAAGCAATGCGTTTATTGGTTAACTTTGTTGACTATATTTTAAAAGGCATGATCTATATACACCATTGATCTTGGGAAGATCAATGGACAGTGTATTCTTGCATAACAAAAATGACTAAACTTTAGTCAAAGCAGGGAAGCACCTATTGGATGCATGGATAAGTGGGGCCAGTTATTTAGAAGGTTGCCTTGTCATGCCATGGTGGAAAAGCATTATGATGTGGAACATGATGACTAGTGGGATGATCCATGTGTTTTCTAGGCTAGAAGATGAGTGTACTAGTGGGGTTATAATTTAAAAGCCATAATTGTAAAGTTGTAATGATTTTTCATGAACGTCATTCTTTGGAAGATGACAATCTATGCTTCATTGCTTCATGAAAATGCTTGAACTTTATGAAATGTGGGAATGTGTCTACTTGATGTGTGGCAAGCCTTTGAAAGTGTTAATGTAGATTTTCTATTTTCAAATCAAGCCATATGATGCTTCATGATTGATGGTGGAAATTTAAACTTCACAGTGTAATATGAAATTTAACTATCAAAGCATTAAATCTTATCAATGTTGTCTCATGTGAGACTTTTTGCTGTAATAAGATCCTGAATTCTCCATTATTGAGTAAAAACCTTAGAATTCATACAGTGCAAAGAATTCAAAGAGCTAGGACAAGAATTTCCAAGGTTTTCAGCAATCTACAAAGTGATTCATAGAAGAAGAAAAAAGGAAAGAAAAGGTAGGTAAGTTGTCTAAACTCCTGAGAATTGAAAAAATTGTGATTGTATTAGGGTAAATTGAAAAAAATGCCTCCTCACAAGGATTTTTCTAGCAAGGTAGATTATTTGAAAAGGGTAGTCCATGATGATTTTATGGATCAAATTCCATTATCAATAAATGAATTGGATAAGGGTAGAGAATTGGTTCCAAAAAACCCTAGGCTACTGGTTGGTGAGGGTTTCTATGACAAAGAAAATTGGTTGAGGGATTGGTCCTCCATTTACTTCCTAAAAGGAAATGGTCAATTAGAAGCATCAAATAAAATCATTCTCAAAATCTTACATAGAACAATTCATTAGAATGGTAGAGACTGGCACTTATAGATAAATCTAGCTTTGTGGGCCTATAAAATGAGTATTCATACCCCTATTGGGGCTACTCCTTTTTCCCTTACATATGGTATTGAAGTAGTGTTACCTTTAGAGGTTGAGATTCCTTCCCTCAAAGGCCTAGTTATAGATAAAGACTACCATGCCATGAGACTTCAAGAATTAGAACTTCTAGATGAGAAACATTGAGCGCCATTTGACCATATGAGGGTCTATGAAAAGCACATGTCGAAAGGATTCAACAAAAAGTTTCACCCTAGAGAATTCCATGTGGAAGATCTTTTCCTATGTGAAAATCCTAAGAATCAATAGAATAGAGATCAAAAGGGTAAATTTGAACCTAATTGGCTTGGACCTTACATTATTACAGCAAGTTCTAGGTCTGGTGCTTATTTACAATGTATAATAGAGGGAGAGTAACTCCCTAATCCTATTAATGTCTTACACCTAAAGGAGTTCTATCCATGATGCCCATTCTGTGTAGGGCATCTTTGTACATATTTATTGATACTAAAAAATACAAAAAAGTGATATATTTCAAAAATCCCAAAAAATGATATACTGTCAAAATTCTAAAAATTGGAAAATAACCTTAAAAAATGATCATCTTAGTAATAAGTGCTTTAATGTATCTCTAAAAAAAAATAATATTCCAAAAAATAATATGAAAAAATACAAGTGGTGAAAACTTGGAAACTAGTGCTACTTGAGGCCTTTGCACTCCTATTTCTTAGCACGTACCCTTGACACTTGGCCTTTCTCCATCATGTCTTATCCTTGTTGCCTTGGTTTGGAATTAGTCTTTGTATAAGGAGCATAACTGTGTTAGCTTGGGTATCTTGGCTGCATTAGTCTTTAGGACACCTTGCAAATGGTGTTTTTCAACACCACCCAAACTATATTTTTCAATACAACCCATGACATCGAGTGTTTTTCAATACTTATTAGTTTTCTTACTCAGTTTCATCATGTGATCTTACCTTCTTACAAGCATACAATCCTTATCCTTTGAACTCAGTATCAGTTAACACACTTAAATTTTTAAACACAAACACTTAATGGTTGACCTATGCCATGATCTTTTCTTTGTGTGCTAATTGTTATTGATTTTTGTTGAGTGTCCTTATCTCATAAGTCTCTCTGGGATGCATATATAGAGAACTTGGGGCATGGGGCATGTTTTTATTTTTTTTCTACTTGGGTTTGGTCTTGAAACTCTAGAGTGTCTCTTGTTGTCCCCTTGGAACACTTAAGAGATTTGAGGCATCATCCTTGACTACTTTTGCACAACAATTCTTATCGTCATCCTGACATCTATGCCTTGATGTGAGCATGGTTTTGTTACATTAAATTAGTTAAGCTAACATCAAAGTCATCTTGACCTTTATGTCTTTAATGCTTATGTTAAAATCTTTCCACATTCCAACGCAATACAAATCACATTCATATTTTCATAGTTGTGCTTGTGACTAGTGATTATTGCATAATTCTCTAATGTTTGTTAATAATGGCCCAATGATTAAAATAATTTCTTTAACATTCTCTAATTAATGATGAACACAAAATCCTATGTTATAGTTTCTCTATTGCAAGTACACATTAATGTAGCTTGCATTATTAGACTTCATGTTAGTTTGCATTTTTAGGCTGCATTATGAGTTTGAGAGGGTTTATATGCTTAATCACACTAAACATCTCATTTCCAAGATAGATTCCCTCAATTATTTTCTATCAAAAGCTTCCCTCACTAGTTGAGTTGAAAAATGGGTCTTGATTTTATGTGAATTTGACATTGTCTATAAAGATCACAAAACCATTAAGGGACAAGTAATTGATGACCAAGTCACTAAAGCTGCTCTTCAAGGAGGCCATCCTATTATAGTATATTTTCTAGATAACATAATTATGATTGTTACCACTGGTACACAATGGAAACTATATTTTGATAGTTTCTTCACACAAAATGGATTGGGGGTAGGAATTTTGTTTGTTACGCCACAAGGAGACCTTATTCCCAAGTCTTATAAAATTTTATTCCCTTTCACAAACATAATAGATAAGAATGAAAGATTAGTAGCAAGGCTCTGTCAAGCTATTAGATGCAATATTAAGAGCTTACTTGTCTTTGGAGACTCTCAATTGGTCATTAGGAAAGTCATAGATGAATAGTAAACAAAGGATGAAAAGTTATTGCCATATCACTAGATAGTTAAAGATCTTAAACAACACTTCATATAGATAACCTTTTAGTAGATACCAAGGAATAATAAAAAAGCAATAGATCCTATGACCACCATTTCCTCCATGATCACCACACTTGAGTATAGTCCTAAGTGTGAGTTTCATGTTGAAAATACTTTTATTCTTTCTTATGAGTAACCTAAATTAGAGCTAGTGTGTGAGATTTCCGGTCCTGAGTCTCCATGGTACTCTAAATTTTTTTCCTACCTTTTCCATGAAACAATCCCCATATCCCTTTCCATGAATCAAAGAAAAACCTTCATCCATTGCACTGCCCAATATACTATCCTAGGTGATACAATTTTCTAAAAACACTTTGATGGAAACCTCCTCTGATGTCTCAATTCAAAAAAAGCTAGAATGGCATTAGAAGAGGTTCATCAAGGAACTTGTGATGCCCATTCTAGTGGCCTTATGTTAGTGAAAAAGATCCTCAAATGGGCCTACTATGGAGGTGGATGCTTATCATTTTGTGAAACAATGTGTTCCTTTTCAACAACATGGAGATTTGATACATGCTCTTGCCCAACATCTTCAACCCACCATCACACCATGACCCTTTTTTTGCCAGAGATTTGACCTTGTTTGTCAAATATATGCAAATTCTACAAATGGCCACAAGTATATTATTGCCCCCACTGAGTACTTCACAAAGTGGGTCAAGGTTATTCCTTTAACCTACACCACTAGAAAATAAGTTTTGAAGTTCATCTTGAACTACATTATCTATCATTTTAGTATCCCTTAAGACATTATGACTGATAGTGGAACCCCCTTTCAAAAATTAGGAAGTTGTCACATTGTGTAGGAAATTTGAAATCACACAACATTTTTCTACCAAATACTTCCCCCAAGGCAATGGCCAAGTTGAAGCCACCAATAAAACCATTTTGAAAATACTAAAGAAAATCATTGATTTAACTAGATGTGACTGGCACCTCCAAATTACTCCTACCCTTTAGGCCTACCACACCTCCATCTATACCCACATTGTTTTAAAGCTATTTAACCCATCAAAATTGAGCTCCCTTTCCTTAGAATCTCTCTTAAGAATTTGATGTCCAAAGAAGAATACATAGTTTCTCACTTGCAAGAGTTACAACTCCTTAATGAGAGATGCATCAATGCCCTAAACCACCTCCATGTGTATCGAAATTGTCTTCAACTCCAATTTCACAAAAAATTTAGACCTCAAAAATTTGAGGTGGGTGACTTAGTTTTGTAGCATAACATGAGGAACCTCTAGAATTGTGGAAAGAAAAGAAAATTTAAAGCTAATTGGCTTGGTCCATTTATCATTATAGCCAAATATGGTTCTAGGGCATATTAGATTGCCACTTCAAAGGGAGATATGCTCCTTAGGCTTGTAAATATCCAACACCTCAAGTGGTTCTATGCTTGAGTTTTGCAGTTCATAAATAGTGTTGCTATAGTTTCACAAAACTCTAAATTTTTTTAGAAAATCAGAAAACTCCAAAAACATTTGTAAAATGTTCCTAAAGAAAAGACTAAAAAAGAGGGAAAAGTTCCTGAAAAAAAATTGTTGGTACATTATCTATAAGGCTCATCTCACTTCACCACATTCCCAAATTTCATCCCATCTTTGTGTAGAATTCTTATCTAAATTGTACTTTTCATACATCCAATAAAATACCTCTTGTCTATGAGGCATCCATTCACTTCCATCTTTCAATAGACCTCTAGTCTATGAGGCATTTTCCCGTCAAGTGTTTGTTCTAATCCCATTACAATAAGCTTTTTCCCACAATAGTGACTACAATAGAACCTAAACAAAATCACCATTTGAGACTTACTCATTCAAGAATTTGTTCCTTGCATAGCCCTTGCCAATAATCATTTGTGACAACAATATCAGACACACAAATTTTGATAGGATGAATTCTTCCTACACATGGTACTACAACCTTCACTTTTAAGACTTCATTCTTGGAAGGAATTGTGGACTTAATGAGTAGGTCATGTGGTCTATTTTGGTTCATTTCATTTTGTGTGTTAGTACTAGACTTTTACAGTGTACCTTGATCTTCTATATTTTGGTAAATGCCCCTATACCCCCCATTTTCCATCCCTCAACACCTGATAGATCCAATTAACTACACATTTCATTTGTGGTATGATATATTTTTGATACTCTAGTGCATGTATGTTAGTTTCAAGTTATGGTTATGCATTTCTCACTAGGGGCAATGGGTTAGCACACTTTCCAACAAAGATCCCTAAAGAGACTTTGGGTGTGCCTAGACCTCTCCAATGCATATATGTCATTTGTTCCATCATGACTATGCAAACTACATCTATCATCCTACAATATCTATTATGTTAAGAGTCTAGTCTGTGCAATGGAATCTTGTCATCTATGCTTCTATAGGATATGGTTCATAACTCCTTTTGCTAAATCAAACTAGGGTGTGCTCTCCCATATAAACATAACTGAATCCCTTGGTATCATGTAGCTAGGTTTCAAGTAATATAGGATTTCATTATGCCCTGCTTGAGACAAAGGTTCTACTTATTCCCCCTTCCTATGTTAAGATACTTGATTCCTATGAGTGAAAAGTTTGACACATTTCCATTCATTAGGTTCATTCATATTACATTTTCATATTTCATAGTTACACTTTAAGTTTGCATCATTTCACTTTTCTTTCATAGTTATTATATTTTTTCTATTACTGACATTTTCATTTAGGGTATATTCATTGTCATATTAGTACATTCATTGCATTAGGCATTTCATTCATTATTAGATCCCTTTATTCATTACATTAATTTTTTAAGTACATACATTATAGCCATTACATTTAGTGACACATACATTATGATACATCTCAACAAGCATATAGTTAATTCATACATGTAAAACAAAAAAATGCATACATCTCATATATCGCCATAGGACCTACATCATCCACGCATTAGTCATCGTATATGCATCATAAGAAACATAACATCACACACATCCTACATCACAATGTTAGTAAGGACATCATAAATATCACATGCATAAGAAAAAATCATCCATATACATCTAGGCTTATTGAATCATATCATATATATCAAAAGAATAAGTGTCCATGTATATTTTGTATACAAAAAATCATATAGTATATTGTGCATAAAGCATCATCAAAAACTCACTACATCTACCTTACTACATCAAAAATTGCTCATTGTAAAAATCATATAGCTAGTTGTAAGGGCATGAACCCTACTTGATGTAGGAGCATCCTGGGTTGCCTTGTTATCCTATTATTTTTTGTTCATTCTACAAGTTGTTGCCAAGTTACTGTAGCACTCAGTTGGTGCCAGGTTACTATAGCACTTAGTTGGCACTTAATTACTATAGTACTTAGTTGGTGTCAAGTTACTATAGTACTCAGTTGGTGCCAAGTTAATAAGCACCTAGTTGGTGTGAAGTTACTATAGTACTCCTTCATGTGCTAAGTTACCTAGTGTATACTGAGTGACTCTTCATGTGCTGAGCTATCTAGTGCATGTCGAGTGTTAGTATTTGGACATGATTTCTGCTAGCCAACTTGCAGGATTTATTTTGATCATGACATTTATGTTAAAATATTTTCTTAGGATGTGTTCAGACCATTTTTGGGTCGATCCTCCTCTTATGTAATGTTCTAGAATGATCTATAAGCCATTTTGGCAAGTATATATAGAGTGTTTAGGCTTAGAGTTAGGCAAGTTTTTGAGAGCAAATCACAGAGCAAAACTAAAAGTGTGAATTTGCAGTTGGATCTTTGAATGTGAATGCATTTGTAATTGGTCATAACCTAGAAGGCCTTATAGTTGGGCATGTTTGAAGATGTTTTGATGAATCAATAAAAGTATTTCACTCTTCTTCCTCCTTTGTTTGTTGTTGCTTGTGTTTGCTTCCATTGTGTTAACTCTTGCAAAGTGATTTGGATAGCAAGGTGAGCCTTTAACCCTAGTTATTCATCCTTTGCCTATGTTAATTGGTATCAAAGCTTGAGGCTTATCCTTGTGGAGATTGGATCATGTAGAACACTAATTTGTATTTGGTTGTAGGGCGAAAGATCTATGGATTTGACCTATAACTTGTAGAGGGTTACAATCTTGCAGGAACCTGATTTGTAAAGATGGTTCATGGTAGACGAAATAATGTTGATAATGCTATATTGGATCAGTTGAGACAAATTGCAGCCAGATTAGATGCTATAGAGACAACCCAAAGTAGATGAGTGCATCTTGAAAATGTAAGTGATAATGAAGCAGTAGCACCAAACCATAATTCAGAACTTAACAAAGATCAAGATGAGGAAAGATTGTTACAAGTGTTGTCTATGGAAAATTCAAAGCTTGTTGTAGAAGTTAATCTTTATGATGGAAAATTGGATACCAATGTTGTGTTGGATTGGATCTTTGATATGGAGAAGTTATTTGAGTATGAAAATACTATTGATAATAAAAAGGTGAAGATTGCAGTCACTATATTGAAAGGTCATGCATCACTATGTTGGGAGCACTTGCAAACTGATAGACAAAGGAGAGGAAAGGAGAAGATCAAAACTTGGCCAAAGTTGGTGAACAAGGTAAAGAACAAATTCCTCCCTACTAATTACCAAGTTAGCTTGTTGAGAAAGATGCAAAATTTGAAACAAAAGGACATGATTGTGAAAGAATATAACAAGGAATTTTATAGATTGGACATCAAATCTAGACATATGGATCCTGATGTTGAGAAAATTACAAGGTACATAAATGGATTAAGATCTAGAATTTAGGATCAGATAAGTTTTGTGAAGTTGGAAAGTGTAGAAGAAGCATATCAATATGGCTTGAAAGCTAAGGAGATCTTGACAAAGAAACATGAACAAAGACAAAAAGCTAGAGGTGGTAAATTCTAGAGAGGCAGAGGTAGATCTTATGGAGAAAGTGGCAAATTTGATAGTTCTATGCTAGATAAAGGCAAATCTAAATAGAAGAATGATGAAAAAGGAAAGAATGAATGGAAAGTGGTAATTCTTACTGAGGAGGCACTAATTCTTACTAAGGAAGAGGTAATTATTATTCTAGAGGTGGATTTCATGGTAATTGTTTCAGATGTGGTAAAGAGGGACATAGATCTTTTGAATGTAGATCTTTTGAAAGTGAGCAGAATAATAGAAATGATGTGATTTATTTTGGAGGGGAAACAATGTAAGAAAGAGAGGGTTTGATTTTCCTACTAGAAAAGGGTTAGTAGAGAGTCTTTTTAGGGGAGTCATGACAAATTAGTGGGTTCTTCACCCACTCTCTAAGTTTAGAGATAGTTAGGTTTTGGAGGGAGGTTAATGAAACTCTACTACAACTATCATTACCCTAGCTTGGACCAAGGTTGTTGTTTTCAAACTATGCTTCATTTTCCTTATTGAGTATTGTAAAATAAATCTATTAGTATGGAGAATTTTTCAATGGAGTATGCATTGCATTATGAGTCTTTGCATTGTGGATTTTGGTATTGTTGTGTGACAATGTGTATGTATATTGTGTTCTTGAAAGATTTATTTTTTTTCCTTCTTTCTTTTCATGTTTTGATTTGAATGTTCAATGTGATCATGGGTGTGAAGTCTTCACTCACCCTATTGGGAAGGGAAGAAAATTCCAAGGTGAAGGGCTTAGTTGGGCTTGAAATTTAGTTGATGTCCTTGGAGTATGGGCTCCATTGTATACCATATTCATTCATATCTTGCTTTGGGGGTGATAAGGGAAAAATGGTGTAGAAAGGAAGTTAATAAAGTATGGGTTTCAATGAAGCTATAGTTATTAGTAGTGAGTTTTGGAGGATGTTTATGGAAGCCCCAAAAGGGCATGGTATTTTGTTGATTTGTGGAAATCCCCAAAAGGGCATGAAAGTTGTTATTAAAGAACCTCCTTTTGAAAAGCACACCTTCACCTTATGCTCAAGGTTCCATTGGTGAACCTTTGTGAAATACCTTGGAATGGGATTGTTAAGTATTGTAATGTGATGTTCATGCATTTGTAAGATTAGAATGAAACCTAGTTTGGATCTTGTTTCCCTTGCTCGGTGGGTATCTTCATAGAAGCCTAGGATGGGAGATGAGCCTCCATGGTTCTGTTGCGCAATCTTTATGCATGAGGTCAATGGTAGGAATCTATTGTGCAATTCCTCTCTTGAAAAGCTAATCTTTTGGGATCAATTAGAAGGTCTAGTATTTGTCTTGCAACGTACCAAAATCCACTCAGTTGAAGATAAATGTGATTATTAATGAGGAGGCCTATGCTAGTTCTATTATGATCTTAGACTGAAGTAAAATCCATTTGTTGTCTCAAAATAACACAAGATAATAATGTTTTTTGTATTTTCTATTTTTTCAATGAATGCAATTATAACAATGAAACTAATATGACTTCTTATTATAATAAGGGGTTAGCAAAGAAAATAACAAAACTAAAAGCAAATAACATGAAATTGAAATAATGTGAAATTGAAAATCCTAACACAAACAAGCTATAGAAAACAACATGCTGTGAGTTAAGCTTTTGAAGAAATTGGTAGGAAACCAATGAAAATAGAAGTAGCACTTCCTAGAATCCACTGATACAATTGTCAATGGGAAATTTCAATAACTGAACGATGTTTCACCTTACATCAAATCACAAGGCTATGGAAAGTGCACTCATGTGAGACAAAAAGTTATGTAGGCACAATTTGTGATATCTCCTTAAGCTAGATACATCAACAGATTTTGTAAATTTTTAGCAAACACCAAAATTAAAAAATTGCACAATCAAAAACAACACAATAAACCTTTGGCTCAATCATAATCTCATGAATAAAATTCACAAAAATATGACACATTCATGCAAGAATGACTACACTCCAAATGTGAGCACCAAAAGCATAATTTTATTACATAATAATGGTGGCCCCTGCAACATTTTACAATGGAGTATTTATAAGAAATCATCTCCTCAATTTGTGTTGAGAGTGGGAGATATTCTTCATGTAAAAAAATGCTTTTAACTAATAAAACAAACTAAATATATATAGACTAAGAATTAATCTAGTGCTTAGAGGAACTCCATCCATATTTTTTTCATTAATTGGATGCATGATCCCTTTATATGTTTAAAAAGAAAGAAAAAATGATAGAGAAAGTAGGAGGAAGCCCTCAGTCAAAGGAGTGTTTGGAGGTGCCAAAATTGGAAGCTAGTCCTTTACTAAGCATGGTTCAAAGTTAAACTATCGTCAAAATATGTTCCTAATGCATGGAAAGCACTATTTTTGGAACAAATATTTAATTGTTGATGCACCTCTAAATTGTAGAGCTATGGACCTATGCACTTGTAGACCTACAGAGTTGTGGACTTACACACCTTGACTAGGTCAAAATCTCAAAATTTTACTAAGTGTCAAAATTGAAATTCTAGCATCTAGGTTGTGTTCTCCTCCATTCCAAAGCCATGCTTGGATATTTACCCTTGAATTTCTCTATCATCTCAGTAATCTTAGTTGCATCTAGAAGATTTAAAGCCTCATATTTATCTTTCACCTTCTATTGGTAGTTATCTACCTCAATTGGAGTCTCTACAAAATCCCTGAGTTTGGTATCCAACTCTAACAGTGCTTCTTTAGTCCTAAAAGCTTGTCTAATATCTTCATCACTGGATGCCTCCTCTAAGGTCTTCTTAAAATTCTCTACTACTACCTCAACTAGCAATAGCTTCTCTTTTTCCTCATCCTAAAAAATGTCCAATAATGCATTGTTATATAGCTTTTCTACTTCCAAAATTCACTCTCAAGCTTGGTCCTTGAGCCGATGGATCTACTCATATAATGTTCCCATTACTTTATTTCTATATGCTATCTTCTCTATCCAATCATCAATTATGTCTAGCTCTTCTCTAATTTATACATTGATCAAAGTGTAGTACCTTTTCCCCTTTATGGCTTGTAGAGTTTCCAAATCCTACTCCAAGCTCGTACCTCATCCATAATACTAAAGTCCTACTTCACAAATGCTATGATCTTATTCACATTTTCCTGTGTAGCATGCAGTAACTTCAAATTCCCTATAATTATCATAACACCTCTATCCCCAAGGCTTTCTCACCACTCTTAACAAGATTTCAAAAATGGGTCAAGTTGCACACCTCCCCATTATCTAAGCATGGTATTCAGAGTTCACTTAGGATGCTCATGATCAAGAGGACCAACAATTTCAGCTAGATATCCATTTAGGATCTCGACTAGCCTTTGAAGTGCCTGGAGTTTGGCCTACTCTTGCTCCATGTACTAGAGGACCTCTTTAACTCCCATAGTCATCATTTGTCAAGCTAAATTTCATGTAGGACTTCCCAACTTAAAATCCTTTAATTCATAATCCTCAAGGCTAAGACCTTCTGCATCTATGCCTTTAGGAGGGAGAGCAACTTGTGTAAATAAATCTTGGTTCCATATGGTGGTGAAAAATGCCAATGGTGCTATCTTATGTGATGGAGACTCGGGTTTGTTCAAGATCTCTACAATATCACAAATGTCATCCTCTAAAACATGGAATTGAGGCTTAGTGCTCCTCATTATTTCTTTTTGGATCCATCTTGGGATGTGTTTCTCTATAGACTTAGCTCTTGATGATAAAGGGGTGTGTTCAACTACCTCCTTCCCTTTATCACTCTTGCTTGGAGTCATCTCTTGTTGTGAGGAATCCGCTTCTATAGCTTTAGTCTCTGTGGATCTTGTAGCTTTCACATCAGTGTCTTGGGAAGGTGGTTGAGTATATTCCACCATTTGTCCCTCCTTTGAAACTTCATTGGTAGCCATTTGTTCTGGTTGCTCCTCTGTAGATGGTTCCTTCTAAACCTACTCCTCTTTTAAACTCTAAGGTGGAGGAGTCACCGAGCCACTATCTACCACTATAACTTGTGGTGGAGATGGGGGATTAAGATCAGGACCCTATGTATTTGGTGGCATCTACATCCAGTCATCCTATTGGAGTTCACCTATAGGGGTGTCCTTGATCTTATCCCCAATCAAATTTGTACCTATAAGCATGAAATCAAAATATGTCATTGAGAAAACATCACCATCCTCTTCACTTTTCTCATCCACCCATTGTTGCACTTCATCTACAAAAGAAGAGTCTTCTAAGGGTTCCACTTGGGTGTATGGCAAGGTACCCATCACATTCTTTCTCCTTTGTAACTTTGTGGCTCTTGCTAGCAAAGTTCTTTCCTATAGGGGCATTTCTTCCTCCTCCTCTTCTGATACTATTTCTTCCTCCTCTTCATCTCACTCCAAAAATGTTTCAAGGATAGATGGATTAGGTGCTAATATTCTACCGATCCTCTGCCTTTTCTTCATTAGAATCTTAATCCTTTTCTTATGTTTCTTTGGGATAGAAGGAGAAGTGGGCTCTTCTTGTGTAAGAGGAATGGAGGCTTGTGGCATTTTTCCCTCTTCTGGTTAGTTGGACACAACAAGAAGCAACTACAGTTCATCTTGGACTTGAGTAGTTCCAGTATCTTCATACCCTTGTGGAATCTATTCTTGCTATTGGGGAGGTTTCTATTCTACAACTTGTTTTGGCTAAATCCTATGATGGGAGGTCCTCTTTCTTTTTTTCTTTCCCTTCCTCTCTAGAGGGTTGTAATATCCAACACGGTAATCAAGTTGGTACACAATTTTTAGCCTGATAGGAGACTGGGCTAAAAAAGTAGGAATTGTGACTTTCTTTCCTCTACCTCTCTTTGGGTGAGCATGTGCATGGAAGATTATAATATTAAGAATTGGATCAAGTGAAAAAGGTTTCTTGATCTAATTATTTCTCATTCTGATGACATGCCTCACTTGATGATTAATATCATCTCCTTCCTCCCTATCAACCTCAACATTCATAATGGGTCTCTCACAAATTTTGTCAATGTTGAACAGGGGGTCGAGTAACTACTTAGAATCCTATTGCTTTATCTCATCTAGGATGCTCAACTGGAGAGCCTTTTCTGCTAGATACAAAGTCATCCTACAATAGTCCCTTGTGTGAACATCATATTTGTTTGTGGCATTCATACAATGATCTTCAATAGGATCCTCATGATGGAAGTCCTTACCTGCCAGACTCTCCACTCTCCCAATATTGTTAAAATATGGTCGAGGAGAGTTGTACTTTTCAAGGGGATAGTTCTCCCACTCCCACTTGAAGGATGGAATATCCTACTTTTGCTTTACTTGATATGGTCCTATGACCAATGGCCATGCCCAAAAAGGTGTTAGGATAAAACCATGGACAGAAATAAAAGCTATATGAAAATATAACCAATAACACAAAATAATAGATCACACAAAAATGAACACAAGACACCAAGATTTAACATGGTTCACCCAATCCCTGGGCTATGTCCACCAAACAACAAGTCCAATCTTATTACATTCTAGTGATTACAACCTGATTACAATCTATAATCCCTTACAGCTCAATACTGTCACAAGAATCAATTTTGCATCACAACATAATGAAAAATACCTAACCCTAAACCCTTATATACAAGTATTTTATGTCATTTTAGGGTTACAATATGTCAGCCATATGTCAGCTATATGTTGGCTACCATAATCTAACACAAGGTCTCCATTGTCTCTTTATTTTCTCATAGGCTGACTCAATTTTCCAAGAAATCTCCAATAGCATTAGTTTGTTGCTAGGATATCTTGGGAGCTTCTTAGGATTTGTGGATGCACCAACTACTCATAGATACATGGATGTCTTGAACTGGATGAAGTAGGCTCTAAGAATTGTAATCTATGCTTTGGCTTCATCAAATAACCTCTTTCCATAATCTCCTTCAATGAATCAAATGATCACAAAAATGAATGTACCAATGATGATTGTGTATTCCTTGCTCTATGTCGAGAGTTTCTTCTTTACTAGCTAATGTTATATGATGTATGGCCAAGCATTGGAATCCTGCATACTACCTTTCCTATACAAACTGGGATAGTTTATTGCCCTTGCAGCAAGTAGGTATACCATGTAAGAAGTCATGTTAAACTTCTTTGTCTCCTTCAACATCCTCAGTTGCTCACATAAGTTTTCACTTAGTGTGGTGGCCTAGTCCAGTGGTATGTTTTCTTGTCTAATGGTCTCAAAGAAGTTGACCATAAAGGTGCTGAGGTGACCCACTATAGGTAAGCCCATGACTTTTCTTAGGAGAATGATAGAGTATCTAATGTCTTCCTTCATATATCCCTAAGTCATATCCACTTTTCCCACTATCCCTCCCCAAGAAGGCTTCTCAATGAGTTACAAGGATTGTATGATGTCAATGGCCTCTTACTAATGCTCCCTATACCATCTTTTAGTTGTTTCATAGGAGAGTCTAATGAACTAGTCTGCTCGTGAAAGATGAAAGACCCTCTCAATGTTATTAGGTTGTAGATCCAACACCAATTCTCTAGTGACACTATTGATTACTCTTTCTTCAGGAACAAAGCATTGGAATAGGGCCATGATTAGTTTAGCTAATTGTACTAACACGGGGTGTGATGCTATATTCACCAACCCAGAATGGATCAATGCACATACGATGGTTGATCTCTCTATTGGCTTATTACAAATTCTTAAGAATTCTCCTAGATCTGTGTGCCCTAAATTAGTATCTCAAATTTTTGTATGGTCATCATGGAATCTTGACTTCGAGGGTACACCTTAGAATTTGAACATGACAGGTTTGGGTGCTACTTTAGATGTGGATGCCATTTGATTACCTATGCATTATGAGAAAAACATCTATTAGTCCAAAGATAAAATGTAAAAGCTATGAATTGAAATAAGTATAAAGAAAAAAAAGCCCAATTTAGGTATTTTTTATTTTTTATTTATGTTATCATTTTATTTTTTTACTTTTTAATTTTTTTATATATATATTTTTTTATTTAATTTTTTTTTTGGCTTTTCCAATTAATGAAAAAAAGTGAGTGTGTGTGGGGGTGCAAGAATGCACATGGAGGAGATGAACTACCACATGCATGGGTGGAGGGTTTTGATGGTGCCATGGATGGATTCGACACATTGGTAGAGGTGGGTTTTGATAGCACTACGAATGGAGTTGACATTGCAGTAGAGGCAAGTTTTGATGGCACCAATGAGATCAACAAGCTCAGACATGTGGCAGCGCCACATGGATGTTTAATGAACAGTGGGCGCAACACGCATAGGTGGGAGCACAATGCCGCATGAGTGTTAAGCATTGTTGAACATGTGTTGCGGCATTGGGCATTGCACATAGGCATGTGTGAGTGCAAGTGGCATGTACCAAGACTCCACCATAGAGTTTTATCAATGTGTGTATGATTTGAAAAGAGCACAATGTGTGTGCAAGTGCCTATGGTATGGTGCGTGGATGCAAGCTGCGCTAGGGGCAAGAAACACCTAGTGAGTGCTGCACTATGGAGAAAACAAAAAAAAGAAAACATCTTTGAAGGAAATGCCGAGTGATGGGGGTTTTATAGCCTCCCTACTAGGCAGGGTGCATGGAATGCCTTAGTGTGGGTGCACCAACACACAATGCACACTTCACACATATGCATGCACACTCACGCGTGGATGATTCTTTTCTTGAAATTTTAATTGTTATTTTGTATTTTTCAATTTTTTTGATTTTTTTTTGAGTTTTTCTAATTTTCTTATTTTTTAATTTTTTTTTGTAGTTTTTTTGGGTATTTTTAGACTCTAACACTTTTAACTCAACTCTTGAACCATGAGTTAAGGAGTTTGAAAAAAGTAAGGGGTCACCATTCCTAACTAGGAATGGGGTAATGGGGTGTGTGTTGTGACTACAACAAATAGCCCCTAAAAAAAGGAACAAATGATGAAGGCATTTCTTCATCAATAGACATTCTTCCAACGTGTGTCAAACACCAACCAAACTTTGAACATCTCGAGCATCTTTTAGATGACTTTACAATCAAAATCTTAGAATTTGAAACTTTCAAACTCAGTGTGTGTGTTGTGTATTCATTCCTTTTGACATCCCAGGATATAATCTATCAAATTTTTTTGACAACTTGAAACAATTATACACTCCTCATGGCTTATTCATTCAGAATCTCCATGAAGGCTATTCATTGATCACTTGCTTGACTAGATGAGAGAATAAATTTGAGGGCTCTTGGTAGGATGCTATGTTCTTTTAATTTTCTAGCCATTTGAATAATTGTTACATGTCATTCAGAATGTTACTTTTGATGAAGCAATATTTTGAATACAAGATACTTTGTTTTGAGCATGTATTTTTTTCCATTTTGGATCTTTAAAATCCTTCAGTCTTAACACCGTATTTTTTCTCTCTTTTTTTCCTTTTTTTCTATATCCTAACTACATTTAGACTATATAATCAAGACATTAGTGTTGTTTCTTGGATTCAATCTCTTGCAAACATCCCTTGCATTCCTCTTTTAGAACTTTTTGAAAAGTCTCACATCAAACAATGATCTTAGCAACATTTTGAGGGGACCCCTCCTCTTTGAACCAATTGAAGTTTGGATCATTCCTCATCATCTTTTGACTTCAATTTAACAAAACACCTAAAATAATCAACTTAAATTTGCAAAGTGTTGAAAACTTGTTGGTCTAGGCTTTTGATTTCTAGACAGAAAGTCCCCTATTTCCAAAAGAAATGTTGGTCACTTAGTTGGTATAAGACACAAAATCATCCAAATATTTGATAAAGAAATACCTCTTCTTGAAATCAAAACCAAAAGTGGTTAATAAAAATCTTGAGAAAGATCTCAAGTACACCTTAGCCCCCAAGACTGACACAACTTTGAAAGAAAACACTTGACTAAAAGCAAACACACAACATGAAAGAAAATACACTTGTAGAAATAAAAACACTTGCAAAAATAAAAATTTAAGCTAAATGCAGAAATAAAATCTAACTAATTTTTTTTCTTTTAGGCTTCAAAATAATGCTTCAAAAACTGCCCATTTATGGGCAAGCGAAGAAATTTCCCCTGTAAGGAACTGATCCTAAAAGTATTTTCTCTAAGAATTTTCACGATCTAATAAGGGCCTATTCATAAACATTGAAACTTGGTATGGTCACCCAACTTTTCTTTTGCCTTATCCTAGAGTAGAACAAGGTTAGAGATCCTAAATGATTCAATCATGGCCCTCTTTTCAAACCATCTTTTCACAACAACTTGGATATTTAGCCATGTGCTCTAATGTAGCTATCCATTTCTGATCCATCTCTAAAATATTGATCAATTTGATTTGTACTCTATCAACATCTTTAGCATACCCATTCATAAATTTGAAAACAAGAATCTTGAGATTAAGCAGGAACACTAGTTCTTGTCTGTAGACAAGCAAATATGAAGAAGTCCCCAAGGCATTTTTGACTCTTACTTGATCTATCCATAGGGTATATTTGAGTTGCATATGCCAATCCCTAGGATTCTCCTTCAACAATCATCTTATTACTGTGATCAAGTTCTTATTTGTAGATTTTGCTACCCCATTTCCTTGTAGGTAATAATTTGAAGAGAACTTGATGATGGCTTTATTTTCAAATGCCCACTGGGTCAAGAATGTATATGTGAAAGAAAACTCATTATCACACACAAGGGTGAAAGACATTTTGAATCTAGTAACAATGTGTTCTTCCAAAAAGTCTATTACCACCTTAGCAGTGCAATTTCTGAATGTTTCTACCTCTGTCCATTGTGTACAGTAATTCATAGCTGTAAGAATAAATGCATGCCTAGTTGATGATGGTGGATTGATGGGACCAATAAAATCCAGTCTCCACTTTGTGAAGGGGTGCACCTTATAGACTAGTTGTAATGGCATTTTTGGGTGCCTCTCTTTATTAGAACTAGTTTGACATATACGGCAAGAACTCACATGTTCAAAAGCATCTTTGAATATTGAGGGCCAAAAATAACCCAATCTTAAATCATGTGAGCCATTGTTTCTACTAAATGATGTCCTATACTATACTTGTCATGGAAATGTTCGAAGACTTCCTTGGCTTCTTCACATCCTAAGGATTTTAGATAAATCCCTTCATATTTCCTTTTATACAACTTCTTGTCATGTAACATGTAGGACTCACATTTCATATTAAGTCCCCTACGTTGTTAACTATTCATCCACTTGGGACACTGGTCTTGTAGGAGATAATAAACAATTTCTTGATACCAAAAGTCTATCACCACTCCCTAATTAATAGCAACTTGTGACACAATCATCTTTTTCTGATCATCCTCATTCATTTCATCATCAAACTTGAATTCCTTTTCATTTCCATCTTGGTTATTAGCTATCATTTTTGATAACCCTTAACCTCTGACTAATCTCATAGATTGAATTTTGAGATTGAATTCTTGAAGTATGGCTGTCCACTTTCCTCTTCTGTCACCAAGTTCATTCTGCATCAAAAGCATCTTTACTACTAGATCAAGTACAATTGGATAGACCTTACTTCTTAGTATGTAGTGAGAAAAATCCTTTACTACCTTGATTAATGCAAAGGATTGTTTATCGAGGTCTAAATAATTCAACTCTACATTCTTCAAAGGACAACTCATAAAAGCAATTGGTCTTTCATCTTCCTTTTCCCTTTTTTGTGTTAGGATCCCTACATGAGAGTGTTCAAAAGTAAAGGAATAGATCTTAAAAGGCAACTCGTAATTAGGACTCACCAAAATTGGGGCCATAGAAATGGAAACCTTAATATCTTCAAATGACTTCTTTATCTCTGGAACTCATTCTATCTTAGCTCCTTTTTTGAGTGAATCATTAGGGGGATGAACTATCTCTACAAATCCACTTATGAATTTCTACACAAAGTTTATCTTCCCAAAGATAGACTTCAATTCCTCTACTAATTTTAGAATAGATTCAACTCTATCTAGATTAGTGGAGATTCTAGCTTCAAAAATAACATGTCCCAGGAGCTTTCCTTTAGTAACACCAAATGAATATTTCTTGGGATTGAGAAATATGTTGTATTTACAACACCTATTGAATACCCGTCTTAGATCAGCAATGTGGGTACTTTGATCTTTTGAAAAGATAGTCAAGTCATCCATGTAGATGACTATACATCTATTAATCAATCCTTTGAAAGCCTTATCCAGTGCTTGTTGGAATGTAGCTCCCACACTAATTAGTCCAAAAGGCATTCTTTTGTAGGAAAAAGTTCCCCACTTTGTTGTGAAAGCCATCTTTAGCCTATCTTCTTCATCAACCATCACTTGATTATATCTTGGGTAACCATCCAAGAATGACATAATTTTTTAACCATTTACACTTTTCAATACCTCATCTAGTGAGGGAAAAGGATATTTGTCTTTCTAAGATGCTAGATTCAAGTTATGAAAGTCAACACAAAGACAAATCTCTCCAGTCTTCTTCTGCACATGAACCAAATTTTCCACCCATGTGAAATGGTGGATAGGAAATATGATCTTTGCATCTAGTAGCTTCTTCACTTCTTTCATGATTAGTGGTTCAATGGTAGGATTTATACGTCTTTGTCTTTGTTAGAATGGTTTGGCATATGGTTTCAATGGGATGTCATGTGTGATAATATTAGGATCATAAGTCTTTAACTCTTCATAGCTCCAAGCAATAACATCCTTATACTTGATGAGAAATTTGAGCATGTCTTCTCTTTCTTATTGATTGCATGTTTTTCCTATCTACACCATTTTTGGTTATTCATGAGTCCCCAAATTGTATGAGTCATATTCTTTGATTCCCTTTTCTTGTGTTTCCCTTCTATTGAGTGTTGATTCATCATGATCAAAGATATGTTCAAGTTCAACCATTCCTTTAGGAATAGTGTTGGTCTTTAGATTAAGAATCCCATCTTTATCCTCAAGCTCATCATCTTCAGGTTTTTAATCCGGTGTATCATCAATTTCTTGTCCCTCAAAATGGTGACTACACATGATAAATTCAAGTATATGTTGATCATCCTAAAAGACTTGAAAGTTTGTGATATTATCAAGAATGGATGGAAGAACAACTAATTCCACTGAAAACCTTTTCAACTTGGTTCTTTCAATTGGTTGCAAAACACTTGCTAAAATGGTGAGAGCATCTCCTACCATGTTCTTTCTTCTTGGAATGGATTTGATGTTCAAAGCTTTAAAGTCATCCAATATATCCCATACCCTTTTTTTGTAAGTAACCTTTTTATCATTGCAAGAGTATATTGATTTTACTTGTTGTATGACCAATTGAGAATCCCCTTTGATTATGAGAGTTGTGAATCCTTTCTCTAGTGCAAAGAGAAGTCCTTGAATTAATGCCTCATATTCTATTGCATTGTTAGTACATCTAAATTGTAATCGATATGTGGCATAGAAAGACCTACCTTTTGGGTTGACCAATTTGATACCTACACTGGCTCCCATCCTATACCTGGAACCATCAAAGTGGATGTCCAAATTGCATTTTCCTTGGGTTTTCTAATTTTATGCTTATTTTTCCTTAATTTTCCTATGTGGGACTTGATGATTCCCCTTGGTAATCAGTGGATAGCAGAAGTGTATGTTTATCTTATTTTTACTAAATTTCTCCTATCATTTCTTTGATTTCTTCAACTTTGGGTTCAAGATGAATGACTACTGAAGTCCATCCTTTATCTTTCACATATCATCTTCTTCTTTGAACTTTAATCATTCCTAGAGGAGGAGGAGAAAAACCCTCCACCATCTGAAGAGGCATCACTGTATGAAACATTTAGATCTTCACTTTCCTCTTTAATCCTTTCAACAAGGTTGGATGTGTTTAAATTTTTTTGACTTTCTATGAGTTCATCTGTTGAGGTCCTTTTATCCTTGTTTTCCATTATTTGTGTCAATACCTTTGCTACTGCTTCTTGACATTATGAGCATTCAAATTCTAACTGACTAACTTTGTGCAATTGACATAATCCTAGGAGGAGGAGGATACTGGGATCAGCTTCCTCTCCCAAACATTGTAAATTAGTCACCATATTATCTATGAATTATGTCACTATTCCACTCTTGGGTACTGGCACCTTAAGTTCTTTATTTTGATCTTGAGATGTATCAGTTAGAACCATATCCAACACCATCACTTTGTATGAACCCAACTCTGATTGTAAGAATGTTATCTCATTCAGGGCATTATATTTTTTGATCATATTTTTTAGTTTGGGTTTAACATCTATCTTGATTTGAATGTTTAATCCTTCTTCATGGCAACCACAATTGACTGCAGTCTGTAGAAAACCATCCTCTTAGACATTTTGTCCATTCTCTACTCAAAAGTAATCTATATATTTCTAGTATATCAAGCACACACATATCAATGGTGTCCTAAATATGAGGGTCAACTATTAACTATATTCACACATCCTTCAATACACCAATGACCTTTACCTGTATTTTATCCAATTGTATCACTACATGGTTAGAGGGTTGAGGACTAACTCCTAGCCTTTGAGTTATTGATAATGGCATTACGTTGCATGAAGCTCTTGAATCAATAAGGCAATTGTGAAGATTCTTCCCATATATCCTAATGCTAAGCAAAAATGGGGGTACATCAACTTTTTCTTTGAACATAGTGGGCATCACTTTTGCAACATTCACTTGTTGAGATATTGTCTTTTGAGTGACAATATTCATATTATGGAAAACCTTTGTATCATCTAATGTCTTCACAAGAGCTTCTCATTATTGTGGAAAATTGTGTAACATGTCAAACATGAACATATTGGCCTTAGTCCTTTTCAAGTTCTCTACTACATTATACTTTTTAGTGGACCAAGTAGGATTATTCAGTATTGTTGGTACATTCACTTGATTTTGATTATGTTGCCCTCCATATACTAGTCTTATTGGTGGTGGATTGTTACTTTCTTTTGGATTTGATGGATTTGGTTGCAAAGTTGGAGGAATTCCATCCGTCAAGGGATCCTTTCTATTTCTGAGATTTTATGTATTCTAATTGTCATTGCAAAAGGCAAACATCTCATCATGTTGAAGGTGTGGTTCTTAGCTAAATGGGAATGAGAATTCCTCATTTTTTGGTTATCCCACTTGTACATTCTAAGCAAAATCATAGGATTCTAATAGCATAGCATTGAATTGTACAAGAGGAGGATTTCCATTTACCTATGAGCTTTGATTCATCTCCTAATTGCCATTGTAGTACAAACCATCATTATTAAGTGCATTTTAGCTATCATCATATTGATTGATATTAGCATACTTAATGTTGTTGTCATTGTTATCAGTAGGAATGCTTCCATTATTCGGATGGGTGTTCCATTATTGGTTTTTCCTTTGGAAGCCATTTTTGCAATTAGGAGGATTGAAGTTGTTTCCTCTGCTATTGTTTCCTGCATTGTTTTTATTATTCTTCCCATTGAAGTTCCTATTGAAATTTTGGCCAAAATTGTTGTTGTAGGGGCCAGCATTGTTTCTTTGGAAGTTGTTATTCTATCCTTGTGACATTCTAAGAAATGTCAACTCATTTTTTATTTGTGACATAGTCTTCTTCATTTGACCAACTTTCAAAATAAGGTTATTATCTATTTCCATGGGAACCATTGCTTTCTACTCAAAGAAAGCTATTTTTGGAGGCTTATACCTTAGATATGTTATCGCATGACTTTATGGAGTGGGTGCTTGCTGTAGTGCAACTGGATTCAAAGGTATGAACTAGCTAGGCACTATGGGTTCTCCCATGAGGTATTTTGGCATTGTAGTGTATGCTTGTGTTGGAAGCATCATTCCTCCTCCATTAGAATTAGCTTGCTTTGTGAACATGATCACTTCTGCAAAGACTTTGTCTAATGTATCAATATTGCCTAGAGGAAGTCTTCTCAAAAAGATTGTGGTAAGGGCATCCATAGCATTTAGATAAATTTGAATAGTAGCTCCAACTAGTATAGTGTATGGAATTTCCAACTTGTGGTATCCCATATGAAAGAAATGGTTGAAGCATGAAACTATCTTAGTTGGATCCCTTTTAATTGATATAAACTATTGATGTATCACAGCTAGGTTGATGAAAGTTTTGAATTGTTTTAAGAATTTTTTTTTGAAAGTATCCCAATCTCCAATACATCCTGGTGGCAAGTTAACATACCAATTAAAGGTAATTTCCCCCAAAGAATAGAGAAATAAATGAAGAACCACATCCACATTAGCAATTTGCTTTTGGTTGCAAATTTCCTTGAAAACTTTGACATGATCTTTGGCAGTTCTTGTTTCTCCATAAATGAACGTTGTTAAAAACTTCTCAGGATTCTTTGGGAGGTCATGAAGTTCACCTCTTAAGTTGATGGATGAGTCTATTACATTTGCAAAAAATGCCATTGGAGGATTTGGTTGATCTAAAGGTGGTTGGGATGGTGGTGGGACTCTTGGAGTATGTGGAGGTCCACTTGGTGGTTGAATGGGTGGTAGAGTAGAAGAAGATGACAAAATGTTGAATGTAAGTGATGGGAATTAGGGTATTCCTTTATCACTATGTGGCTTACAAAAGTGAGTAAGTTTGAGAAAATCTTGTGCACTAGGTGAAGACCTTAATGCTTGCTGAAATGGGGATTTTGGATCAATATCCTACAATTTGCATCACTTCTGGAAAAAGAACACCTCTGCAAAAGTACACTTTCTCACTAGTTTGGCACACCACAGAGTTTTCCATACCTACACACCTGCATAGCTATAGATCTATAGACCTACATACTAGCAAACCTACTGTTGTCACTTAGGTTTGCACCCTTATCCAAGGCCTATGCACGAGGATAACCTAGTGAAACATGGAAACAACCTCCAAGCTGTGGGACTTGAACTACGAGGTTGAGTCTCCAGAGAAGGCCGGCTTCCTCTTACTATCAGGGCGCACCTAACTACTTCTTGGAGAGGAAAAGGGGGAAAGAGGGCATGAAAGCATATCTACCTAGTCTAATCTAAGGAGGTGATGCACTAGAATAGAGTGTTGGACCAATGGCTAAAGGAGGAAACCTTATAAAGTTCCATGGCCCGTAAGAATTCTACTGTGTTGGCCGAGCTAAGATCTGGCACCACCTCATGTTTGTGTTCTGGCCCGGCACACGTGGCTATTTCTGGTTTGCTGCTGTAGCACTAGGCTTTTCAACTGGGCAGAAGAGGTACTCGTTGGGACCCAACTACCATGATCACTCTCCGTGATGAATTTTTCATTTGGGTGCTATGTCCCCAACAGAAAACTCATGAATTTTCCATTGGCGCCATGGCGCCTTGCTGCCTTTCTTGACTTTTCGGTGGTGAAACCAGCCGCGTTACCATAAATATTACCATCACCGTGAACTTTGTTTGCCGATCATTGGAACCCACGGCCAAACATCCTCTAACCGGCCGGACACTATGTCGCCAACAAAAAATGCGTGAATTTTCTATTAGCACCATGGCGCCATGCCATCCTTTGGACTTTCCAGCCCGTCGTATCCTATTGCCTGGTCCACCGTGAGACTTTCTGACCTGCCGTATCTTATGACTTGCGATTGGACCCATCCTATTTGGCACCACCTTGGTGACTGGAGCACACTCTAAATTACACCTGGCAATATCTGGTGAGACCTGGCCCTACTGATCCACATGGCGGTTGGGCACTATGTCACCATGGTAAAATCCACACATCTCTGCCATAGCGAGATGGCACCATCCGTCGATATAACTTAATCTGACGATCCTGAGGACTCATCATACCTTGCACTTTTGCCCCCCATTTTTGACACACCCGGCATCACCTTGAGGTTTACAGGATTACATGGCCCCACCTGACACATGTCACTGAGGTGCTATGTCGCCATTGTAATTCTCATGCAGCTCTTCTAGAGTGCGATGGCGCCTACTGTTGATCTGAGCTGATCTGACGGTGGAGATCCTAACCCCGACTATGTTAGCTGTGCTGACTGAACTCTGACCTAGCACACGTGGTTCCCTTTGATTTGTTGTCATGACACTAGACTCTACCAACTGGGCAGATGAAGTACCTGACGTGACCCAATTGCTTGCCCGAAGCCTCGCCATTTTTTTCCTCTACCTAGCCAAACGTTGCTGCCGAACATGCTTTTTTGTCAAGTACTATGTCACTATGAGAACTTCCCAACCAATGCATGATAGAAACATAGCACCCAGCCACCGCAGAACCTTTCTGATTGCCCTCCGTTGTAGCCCACCACTAAACCCACCGGACATTCATCAACTGGGTGCGATGTCGCTGATGTATCTCTTGCACAACTTCACCATAGCAAGATGGCACCCTTTGTAGATCTTCCTTGGATTTGATGGCCAGGAAACTTGCAGTCCATGGAACTTTATAAGGTTTGATCCTCAGCATTAAAATAACATTAATTCTGAGACTAGCTATTGAACGCATCGTGCATTTGAATTTTAAACCTTTGGTGGGTGAACAAAAGGTAACATTTTTGGCAACTCATAGGGGGCATGAGCCCACTCGATGCATAAGACCAGTGCCTGGAGAAAACTCCATTGGGCTACAGGGTCAAAAAGTGTGAATCTGAGATCTGCAAAACCCTAACCCGCCTGTTGGGACATTGAAAACCTTGACAACCCTAGCTCTGTTTCTATAACTAGAAACACAAATAGAACTTCCTCTGCAACCTGAGACTGACAAAACTTTGGAAGCTGGCAACTCAAAAAGAGAAACCCATGCACATGCACTTCTTGAAAAGCAGGAAATAACAGAAAAGAAACTAGACTAACTATGTACATGGATTCACCATCTTCATCAAAAGCAAGCTTTACGATAAATCCCGTTGACTGGGATGGGTAGAACTTCACCTTTGGGTTTGCTCAACTAGAATGCATTGGCCTGTTTGCAGCTGGAGATTAGATAAGGACCACTCCATAGTGGGTCAAACTTAGAGTGTCTTCCTAGTTTTGCTCTATCTGAGTCCCACTTGAGGACTAAATCTCCTTCTTTGAAAGTTCTGAACCTAGCTTTCTTATCAAAGTTTCTTTTTACCTATTGCTGGTGTATCTCTAGGGTCTTCATAGCTTTATTTCGCTTTTCTTTCAGTTCAATCAAATCTACCATTCTTACTGAAATGAAATCATCTTCAATTAGTTCTAGCTGATGAGCCAACTCCAAGGATGGGAACTCCAATGAGATTGGAAGTCTGGCCTCCCTACCATATACCAGCACAAAAGGTGAATTCCCAACAGATCTCTTGGGTGTTATCCTATCAGCCCACAGGGCAGTCCTTAATTTTTTATGCCAGACCCGTTGATTGTCCTCTATTGTCCTCTTCATGATTCTGATCAGATTCTTGTTGGAAGACTCAGCCAAACCATTTCCCTGGGGATAATAATTTGATGATGTGCTCAAGTAGATATTTTGATTCATTGCCCATGCATAGATCTAGGTTCCAACAAAAGATTTAGCATTATCTGAGATGATAGTAGAAGGAGCACCAAACCAAGACACAATCCCATCAAGGAATTCAACAACTGATGATTCGGTAGCATCCTTCAAGGAAACTGCCTCTATCCACCTAGTGAAACAATCAGTAGCAGCCAAAATCCATTTATGACCTACACTAGATGGAGGATTAATGGGGCCTATCAAATCCAAACTCCACTGGGTAAAGGGTTGATCCACCTGAATAAGATGAAGGGGGAGAGCTGCAAACCTTTGTTTGCCTGAAAAGAAAGCACGTTTCTCACATTTTCTCACATGCCTATAAAAATCATGGAACAGAGATGGCCAATAATAACCAGCCCTCATGATCTTCATGGTAGTTGTTCTTACAAAGAAATGGCCACCATCAGGGCCATCATGAAGTTCTTTAATCATCCTTTTAGCCTGATCCTCTTCAATACATCTCAACAGGGTCCCATTAAAATCCCTCCTGAATAGGATACCATCAATCACAACATAGGGAATGGACTACAGTCTATATTGTCTCCTTTTAGTTTTGTCCAATCCTTGAGGGTATCCATTATGTGATAAAAAGCTCTTCATGTCATCTATCTAGCTCTTTGGGCCATTAACATTTCTTTCCTCCTGCTCTGCTATTACCATAGCAACTTCTTCATTTGAATCCTGACCTGATAACATTTCTTTGCATAATCCTCTCCCTCTTACCAACTTGGTAATCTGAATATCAACATCATATTCCATTACCCTAGTGATCCATCTAGCCCTCTTCTCACTGATATCTTTGCTTAATAGGAAATATTTTACACTTGCATGGGCACCAACAAATGGATCCTATTGTGGGATAAGAGGTGTCTAAATTTCTTCAAAGCTCTGATGACTGCAAGGGCTTGCTTCTCAACAAAGCTATACTTATCTTCATATTCCTTGAGCCCTTCACTAAAGAAGGCTATGGGCTGCTCCTCATCCTTGTTATTTGTTTGAGTCAAGACAATAGAAATACTTGACTCACCACCTAAAGTGTAGAGGATGAAATCTTTCTCAAAATTTGGGTTCATGAGAGTAGGGGCTGAGGCTATGGCTGCCTTGATCTCCTCAAAACTCTCCTTCCCTTCCTTGGTCCATGAAAAGACCATATCTTTCTTGAGAATAGCTGTAAGGGATTTCACCATGGTGGCAAGATTAGGAATAAACCTTCTTACAAAATTTATCCTACCAAGGAAACTTTGCAGCCCCTTCTTGTGTTTAGAAAGAGGGAGGGCAAGTATTGCCTTTGTTATTTTTGGATCAATGATCAACCCATCCTTAGATACAATGTGTCCCAGTAATTTTCCTTGGCTTGTAGCAAAGAAAAGAGAATCTCCTTGACCCACTAACCTTAGACAGAATCTGCTCCATGGAAGGGAGAGGATCGTGATTTTTAAGGGAAGCCTAATTAAGATCCCTAAAGTCCACACACAATATGATTTCTCCACTCTTCTTCCTTACAAGGACAAGGTTAGCTACCCATGATGAGTGCTTGATAGGAAAAATTATGTTAGCTTCAATCAACTTGGATAGTTCCTTCCTCATTAAAGGTTAAATCTTAGGATTCACTGGTCTCTATTTTTGCCTTACTAGTTTGGCCTTATCAACTAAATCTATGGTATGTTGAAACAAACTAGGGTCAAACCCTTTTAAGCCATCATATGTCCAAGCAAACACATCATTAAATTATTGACATAGATGAATGAAATTTTCTTGCTCAGCTTCAGAACATACCTTCCCCATGTTAAGAGATTTTCCATCAACAATTGTAATTGGGGCATGATCATCCTTTTCTGCAGCTAGATTCATTCCTTTTTTCCTTGTCTGATCATCAGGATTAAAGACACTCTCCAAGGTAATGAGACCCTTGGGAAACTTATTGGAACCAAGGTGAATAATCTAATCACCATATTGGTCTTGCAACCTTGACTGATTTCTCTCTGAAAATTCTACTTCATTCTGCAAGAAACTCACAATTTGTTCATCAGAATCAAACACTTGCCAATGAGTATTATTATCAGGGACAGCAGGCCTTACTACCACCTTTATCTATTGCTTCTTTTCCTCCTCAAGATTCTTTGGTGCATAATAAGATGCACCCACTGCTGCAAGTCTATCAGCATATTTATTTTCTTTCCTAGGAATGCTCTGAATATTAAATGCTTTGAAGCCCTCAAGCAAATCCCAGACCCTGTGTTTGTAAGACTTGAGCAGGCTGTTTTTGGTGATGTTCTGATTTCTCACTTGGTTCACTACCAACTCACTGTCTCCATATACTCTCAAGGTTTGAATTCCCTTCTGTTAGGCAAGTAAGAGCCCTTGAATCAAAGATTCATACTCGGCCACATTATTGGTGCAATTTAATTGGAGCCTAAAAGAGAAATAGTATCTTATTTGTGTGGGAGAGATCAACATGACACTAGCCCCTGATCCATTCCTATTCCTTGAGCCTTCAAAGTACATACTCCAGATTCTGCTCATACCATCATTAGTCCCAACAAGATCAGGAACTTGAACCTCTTTCTCTATTGTGCAATATGTACTAAGGCTTGTCTCAAGAGTTTCCAACATAGGCTCAAACTGATATGCATTTTCCCACTCATCCAAGAAGAAATCAAGAATCTCTGCTATGGAAGTGATAGGCTCACTCACTATGTCATTTGCATCTATATCTAGGATAGGGCAATTCATATTGATGAAGTTGGGGGTGTAGGGTTCAATGTGATGAAGGGCTTGAGGTTCTGCTCTAATTGAAGCATTGGCTCCATATCTGGTCTTAAATGACATATATGACCAATCAGCAGATATGAATCTAGATATTTGGGAAGTGAAGTCTCTTGAAAGACAGATGGCAAAATATGGCTTGACTTCAACAAAAAATATATCTTGAATCACAGTGCAACCAGGGCAGGCATGTAGGGCTATCTCCATATTCCTAAGGATACTTACGGTTTTGACAGTACTACCATCTAATTGTAACACATACCTAACAATGGGCTCATATTTCATTCCTAAAGCATCAGCAACACACCTAGGCATTACTGAGCTACTAGCCCCTGAATCTATCATGCAATTGTGGACTAATTTGCCTCCTATAATCAGAGAAACATAGAATGGAGGAGGTCTAACCTTTTTACTTGTCTCCACATCTCCTTCTGGTTGTACTAAACTTGTGGCACTCTCTATGGTAGATGGTTGATCCTTGGGTTCAATCTTTTCCAACTCTTGCTATAGCATCCTCTTCTGTATTGGTATGGTAGCAACAACATCCCACATAGAAATATTCACATTGGTCTTCTTCATTTTCTCTACCACACTGAAAGGTGTATTAGGAACTTTAGTAGAAACTTTGGGAGCTGCACTTATAAGAGATGGAGCAACATAAGGATCACTTGCATCCTTCTTTCTTGGATCTTGCCTTTGCTATTGTGAAGTGCTTGTCTACTCATTTGCTGCTTGTGTATGGGGTGTGGCACTTGAAGTTGACATTTGCTTAGGAGAAAGAGGGGCAGCATGTTCCATAGCTCTCTTCTTGCTTCTTGTGTTATGAGCAACGAAATCCTGGTTTACATTACAATGCTCCCCAATCTGATGATTCATTAAAGAGCAATCATCCTGCCCTTGAATACATGAGGCCTCCTTGGGATGGTCTTCCTTGTATGATTGTTTTGCTGAAGGTTCTTGGATAGTTAGGGCCATATAAGATTTTTCCTTTTGGCACATGCAATAAGTATAAGAATAGTTGCAAGAAGGGCAGAAATCTTGATCTTGAGCCAAGTTATTTTGAGGAACTAAAACTCTGTTTTGACTTGAGCTAGAAGTAGAAGCATGACTATTTTGCCTATTTTGATCAAAAGAGCTATTCCACTGATTAGGAGGCCTACCACCACTTGAAGCCTAATATTGTAATTGGGGGGGCTTGCCACTTTGAGCTTGCTACCTTTCTAAGGCCACCACCTTGTTACTCATTTTTTGTATTAGAGAAAAACCATCCTCTAATATCTTCCCTTGGTCCTTCAACTCCCTCCCCTGCTCTTGCAATTTTTTATCCAAGGTCCTCTCTATTTTATCTATATTCAGCACTAGACCTTGGAGCATTTCTTTGAGTTCATCTATCCCATTTGAGGATATAGAAGCTTGAGGGACTGGAGTGAGGGCTTGTGATATAGAAGTTGTAGGAAGAGGGGCTATTGCTGGTTGGTGGTTGGGAACATTAGGAAAGAAAGGCATAGGGGGCCTTTGAGCCAACTTTCCTCCTTGTATTAGGATGTTCTCAGCTCTTATGGCTATCTCATAAGCATTAGGTAAGGTATCTCCTCCCATAGTTTGGATTGTAGTGGCAATATCACTGTTAAAAGCTCTAAGGTAATGCAAGAAGGCATTACCAGGGATAGGTTTCACCGAAGTAGGTATTCTATCCCATGTCTTTTCAAATCTGTAATTAAAATCAGTCATACATTCATGGGGGGCTCATTTTATTGTAGTCAGCTACTCTAATAGTGACAAATGGTCACTCTTATCCTCAAAATGTTTGCATAATCTTGCTCCTAGTCTATCCCAATCAGCTATAGAACCATGAGCTAAGCCTCTATACCACTGTAATGCTTTTTCTTTTAAAGATGAGGCTAGAAGTCTGATAGCAACATCATCCTCTGTAATACCATGAATATTACAGACATTTGCCACCTCTTGGATATGTTCTAAAGGGGAAATAGAAGTTTCACCAGTAAAATCAGGTATGCTTTTTAGTGTAGATACTGGTATATCATGTCTTTGGGCTAACAATAGAGGACTTCCACCATTAAAGGTGGCAAAAGGATGAGCTCTTGGCTATGCCATGTAAACAAGTGTTCTATTGACAAGTGTTGATGGCAATCTAGGTTGAGTTTGAACAGTAGGGGGAGTAGAGACAGATCTTATAGGTATATTAACTATTATTCTACCCCTAACTAGTGATAATGAAGTTCTAGTCCTCCTTCCTCTAGGATTTGAAAGAGAAAGCTCTTGATATTGAAATTTACCTCTAGAAGATGCCCTTGTTTCAGCTCTGGGCATGAATCACTGCAACTTTGGCCTGGAACCAGATTTTTGATGTTCACAGTCGCCAAGTACTTGAAGAATCAGCCTCTTGAAGGCTTGAAAACTAAAGTCAGCACTACCTCTTCAGCATTAATCTCTAGGATTCTTTCTTCTTGACACCAGTAGAATTTAAATCTTCAATAGGATAGTCCCACCGGCCATGCCAAAAACTGTTGTCACTTAGGTTTGCACCCTTGTCCAAGGCCTATGCGTGAGGACAACCTAGTGAAACATGGAAACAACCTCCAAGATGTGGGACTTGAACTACGAGGTTGAGTCTTCAGAGAAGGCCGGCTTCCTCTTACTATCAGGGTGCACCTAACTACTTCTTGGAGAGGAAAAGGGGGAAAGAGGGCATGAAAGCATATCTACCTAGTCTAATCTAAGGAGGTGATGCACCAGAATAGAGTGTTGGACCAATTCTCTACCCATACATGCACTACTAAACCAAAATGAAACTAAGGATATTACACATCCAAACTTGCTTTGATCAAATAAATACACACAGATCAGAAGACCAAATGAATGACCAAGGAATAAATTCACTTATATGTCATTTGCAGGCCAGCAGAGATACAGTTATATGAGTTACAGATTTCCACAAAACAATGGTACAGGCAAAGAATTCTTGCACTTGAATACCAATGGCTAAAGGAGAATAGTAAGCATCCAACAATTCAAAGGCACAGGGGAGTTCATGCTAGAATTGTAGAGCAATGATCCAGGAGAGAATTAGAGAGAGGGTCCCCTTTTCAAAATGTACAAAATCTGCCTTTATAGTTCAAGCATAACTGATATTTTTACTCTACAATTACTATCCAACCACTGCCATAAGTTTTGCACTGAAATCAAATCTAGAGATCTGATCATGGCATGGTTCTGAAGTACAAATCCAACATTCGACTAAAAGAAATGCCTCGAGTAGACAGAAGCGGCGCCAATGAATGACCCTGACACAGTAGATGGATCGACAATAGTGATTAAAGGCCTTTTGCACTCTGCATTCATTCCTAGGTTGGTGAAAATTAATTATGCAATCAAATCCATGGCAAAATCTAATCCTTTATCATTCCTAGTTCATGAATCTGCCGATGTCAAAGCAAGTCGAACAGTCTTTTATAAGCCAGTCGGGCCGTGTAAGCCAATCACCTTTCTCCATTCTGCCACCTGAGGAAGTCTTCGTAGCTGACCCTCCATCGTCAAACTAACCATGCCAACCTTGAAGATATCAATATTAACTATGACGGCTATGCTAACTGCCAACCTCTAGCCTTGACTGGGCTGACAAGACATGTGTCGCCAGGGCATGATGTTGCCATTATAAACATCACACATCTTCATCATAGCACGATGGGCCTGCTGTCAATCGGCCTTGATCCAATGATCACAGAGACTTGTCATCCTACAACCTCTTTCCTTGTGGATCACTGGGCCCGTAGTACATGTGGCACTTCCCTGTTGGTTTGACGATAGCTCAATCCTCGGTTGTATGAAACTTGGTCCACCAGTACACGTGGTGCTCAGGCACTATGTTGCCAATGTTATCTCCCAAGTAGCTTCTGATGGCGAGATAGCGCCAGGCATAGATCCCTATGGATTCAACAATCATGGAGACTCGTCATTCTGCTGTGTTGGCCGAGCTAAGATCTGGCACCATCTCATGTCTATGTTTTGGCTCGGCACACATGGTTGTTTCTGGTTTGCTACCATAGCACTGGGCTTTTCGACTGGATGGAAGAGGTACCCGTTGGGACCCAACTGCCATGATCACTCACCGCAGTGAATTTTTCATTTGGGTGCTATGTCGCCAACGAAAAACTCATGAATTTTTCATTGGCACCATGGCACCTTGCCACCTTTCTCGACTTTTTGATGGAAAAATTGGCCACGTTGCCATAAATATTACCATCACCACGAACTTTTTCTACCGATCATTGGAACCAGCTGTCAAACGTCCTTCGGTCAGCCAGGTGATATGTTGCCAATGGAAAATGCATGAATTTTCTGTTAGCGCCATGGCGCCATGCCATCCTTTCAACTTTTCAGCCTGTCGTATCCTATTGCCTGGTCCACCATGTGACTTTCTGACCTGTCGTATCTTGTGACCTGTGATCGAACCCATCCTATTTGGCGGCACCTTGGCGACTGCACTGCACTCTAAATGAAACCTGGTGATATCTGGTGAGACTTGGCCCTACTGATCCACATGGCAGTTGGGCACTATGTAGCCATGGTAAAATCTGCACATCTCCGCCATAGCGAGATGGCACCATCCATCAATATAACTTAATTCGACGATCGTGAGGACTCATCGTACCTTGCACTTTCACGCCCCATTGTCGGCACACCTGGCATCACCTTGAGGTTTACGGGATGACACAACCCCACTTGACATGTGTCACTGAGGTGCTATGTTGCCATCATAATTCTCGTGTAGCTCTTCTATAGCATGATGGCACCTACCGTTGATTTGAACTGATCCGATGGTGGAGATCCTAACCTCGATTGTGTTAGCTGCTCCAACTAAACTCTGACCTAGCACATGTGGTTCCCTTTGATTTGTCACCGTGACACAAAACTTTGCCAACTGGGCAGATGAAGTACCTGACATGACCCAACTGCTTGCCTGAAGCCTCGCCATTTATTTCCTTCGGCCAGCCAAACCTTGCCGTCGAACATGCTTTTCTGTCGGGCGCTATGTCGCTATGAGAACTTCTCGACCAACACATGATAGTGACATAGCACCTGACCACCACAAAACCTTTTTGACTGCCCTCTGTTGTAGCCCACCACTGGACCCACCGGACATGCGTCAACTGGGCGCGATGTCACTGATGTATCTCTCGCACAACTTCACCATAGCGAGATGGCGCCCTTCGTAGATCTTCCTTAGATTTGACAGCTAGGAAACTTGCTAGCCATGGAACTTTATAAGGTTTGATCCTCGGCATTAAAATAACATTAATTCTGAGACTAGCCATTGAATGTGTCGCGCATTTGAATTTTAAACCTTTGGCAGGTGAACAAAAGGTGACACCTACATAGCTACACACTTGCACACCTAAATTTTTGAAATAACTCAAAAAAAATTCTGAGCTTGTGAAAATCCTAAATTACTGCAAAAGTGCAAAATTTTGAAACTTCGACAAATTTTCTTCCTTTCCAGGAGTCTAAAATGGCCCTCCTTCTAATGCCACTTCTATTGGGCAGTCATTATGCATGAGGTTAATGATAATAATCCATTGTGCAATTCCCCTCTTGAAAAGCTAATCCTTTGGGATCAACTCTAAGGTTTAGTATTTGTCTTGCAACATACCAAAATCCACTCAGTTGAAGATAAATGTGATTGTTCATGAGGACACCTTTTCTAGTTCTATTATGATCTTGGAATGAAGTAAAATTTGTTTGCTATCTCAAAATAACACACAAAAGAACAATCTTTTTTGTATTTTCTATTTTTTCAACGAATGTAATTCCAACAATGCAACTAATATGAGTTCCTATTATAAAAAGGGGTTAGCAAAGAAAATAATGAAACTAAAAGAAAATAACATGAAATTGAAATAATGTGAAATTGAAAATCCTAATAGACATAAGCTATAGAAAACAACACTCTGTGAGTTAAGATTTCAAAGAAATTAGTAGGAAACCAATGAAAATAGGAGCAACACTTCCTAGAATCCACTGATGCAATTGTCAATGGGAAATTTCAATAACTGAATGATGTTTCACCTTTCATCAAATCATAAGGCCACAAAAAGGTGCACTCATGCGAGATGAAAAGTTATGCAGGCACAATTTGTGATCTCTCCTTAAGCTAGATGCATCAGCAGAATTTGTAAATCTATAGCAAACACTAGAATTAAAAGATCACACAACTAGAAACAACACAATAAACCTTTGGCTCAATCACAATCTCATGAATAAAATTCAGAAAAATATGACACATTCAAGCAAGAACCACTACACTCCAAATGTGAGGACAAAAAGCATAATTTTATTGCATAATAATGGCAACCCCTATCACATTTTACAATGGGGTATTTATAAGAAATCATCTCCTCAATTTGTGTTGAGAGTGAGAGACATTCTTCATGTAATAAAATGCTTTTAACTAATAAAACCAAACTAAATATATATAGACTAACAATCAATCTGGTGCTTAGAGGGAATCCATCCATATTTTATTCATTAATTGGATGCATGAGCTCTTTACATGTTAAAAACAAAGAAAAAATGAGAGCGAAAGTAGGAGGAAGCCCTCAGTCAAAGTAGGAGTGTCTAGAGGTGCCAAAATTGGAAATTGGTCCTTTACTAAGCATTTTTTGAAGTTAAACTATCATCAAAATGCATTCCCAATGCATGGAAAGCACTATTTTTGGAACAAGCAATTAACTATTAGCATACTTCAAAATTAAAAAGTTGTGGATCTACAGAGCTACAAAGCTATGAACTTGTGCACCTCGACTGGGTCAAAATCTCAAAATTTTAAAATCTCAAAATTTTACTAAGTGTCAAAATTGAAATTTTGGCATTTGGGTTTTGTTCTCCTTCATTCCAAAGCTATGTTTGGATTTTTTCCCTTGAATTTCTCTATCATCTCAGTAATCTTAGCTACATTTAGAAGATCTAAAGCCTCATATTTATCTTTTACCTTTTTTTAGTAGTTATCTACCTCAATTCAAGTCTCTGCAAAATCCCCAAGTTTGGTATCCAACTCCAACAGTGCTTCTTCAATCTTGAAAGCTTGTTTGATATCTTCATCACTAGATGCCTCCTCTAAGGCCTTTTTAAAATTCTCTACTACTACCTCAACTAGCAATAGCTTCTCTCATTCCTCATCCTCAAAAATGTTCAAGCATGCATCGCTATATAGCTTTTCTGCTTCCAAAATTTGCTCTCAGGCTTGGTCCTTGAGCCGATGGATCTCCTCATGTAATGTTCCCATTACTTTATTGCTTTCTACTATCTTCTCTATCCAATCATCAATAATGTCTATCTCTCCTCTACTATATATATTGATCAAAGTGTAGTACCTTTTCCCCTTTACGACTTGTAGAGTTTGCAAATCCTTACTCCAAACCCATACCTCATCCATGATACTAAAGTCCTCTTATTCATGTTTAGAGTTTGCTTAGGATGCCTAGGATCAAGAGGACCAACAACTTCAGCTAGATATCCCTTTAGGATATTGACTTGCCTTTGAAGAGCTTAGAGTTTGGCCTGCTCTTGCTCCATGTACTTGAGGACCTCTTTGACTCCCATAGTCATCATTTTTTGGGCTAAATAACATGTAGGCCTTCCCAACATAACATCCTTTAATTCATAATCCTCAAGGCTAAGACCTTTCACATTTGTGCCTTTAGAAGGGAGAGCCACTTGTGCAAATAAATCCTAGTTTCGTATGGTGGTGACAAATGCCAATGGCATTGCCTCATATGATGGAGACTCAGGTTTGTTCAAGATCTCTACAATATCACAAATGTCATCCTCTAAAACATAGAACTGAGGCTTAGTATTCCTAATTATTTTCTTTTATATCCATCTTGGGATGTGTTTCTCTATAGACTTGGCTCTTAATGATGAAGGGGTGTGTTCAACTACCTCCTTCCCTTTAAAACTCTTTCTTGGAGTCATCTCTTGTTGTGAGGACTCCACTTATATAGCTTTAGTCTTTGTGGATCCCATAGCTTGCACCTCAGTATCTTGGGAAGGTGGTTGAGAATATTCCACCATTTTTCCCTCCTTTGACACTTCACCAGTATCCATTTGTTCTTGTTGCTCCTCTGAAGATGGTTCCTTTTGAACCTAATCCTCTTCCAAACTTTGAGGTGGAGGATTCACTAAGCCACTATCTACCACCATAACTTGTGGTGGAGATTGTGAAGTAAGATTAGGACCCTATGTATCTAGAAGCATCTACATCCAGTCTTCCTATTGGAGTTCACCTTAGGGGTGTCCCTAATCTTATCCCCAATCAACTCCGTACTTATGGGCATGAAATCAAAATCTATCATTGAGAAAACATCATCACCCTCTTCACTTTTCTCATCCACCCATTGTTGCACTTCATCTTCCAAAGAAGAGAGTTCTAATGGTTCTACTTGTGTGGATGGCAAGGTACCCATGGCACTCTTTCTCCTTTGCAACTCTGTGGCTCTTGCTAGCCAAGTTCTTCCCTATAGGGACATTTCTTTCTCCCCATCTTTTGGTTGACTGGACACAATGGGAGGCAACTATGGTTCATCCTGGACTTAAATAGTTCCAGTGTCTTCAAACCCTTGTAGACTCTATTCCTATTGTTGAGGAGTTGCCTATTCTATAGCTTGTTCTAGCTGAATCCTATAAGGGGAGGTCCTCTTTCTTTTCTTCTTTCCCTTCCTCTTTGGAGGGTGATAATATCCAATTGGGTGATCAAGCTGGAACATGATTTCTAGCCTGATAGGAGACTAGGTCGCAAAGGTAGGAATTGTGACTTTCTTTCCTTTACCTCTCTCTAGGTGAGCAGGTGCATGGAAGATTATAGTATTAGGAATTGGATCAAGAAGAAAAGGTTTCTTGATCCAATTCTTTGTCATTCTGATGACATGCCTTTCTTGATGATTAATATCATCTCCTTCCTCCCTATCAATCTCAACATTCATAATGGGTCTCTCACCAATTTTGTTAGTATTGAATAGGGGGTCTAGTAACTCTTTAGAATCCTATTGCTTTATCACGTCCAGGATGTTCAACTGGAGAGCCTTTTCTACTAGATACAAAGACATCCTACAATAGTCCCTTATGTAAATACTGTAGTCATTTGTGGCATTCATCTAGTAGTCTTCAAAAAAATCCTCATGATGGAAGTCCTTACCTACAAAACTCTCCACTCTCCCAATGTTGTCAAAATATGGTTGAGGAGAGTTGTACTTTTCAAGGGGATAGTTCTCCCACTCCCACTCGAAGGATGGAATATTCTACTTTTTCTTTACCTGATATGGTCCTAAAACCAATGGCCATGCCTAGCAAGGTCTCGATTGTCTCTTTATTTTCTCATAGGCCAACTCAATTTTTTGAAAAATCTACAATAGCACCAGTTTGTCACTAGGATATCTCAGGAGCTTCTTAGGATTTATGGATGCACTAGCTACCTACAAATATGTGAACATTTTGAACTAGATGAAGTGGGCTTCGAGAATTGTAATCTATGCTTTGGCTTCATCGGATAACCTCTTTCCATAATCTCCTTCAATGAATCAAATGATTGCAAAAATGAACACATCATTGATGATTCTATATTCCTTGCTCTATGCCGAGAGTTTCTTCTTTACTAGCTAAGGGTATATGATGTATGGCAAAGCATTGGGATCCTGCATACTGCCTTTCTTGTACAAACTAGGATAGTTTTTCACCCTTGTTACAAGTAGGTATACCATTTAAGAAGTCATGTAAAACTTCTTCTTGTCCTTCATCGTCTTCAATTGCTCACATAAGTTTCCACTTAGTGTGGTGGCCTAGTCCAATGGTATCTTTGCCTGTCTAATGGTCTCAATGAAGTTGACCATAAAGGTGCTGAGGTGACCCATTGTGGGTAAGCCCATGATTCTACTTAGGAGAATGATAGAGTATCTAATGTCTTCCTTCATGTATCCCTGAGTCATATCCACTTTTCCCATTATCCTTTTCTAAGGAGGCTTCTCAATGAGGTATGAAGATTGTATAATGTCAATGGCTTCTTGTTGATGCTCCATGTACCATCTTTTAGCTATTTCATAGGAGAGTCTAATGAACTAGTCTACTCTTGAAAGATGAAAGACTCTCTCAATGTTATCGGGTCATAGATTTGACACCACTTCTCTAGTGACACTTTTGACTACTCTTTCTTTAGGAACAAAGTGTTGTGATAGGGCCATGATTAATTTAGTTGATTGTATTAACACAGGGTGTGATGTTGCAGTCACCAACCCAAAATAGATCAATGTAGATACCATGGTTGATCTCTCTATTGGCTTGTTACAAATTCTTAGGAATTATCCTAGATCCGTGTGCCCTAAATTAGCATCTCAAATTTCTACATGGTCATCATGGAATCTCAACTTCAAGGGTATGCCTTAGAATTTGAACACAACAAGTTTGGGTGTTCCTCTAAATGCAGATGTCATTTGATTATCTCCACATTGTGAGAAAAATGTTTATCAGTCCAAAGATAAAACATAAATGCTATGAATTGAAATAAGCATAAAGAAAAAAATGCCCAATTTGGGTTTTTATTTTTATTTTTATTTTTTATTTTTTATTTTTAGGCAAAAGTGGCATTTCTGATTCAACAAGGTCAACTGGGAAAGAATCAAAGAAGAAAACCCAGCATCGTCCCTAATATATACAAAAGTATAGATAGTTTAAACAAAAAAATACAAGAGGTATTTCAAGAACCACCCATCACAAAAAAAAATTTGTCATGGCATTTTGGCAGTCTCCAAGCACTATCTTCATGACAATGACCAAGCAAATAACACAAATCTTACAAATCTATCTAATTAGATCCAAAACCACCTTCAAATGACCCTAGCTCACTAGGAAGAGGGCCCAAGCTAGTACAAAACTCTAAGGAGGTTTGATTCCTATCCAAATCCAAGTAAACCTAATCAATTAATTCCCAAAAATTCTATTCAATCGACAACATTGAAGCTACATTCATACCCTTGGAAACTAAAGTAGTAGAATCCATCTGTAAATCAAACAAAGCCTGACCTACTAACTTAATACGCTCCACCAATTGAACATCCATTAAATTTGGTGTAGAGGGAAAAGCATATTTCAAATAATTAAAGCTGCCAATGTCTACAACTTTCTCAATTGCTTCAAAAATATCAAAAAACACATGTTTATGCAGAAGTTGATAATGTCAGAACAAACCACCAACTAGTGTCATTCCATTCCATAAGTCGTACTTTTGCATAGCCAAAATCAGTTTGTTATGAACCAAATAATAAGGATGGATTACCTTATGGGCGAATGTTTGAAGCAAATCAGGTGACTCTATTAAATCCATTACATTAGAAAGGAAAATTGAAATAAACTAAGATGGATATAGAAACATTAGTGCTGAAGAGCAAAAGAACTCTTCACCAATAATATGTTGAATAGCTCTTCGAACTATGGTTGAGTAAATTAAAAACATTTGATCCATCACTTCATCTGTAATAATGTTCGGTAACACCTTTTCCTCCAAAGATGAAGATAAGAAAATACAAAAATTCTTTGGCATGATGCCATGGTGCTATTTTTGACACATATCACAAGCCTGAGCAATATCCCACCCATAATTCATCTTGTAACCAGATGATAAAATTGAATTCTTGCAAAAAATGTAACTGGAGGCTAAATTAAAATTAGATTGCAATCCTCATGTAATAAATTATATAGTGCAACATGATAAAAGACATCTATATTCACACAAGAGAATGTCCTTGCAAGAGCTAAAAAAAGTACTGGCACCAGTGAATTTTAATGACTCGGATTTAGCCACATGAGAAAATCAAAACCCATTATCGAAAAATTTAATGTCATCAGGGAATAATCAAAATTGAAGCACTTAAAATATACTGTGCAAGTCATGTCATCATAAATGTTTTTGAGTAAATCATGTAACATTTATTAATGTGTACTCTATTACTAGGGTAATTCAACACTTATCTGGCTCACTCAGCAAAAACCATATAGCTCTGCATCACTTGGCACCTGATACAATTCTAAACAACTTGGCATATGATACCAATTTGGTCAACTAGGCACCGAATACAAATATTGTTAAACAAGCACTTCACCAAGTAACTGACATACAAATCTACATCACTCAACACCTCTAACTGACTAGCTTGGCACTTGATACAATTTTGAACAACTCAAACTAGCACTACACCAACTAACTGACCAGTTCGGTATGTAAAGAAAATCTGAACAACTCGACTCCTGATACAATCTTGGACAACTCGACACCTAATGAAAATCTAGATTACTCAACATCCTGATACAATTTTGGATAGCTCATCACTTGATACAACTCCAAATGACTCAACACTTAATGCAAATCTGAATTACTTGACACCTAAACAACATACTTGACACCTAATAAAGCTTGGTCTACTTGGCACTAAGGGACATCTGATTTTAGTTCAAAAAACTTGGTAGCCATGGCATCTACTCTACACCTGAAGTATGAACTTCAGATGCTGAGTGGGTAGATGTACATGCATCCAAGTCTTCTTGAATAAGATTTTGAAGGATCTTGTATTTCTCAATAAAAGGAAAAGGGTGAAGAGTAGAAGTAGTAATCCCTGCACAACCCAAATTTGATAAAAAATCTGCAACTTTATTCCCTTCTCGATAAATATGAAAAATGCTAATACCAAAACATTCATCGAGAAGTCTCCAAATCTAATTAAGAACAAATTTTAGTTTCCAAGAAATGATGCACCTATAAATACAAGCATCAATAATAATTGATGAATCCCCTTCTATATGTAGCCTATGGAAACAACCTTGTTTAGCTAGAAGATTTTCATATTGGTCTTCTATTATTCTAACTTTCCAAGAAGCAATTCTACTCTGAATACGCTGAATAATAAAAGACCAATATGAAAATCTGTTTGAACCCATGAAGAAAGGAATACCAAAGTATACTAAGGGAAGAAAATCTTCTAAGAAACCTAGGATCCATTTAACTTTATCTGAAACCAACTTCTTAGTATTGAAAAAGTAAATCTTGGATTTTTGAGCATTAATAACTTGGCCAGACACAACTGAGTAGAGATCAAGGGTATAAAGAATTTGGCAAGCTTCCTAGACATCTAACAATTTATCATTTTATTTTCTTTCTTTTAAATATATATATATATATATAAAATTATTTTTTTGGCTTTTCTAATTAATGAAAAAAAGTGAGTATGTGTGGGGGTGCAAGAATGCATGTGGAGGAGATGAAGCGCCACATGCACGAGCAGAGGGTTTTGATGGTGCTACAAATGGAGTTAACACCACTGTGGAGGCAAGTTTCGATGGTACAGTTGAGATCAATGAGCATTGGCACATGGTAGATGGTGCTATGGACAGAGTTGACACAGTGGCAGAGGCAAGTTTTGATGGTGCTATGGACAGAGTTGACACAGTGGCAGAGGTAAGTTTTGATGGTGCTGCAAATGGAGTTAACACCACTGTGGAGGCAAGTTTTGATGGTACTGCTGAGATCAATGAGCATTGGCACATGGTAGCACCGCACAGATGTTTAATGAATAGTGGGTGCAGTACATGCAGGCATGAGTATAGTGTCGTGCAAGGGTTAAAGATTGTTAGACATGCACCATGACATTGGGCATTGTGCATATGTGTACATGAGCACGGTGCATGAGAGTGAGTGGTGCATGCTAAGGCATCGTCATGGAGTTTTATCAATGTGTATATGATTTGAAAAGAGTGTGGCATAGCTCACATCAAGAAATACCTAGTGAGCCCCACTCTTTGGAGAAAACAAAAATAATTTTTTTTTGAAGGAAATGCTAAGTGATAGTGGGTTTTATAGCATCCTCGCTAGATGGAGTACATGGCATGCCTCGACATGGGTGCACTGATGTGCAGTGTACACTTTGCCCATGTGCGCACTCATGTGCAGATGATTTTTTTTGAACTCTTAATTGTTATAAATATAAAAAAAATTATTTTCTTATTTTTGGATTTTTTGTGTTTTTCTAGATTTTTTGATTTGTTTGGTATTTTTAGACTCTAACACTTTTAACTCGACTCTTGAACCATGAGTTCGGGAGTTTGAAAAAAGTAGGGGGTCCCCATTCCTAACTAGAATTGGGCATGTGTTGTGACCTCAATAGGGTCCAAGTTTGTGTGTATGTGCAGGTTTTGTGAAGATGGATTCCTTGAAGATGTTAGGGTTTCACCCTTGGCAATGTTGAAGTTCTAATTTGTAGAGAGACCAACCTCTCCATGTTACCATAAGAATTGTTGTAAAGTTTAAGCTCTATTCTATTTTCTTTCAATGTGATGTAAAGTGAAATTTCTTCCTTATCCATGTATGTTGTTGAAGAATATATAAAGAAGGATTGAGAAGCTATATATAGTTCTCTTGCAATAAAAGTTTCATTGTGATTCTTACATTTTGTAATCTGATGTACCATGGAGAAGTTATGAAATGAAATTTTCTTTCTTTAATGGTCTATAACTGATTTGATAGATATATTGCATTGTGGTTATGGACAATATTTCTCCTTATTTAGTTGAATTAATGTAGATCATTGCAATGTAAATAGGATATGCTTAAAATACAACAAAAAAATGTTTTATTAGCTCATGGTACATGCTAGAATATTCATTCATCTTTGAATTCAAGCTTAATCAAACTCTTAGGCTAGATAACATCCTCACATCATCAATACAATCACTAAAATCCCATGGTAGAATGAAATTTAAAAAAAAATTAGAAGAGTAAATGCATATTTTAAATCTTTGAAAAAGTCTTGTTCTAGTTATACATTTCCTCTCAGGAAAATGTATGGAGAAACAAATTAAGTCTCTCCCCAAAAATGTAGAGCATTAAAATAATAATCAATATATGCCCTAGAAACTAGTATACTAGAATATAGAATCACACTAATAATGAAATATTAGTATATAACAAATTTAAAAATTAGTGACTCACATGAGTCACATGATCTTTGTCCCTTTACTCTCAAATAAATGTGTGTGTGTGTGTGTGTGTGTGTGTGTGTTAAGGACTATGTCAAAACTGCATTAGTACCTAAGCACCTAACACTAGGGATTATTCTAAGAAAAAATCCCTATCCTATGAAGAGTAAATTTTATGCAATAAAATTTCAAAACAAAAAAGACCCACATCTAAATATCAAATAAGAAACATACATCATTATGTGTATAAAGGTAAAAATCATTTCAAATACCCCATGAATCTAGGCATCATTTTCTTCGAAGGATAATGACAACACATTAAGGGAGACAATGGTCTGCACTAGGTATCTGACATGATAACATTCCTTCCTCCTAGATGCCTAGTATGGTTGCTAGGTGCACAAACTTAGCTCTTTGACTTTAGCTCATCCCCATCACCACCTGGGAAGTTGGGACAAGTTCTAGGTGTTAGTTTTGGGCATAGTAAAAAGTGTAATGGATGTGCCACTTGTTTTGGATGCCAAGTTTGGGGAGAGGGCCAAGTTTGCTTGTTAAGTTATTTGTTAAGTGGGGAGTAGTGAATATCTCAGGTGGGAAGGGATAGGTGTAGGTAGTAGGTAGGATTTACCTTGGTAAGGGTGTTGGATGCCTATTCAGCTTTAAGAAAACATGTTGCAAGTTAGGAATTAGTATTATCTTGGGCCAAATGTTAGTAAAGTGGTGGGAACTTAGTGCAATAGAATTATCATAAAGTGGAACCATGTAGTAAGTAGAATTAAGGAAAAGGTTAGAGGATAAGTAAGATAGATAAGTTTAAAATTGGTATGGTTGGTTAGTCTTTTAATTTATATAAGGATTAATAAACTATATTAATGATTCGCAAGTTTTGTGGAATAATAAGTAGTAAAAATAAGGTAAGATAGATTAGTTGGGGAATGTGATTGAAATTAAATGAATAAATAATTTGTGGAGATTAGTAATGATGTACTCTAATTTTTATGTCCTTTGTAAATTCGAATTAATTAAATACATTGTTTTATTCTTTTCTTTTGGAATATTGGTACCATTAAAAAATTAATAAATAAAGAATTAATATAATAATTAAAAAAAGTCGTATGAATCAAATAAATAAATAAAAATACCTAGTTAGTAACGTATCAAATTTGGAAAGTGGTATGATGTAAGGAGCTCATTAATGGGGTATACACATGAATGGGCAAGACACACAATAAGGGAATGTACATATGTATGCGGTAGGGCAATTTGGATTTCAAAACTTTTAGGACAATTATAAAATATCTCCATGTTCGCAAGCCCTAAAACCATCCCAACTATATTAATACAAAGATGCAATTCCACTTGTATTTTTGAAGTGTCTTAATTAATAACATAAAAGGTGAAAGGGGTTATAACCAAAGTATCTTTATAACTTATTATTGCAAGCATTGATTGTCAACTAGGTGATCCCTCATAGAAAACTTGAAATCCAAATTTTGAATGAAATAGATTTTGTTTCATCAACTAACCTTACCATATCCAAATTTATTGGAAATACACATCGATAAGTCACCATTCAATAGAACATAGATCTATGCATAAAATCTATAGTACACCTTTCAAAAAAAAAATTGGTTGTGTTTTCATCTTGTAAATTCAGGGCATGAAATTCTAGTATTAGAGACAATTGGTTAGAACACTAGATACTAACCCATTACACTAAACTTATTAAAAATTGAAACTTTTGTGTAGGATTCCTATCATTACCCTTAATGGTTTTCAAAGGGATAGAGCCTCTAGAGGTGCACGCATGGTATTTGAAGGGGTAGGATGTGGAATTGTTGAACCTCCACCTGAGCAACCCCAAAATATTAATCAAATTTTTACAACCATTCAAAACCTTATAAGAGTAGTGCATGAAATGATGCCACCTATAATTTCACAACCTAAAGAGTAAGGAATATGGGAACAAAGAGCTGATAATAGGGAAAGAAGTAGGAGTCTACCACTTAAATATGTAGAGGGAGTAGGTGACCAGGAAGAGGCCTCAGTTTATCAAGTTGATCTAGCCACCAATAGTAGTTAGAGCACCCAAATATATAGGGAATGAAATTATAGATTTGATCCAACTCAAAACAACTCTTTTCATTTGAATCAAAGATTGTACATAGGCAGAGGCATGGTTACAGAGTTTAGAAAGGTGCTTCGAGTTGCAGCCATATGGGAGCAATCTGAAGGCCTAACTTGCCATCCACTTACTATGAGACAATGCTTCCAATTGGTGGAAGCAAGATGATACCATAGGTAGAGCTAGAGTAGAAACACTTACTTGGGAGGAATTTGTGGCCAGATTTAGGGATAGGTATCTCTCAGAGCATTTTAGACAGAGTCAAATTGAGGATTTCCATGACCTCCAACAATGGGGCCTTACTATAGCATAGTATGAGAGCATTTTCTTAGAGCTTCTTCCTTATATTGTGTAAATGAAGGATGAGAAACTATGGATCTATTGATTCACCAAGGGTCTTAACTTGTCCCTTCAGAACTCAGTATGTTTGGCATTTCCTAACACCTTTACAGAGGTAGTTGAGGTAGCTTTAGTCACTAAAGATGTTCATAATAAACAAGAGTTTTTAAGTTGGACTCATAACTGAGATTCTTCTCGCTAGTCAGGACATTAGAGGCTCCCTTGGAAGAGAAACCACAACCATAGAGGTGGATCTTCTAAGGTCCCATAGACACAATAGGGGTCCCAACAAGATACTAGCCCTACATTAGAAGAGTGTACATGGACTCCTTATAGCAACTAGCTTGGAATCAACCACCATCTAGAAGTAGTTATAGTTGACCCATTAGGATGAGGGGACAATAGTAGGGAGGATCATAGGAGGTTCAAATTCATACTCAAGTGTCATGTTACACTTGTGGTAATATGGGTCACCTAGCAAGAGAGTGCCCACAAGTTTTGACAAGAGGTAGCCAATATGGGGCCACTTTAGAACCCATAGTAGGAGACCTGGGCCCATAAGGTCTTTGTAGTGAGGGATGGTCATCATATAGAGCATAGAGCTATAGATATTGAGATTGTAGTTGGGAATAGATAGATGGCTAACATGGAAATTGAACCACTTTTTGTTTTCATAGACCCTAAAACTTCTAGGCATGGAGCTGAACTAGGTTAGAATCTAGTGGGAATGTTATGATGAGGTCATGGCTTTATGGTAGGATGCAACATAGATGAAAGTACTCATACCCTTTTTGGTGAACTTTAGGAGAAGGTTCATGCCTGGGGGGGAGGATGTGAGGCCTCACCCTAACCCATCATGGCATAGACATTCTTACTTGCATCTTTTTATTTAGGACCTTGATATGTTGACACTTATTTGAGACTTAGATAGATAGTGGATTTTTTTGTATATTGATTTTGATACATTAGTAGTGTTTTACATTTATCAGATGCACTATGAACCTAATATTGTGTATGAAATGATCAGACACATATGGATGCAATTTTATGACATGGTAGTACTAGTTTATAATGCAATGCAGATGTTAATTTTATTATGATGATTTATGATACACAAATAAATATTAATTTGATTTTGATAATTTATTATATGTAGATCAATGTTAATCTAATTGTGATGGTTTATGATATGTATATTTTATATTCTAACATCTTGGATGATTTATTTGAAATGATTAGAAAATGAATCTTAGGTTGAATTATGTAAATATGGATTTCATAAAATTTGAATTATGCATTTATGATATACATTTTATATGACCTCCTTGGACTACTGATGCTTGAGTTTAATGTGCAAGAAGTGGAACCATGGAATTTCTTGGGGGAAAAAAGTTGCAAACCTTTGTGAAAATAGTTTAACCAAGGTGATTCTTTGGAAGATTCAAAAGCCTCATTTTGAAAGTATTTTGTTTCATAATGTAAGTTTTCTTGTATGAGGAAATGTTTAATCATAATTTAGATGCATTAAGGAAATGTCATGGTGAGGTTTAATGTATTTTAATGTGTCACTTGACACTTGTAATTGTCTATGTATTAATGATATGTCACCTAGAGTGTCGGTCACAAGGTCACTTAATCTAAGTCCTTTCCTTTTCTTCCAATTAATGTTTAAGTACACCCACTTGGGAGAGAGTGTTAGGATAGGTCACCATCATGTTGATTTTCAGATTCAAACTTATCAAGGATTTAGGGGGCCTAATTGGGATCCTAAAGTGTCATTTTATTGAAAATAAGCCACCATCATGGTAGTATAACATGTTAGGGGCCTAAATTCAACCATTTTAGTGATTAGCTAACTTAGGGGACCCCTTAAACAATGTACTCTTTAACCAATTTAAATTTTTCTTTTTCCCCATGAGTGTACCCTCACAACCCCACTTGGTCAACTTTATTATTTTGGAGGGTCAACAATGTAAGAAAGAGGGGGCTTGATGTTCCTACTAAAAAAGGTTAGTAGAGAGTCTTTTTATGGGATTGGTGACAAATTAGTGGGTTGTTCACCCACTCTCAAAGTTTAGAGATATATAGGTTTTGGAGGGAGGTTAAGGGAGCTCTACTAAAACTATCATTACCCTAGCTTGGACCAAGTTTGGTCTTTTCAAACTTTGCTTCATTTTCCTTCTTGAGTATTGTAAAATAAATCTGCAACTATGGAGAATTTGTCAATGGAGTATGCATTGCATTGTGGATTTTGGTATTGTTTTGTGACAATGTGTATATATATTGTGTTCTTGAAAGATTTCTTATTTTTCCTTCTTGGTTTTCATGTTTGGATTTGAATGTTCAATGTGATCATGGGTGTGAAGGCTTCACTCACCCTTTTGGGAAGGGAAGATAAGTCCAAGATGAAGGTCTTAGTTGGGCTTGAAATGTAGTTGAAGACATTTGAGTATGGGCTCCATTGCATGCCATATTCATTCATATCTTGCTTTTGGGGTGATAAGGGAAAAATGGTGTATAAATGAAGTTAATAAAGTATGGGTTTCAAGGAAGCTATAGTTGTTGGTAGTGTGTTTTGGAGGATGTTTGTGGAATCCCCAAGAGGGCATGGTATTTTGTTGATTTGTGGAAAGCCCCAAAAGGGCATGAAAGTTGTTACTATAGATATGATATGATATGGCATACCTCCTTTTTTGAATAACACCTTCACCCTATGCTCAAGGTTGCATTGGTGAACCTTTGCGAAATACCTTGGAATGGGATTGTTAAGTATTGTAATGTGATGTTCATGCATTTGTAAGAATGGAATAAAACCTAGTTTAGATCTTGTTTCCCCTACTCAGTGGGTGGCTTCATAGAAGCCTAGGATGGGAGTTGAGCCTCCATGGTTCCAAGCTTATGTGCATGTGTAGGTTTTGTGAAGATGGATTCCCTGAAGATGTTAGGGTTTCACCCTTGGAAATGTTGAAGTTCTAGTGTGTAGAGCGGCCAACCTCTCTATGTTACCATAAGAATTGTTGTAAAGTTTAAACTCCATTTTGTTTTCTTTCAATGTGATGTAAAGTGCAATTTCTTCCTTATCCATGTATATTGTTGAAGAATATGTAAGGAAGGATTGAGAAGTTGTATATATTTCTCTTGCAATAAAAGTTTAAATGTGAGTCTTACATTTTGTAATCTAATGTACCATGGAGAAGTTATGAAATGCAATTTTCTTTCTTTAATGGTCTATAACTGATTTGATAGATATATTGCATAGTCGTTGTTGACAATATTTCTCCTTATGTAGTTGAATTAATGTGGATTATTGCAATGTAAATAGGATATGCTTAAAATACTACAACAACAAAAATAATTATTAGCTCATGGTACATGCTAGGATATTGGTTCATCTTTGAATTCAAGTTTAATGAAACTCTTAGACTAGATAAGATCCTCACATCATCAACACAATCACTAAAATCCCATAGTAGAATGAAATAAAATTTTCTTGAGAAGAGTAAATGCATATTCCAAATCTTTGAAAAAGTCTTCTTGTAGGTATACATTTCCTCTCTAGAAAATTTATGGAGAAAAAAATTAAGTCTCTCCCGAAAAAATGTAGAGCATTAAAATAATAATTAGAATATACCCTAGAAACTAGTATACTAGAATATAGAATCACACTAATAATAAAATATTAGTATACAAGCAATTTAAAAACTAGTGACTCACATAAGTGACATGATCTTTGTCCCTTTACTCTCAAATATATATGTGTGTGTGTGTGTGTGTCTATATATATATATATCTATGTATGTATGTATGTATGTATGTATGTATGTAAAGAACTATGTCAGAACTGCATTAGCACCTAAGCAACTAACACTAGGGGTTATTCCAAGAAAACATCTCTATCCTATGAAGAGTAAATTTTTATGCAAAAAAAAATTTAAAATAAAAAAAAGACCCACATCTAAAAAATATCAAGTAAGAAGCATATATCATTATGTATATAAAGGTAAACATCATTTCAAATACCACATGAATCTTGGTGTTATTTTCTTTGAAGGATAAGGACAACACATTAAGGGAGATAGTGGTCCCCACTAGGGAGCCACTAGGACAAACTTTGGGCATAATATAAAATATGACAAGAAAACTGACCAAACATGATAGCATTCCTTCCTCCTAGGCACCTAGTATGATTGGTAAGCGTATAGACTTAGCTCTTTGACTTTAGCTCATCCTTGTCACCACCTAGGAAGTTGGGACAAGTTCTAGGCATTAGTTTTGGGCATATTAAAAAGTGTAATGGATGTGACACTTGTTTTGGATGCCAAGTTTGGGGAGAGGGCCAAGTTTTCTTGTAAAGTTAGTTGTTAAGTGGGGAGTAGTGAATGTCTCAGGTGGGAATGGATAGGTGTAGGGGGTAGGTAGGATTTACCTTGATAAGGGTGTTGGAAACCTATTTAGCTTTAGGAAAACATGTTGCAAGTTAGGAATTAGTATTAACTTGGGTCAAATGTTAGTAAATTGGTGTGAACTTTGTGCAATAGAATTAGCATAAAGTGGAAGCATGTAGTAAGTAGAATTAAGGAAAAGGTTGGAAGGTAAGTAAGATAGATTAGTTTAAACTTGTTATGGTTAGTTAGTCCTTTCAATTATATAAGGATTAATAAACTATATTAATGATTAGCAAGTTTTGTGGAATAATAAGTAGTAAAAATAAGGTAAGATAGATTAGTTGGGGAATGTGATTGAAATTAAATGAATAAATAATTTTTGAAGATTAGTAATGATGTACTCTAATTTTTTTGTCCTTTGTAAATTCAAATTAATTAATACATTGTTTTAATCTTTTCTTTTGGAATATTGGTACCATTAAATAATTAATAAATAAAGAATTAATATAATAATAATAAAGTTGTATGAATCATTAATATATAACCTTGAAATTATAATCAAATAAATAAATAAAGATACCTAGTTAGTAACGTATCAAATTTGGAAAGTGGCAATATGTAAGGAGATCATTAAGGGGGTCTACACATGAATGGGCAAGACACAAAATAAGGGAGTGTACATATGTATGCAGTAGGGAAATTTGTATTTCAAAATTTTTAGGACAATTATAAAATATCTCTGTGTTTGCAAGCCCTAAAACTATTCCAACTATATCAATACGAAGATGGAATTCCACTAAGATGGAATTCCACTTGTATTTGTAGAGTGTCTTAATTAAGAGCATAGAAAGGTGAAAGGGGTTATAACCAAAGTATCTTTGTAACCTAGTATTGCAACAATTGATTGTCAGCTAGGTGATCTCTCATAGAAAACTTGAAATCCAAATTTTAAATGAAATAGATTTGTTTCATCAACTAACCTTACCATATCCAAATTTAGTGGAAATACACGTTGATAAGTCACCGTTCAATAGAACATAGATCTATACATAAAATCTATAGTACACCTTTCACAAAAATTTGGTCGTGTTTTTATCTCATAAATTCAAGGCATGACACATGCATTGGTCCATGTGAAAATTAAATGTAAGCTATTCATTAAATGACCTTTTTAAAAAATTTATTTTTGACCTTGTAAACAAGATTGGACCTATATGATATGAATTCGAATCCAAAATCCTAAATGTAAAAAAAGAGACCCCTATCAAAAATTAGATATCTTTTCAAAAATATCATGTTATTGAAAATATCTTTTCATTCGTGCCCTAGGGAGCCATTTTGTCAAAATAGACCATTTTTTCAAATTGAATTATTGAGCCTTAATATGATATATAGAATAAAAACACAAAGAACCAAACCTATTTATAATTAAAGGACCTTTCCAAAAATGTAGATTTTTTTGAAAATTTTGCTAATTTCCACCCTAAAATGATTTTTCATGAAAAATCAAGAAAAAATTACAAAAAATTGAAAATACTTCAAAAAAATCTAAAAATTTCACTAAAGTGTCTGTAACATGTTGCCAACCTAAAAACACAAATTCACACCAAAACACCAATCTATTTAAAGATACGATCAAATCTTTAAGATCTAGGGTTTTTAGTCTCCAAACAAATCCACATAAGGGGGTTAGCTCCAAAAATATCTAAAACCAGCATGTAAAAGTGGGTTGCCCCATGATGGGTGCCAAAGATGTATGCCTAAAATGTGAGCACACTTCTTCAAGTCATTATATTCAAGATTGCTCAAGAATGAGGTCTCAAGTGGCAACTCATAGCTCTTTATTCATGGAGTGCAAGGGTTTGTAATGGAGGTCCTTAGTTTGACCTAGTTTGTACGCATGCAAGTACACCATAAAATGAGAGATTAAAAGATAAAAAATATACATGAAAATGAAGATGCAAGCTAATCTAAATGATAACAATGCAAAGCAATGCAAGAAAAAAAATATAATCTATGAAAGGAAATAACAATGCAAGATTAGTCTATGAAAGAAAACATGGATCTAAGCTAATATTAAAATGAAAAGATGGATCATGATGATGGAATCCATGGATGCATGAGAGCAGAAGACAAAAAGATAGAAGTTCTCCATAAAAAGCTTTAATTCTCAAACTCCTCCAAAAATTACTCTCCAAACCTACAGCACACAATAGCATAATCATGGATGTAAAAAATGAGGAGAGGGCTCTCCCTTATAAAGAAGAATGGACAAATAAGATTAAGAGGCTATAATATATAATCAATGGTGGAGAAAGAATGATCCGTGTGAGACAAAATTCCACCAATGACAAAAGAGGAGGAAAATTAAATGGAATCCCACTTAGAAATATTTGCATTTAAGTGTAGAGGAGAAAATAATTTATTTAATTTTTATTTCTTTTATTTCTTTTTTCAAGTGGAAATTTATTTAATTAAAAGGAAGAAAGTTCTTTTAATAAATAGGAAATATTTAATTAAATTAAAAGAGGTGTTTTTCTCTTAATTAATTAAACGTGGATTAATTATTTAATTAAAAAAGAGGTTTTTTTTAATTAAATAAGACTTAGGATAAAATGATCAAATCTTGAGGAATGTTGAAATAATTGAATTAATTACAATTTGATCAAAGAAATTGATTTGAATTTATTTAATAAAATATTGCAAACCATTGATTTAGGAAATTTGATAAATTGAATAATGGGGGCCCATAGTCTAGGAAACCATTTTAGGGTGCATAAACTTTTGTGGGGGAATATTGTAGAAATATTATTAGATCATTATCATGATGATATGTTACATTCATGACTATATTTTTTATTGATTTCAACATAGTAGTTTTTTATGGTATCTGATAGAAGAATAGTGGAAAGATCAAGTTGGTACAAATAGATCATTGAGTACTTTAACTAGCAAGGTTAAAGGGAGATTATACTAAATGTCCAGTATATGTAGCTAACCTCAAAAGTATAAGATATTAATTCTAGAAGAAGTTATGCAAGTTTCAGTGAAGACTATTCTCAGATTGAGTTTGTAGAAGCATGTTCTGGTAAACTTGTTATATCTCCTAGCAGAATTCTTATTTTGAGAAGTTGAAGTTAAAGATGTGTAGAAGACATGTTGGAGATGATATGGCTAAGTTCACTCATCATAATTTTACATGTATGAAAATTTATTTGAATTACAAGGTGAAAGATTAATATTATTGCTAAGTGTAACATGTTCTTATTAAGGTCCTATAATAATTAATTGAGAAGATGTAACAACCAACTCAAGGAATTGTTTTATGGATTTGGTATAAAGGAAGGATATTTTCCTTTATCACATATAGAGGGTAGTGAATGACTATAAGCAACACAAAGAGTGGAATGAAAAGATAAGTAAAGTAGAGTGAAGGTGAAGAAAACTTCGTTGCTGAGATTTTATTGTGTGATCTGAAGTTTGATACTTAGATCTGAGGTCTTTGACCTAGTCTACAAGGTCTAACAGTGATTGGTCTAGTTGACAAGATAGAGGAAAGAAGTTAAAATACATTACAAACAATTATTCTGCAAGGAATAGTTGAGAGATCTATTGGACAATGAGTTTAGTGGTCTTTCCCTATGAGTTATTTGGATGGTGGGTCCTTCTGTCTTCCACAACTCCTAAAAGGGTTGGAACAACTCCTAAAAGGATTGGAATATGCTAATAGGGATTCAAAGTCCCCTAATAGGGACTCATATGTACTAAATGTTGTAATAGACTCCTAATAAAGTCCATCCTCTAACAAGGAATATTTATATTAGTGCATCACCTTTTGGGCATCATTACCACTGGGGTTTTCCCTTTTATTAAGGGTTTCCCTAGTGAATATAGCTCATGTAACTATGTATGTGGATCTTAGTATGGTTTTTATTTACTTTGGTTGAATGGTTAAGGTTATTTAAGATTGATAAATGTTTTAATTGTTGGATAATTGATTCACCTCCCCCCCCCCCCCCCCCCCCCAGTTATCTTGGTGTACTATTATTTCTAACACTTGCTTCACTATAAGTTTTGCATCTCCTTGGGCTCTTAGGATTTTCACCCTCCCTACTTCACAACAATTATACCTAATAGAAATTATTCATACTATGTTGTATTGTTAGTCTTCTTGAATTGCATCTTGTATGCGAGTTGTGTTACATCTCCATCTAAGAAAAGAAGGACCATGCCATCTTTAGATCTAGTAGTAGTACAACTATCATCAAGCTCTAGGGTCTAGATCTTTGAATCACTAGGAGGATTTGATTGTTCCTCTAATTCATTGAGGTTAGAGGACAACATGTAATTTCCAATTCCATCTCTTGGCATAGGATTTGTGCCTTAGGATCATCTTACTTCAAGATACGAAATCTGGTATGAGAGAAATCTATCTTTATTTCCCCTTCCATATCTCTACAAAATCTTCTACTTAAAAACATGTTGTAGCTAGCTAGACTATCTACTACCAGGATGGTCAACTTCATTCTCTTTGTGGAATGCATGGCTAATGCTACTTGTGCATCTTTCAATTTCCCTAAAAGGGGAACCTATTTTATGTCCATGGAGTAGAAATGTCCAAATGTCTTGGTTACGTTCAAGCCTAGGGAATGAGCTATAGAAGAAGACATGACATTATTAGAGGCTCTGAAATCAATTATATAGTTACTAAGTTTATGACCATTTATGTATAAGGACATGTAAAATAGATCAAATTTCTAACTAGGGAAGGTAGCCAATATTGATGCTTCTTCCTCTTTAAAGAGAAGAGGCAAGATAGACTCTTCATCAGCTAGTGGGCCACTATTCAATTGAGGCTGGTCATTGCTAATGGTAGAATTAACATTAAGTTGAACTTTTTAATTAGCATCACTTTTACAATAGTCTACTAGCTTTTACAATTAAGTAGGGTGAGTTTCCAATTAATCAAGGGGAGCCATATGGATATGAGAACCTTTACATATTTATTATATCAAATGAAGGATGAGGCTTACCATTGTTGAGCTATCATTTTGCATGATGGTTAAAAGTAGGAATCCTTTTGAACTCTTGTCTTGAAAAGCTAATCTGGGATCAACTCCAAGGTTCTGGGTGATCTTGCAACCTACTAGAATCCACCCAATTGAAGATAAATGTTTTTTTTCAAAAGGAAGCCTTTACTGGTTCAAACCAATTTTGTATCAAATGATTAGTTTTCTTGTTGTTTCAAAATTAACCATAAAAAAGATATGTTTTTAAATATTTTTTGTTTTATGATGAATGCAATCTAATAATGCAACTCTATGAATTCCTAATTTAACCAAGGGGTTAGTAACGAAAATAAAAAAGATAGGGTAACAAGAAATTTAAGGAAACAACATGAAAGGGAAATTCCTAACAGAAATAAGCCACAAAAACAACGTGTCTACGAGTTAAGATTTTGAAAAGATCAGTAGGTAACCAATGAAAATAGGAGCAAGGCTTCATTAATTCCACTGATGCAATCATCAATGGGAATTCAATAACCATAAGATGTTTCACTTTTAATCAAATTTCAAGGCCACAAAAAGTGTTCTCATGTAAGACAAAAATCTATGCAAGAACAATATGATGATCTCTTCTCGAACTAAGTACATTAGCAAAATTTGTAGCCCCGTAGAAAACACCAAAATTAAAAGATTGTACAACTAGAAACAACACAATAAAAGTTTTGGCTCAACTACATTCATGAACATACATCCAAAAAATATAACACATTTAGGCAAGAATCACTACACTCAAAATGTGAGCACCAAATGCATATATTATTTCAAAATAATGGTGGCCTTGATTACATATTACAATCTTGTATTTATAAGAAATCCTCTCCTCAATTTGTGTTGAGAGTGATAGATATCTTCATGAAATCATATGCTACTAATTTAATAAAAAAAACTAATTATATACAAACTAACTATCTAATTGGCACTTAGTAGGACTCCATCCATTTTTATATCATTAATTGGATGCATGAACCTTTACATGTCATAAAAGAAAGAAATTAAAAGAAAAATAAGAAGAAGAAAGCCTTTGGTCAAAGTAGAAGTGTCTAGAAGTGTCAAAAATAGAATCTCAACCTTCACTTGGTGTCTACTGGAGTTAAATTGCTATTAGAATGTGTTTTTGGTGCATGGAAAGCTCTAATTTTGGAACTAGTAGTTAACAGGTCTCACACCTATGAAAAAGTGCACCTCAAAAGAAGTGCACCAATGCAACTCTAACTTCTTCAAAATTCTTCTAACACATTGAAAAAATTGCACTAGTGCACCAGTGTAGTAGCACACCAATGCACCTAGCACACCAATACAATAGTGCACCTCAGAAGCTCAATTTGCCAAAAAATCAAAGTTCTCAGTTTTGAAAATGGTTTTCAAGTTTTGCTCAAATGGGGTTTTAGATCACTTTACTACATTTTTTTCCCTTTGATGTTTTATACCTTCTTTATAGCCAAAAAATTTCATACATTTGAACTCCTACTTCTTCTATCTAAAATTCCAAGGCACTCATATTGAATTTTGTCATCAATATTTGCATATGACGAGGAACCTATTCTGGTTATGTGTCCAATCTCTGAATCTTTTAACATTTTCTTCTCTCCAACTACCCTATCCTTCCCAATGAGAGACTACATGATCTAGATTATCCAAAATGATCAAAATTTTGGAACTTTTTCACAATATTTTCTAGGGGTTTTTTAATAGCTTTTTTGGAGATCTTCTGCTCAAATTTTTAAGTTGAAACTTTCATTGGTACCTAAAACTAGGTATCCAAATGCTCACTATTTTAGGGACTAAAATTAGATTTTTCGTTCTTCTTTGCAATAGCATAAAAGAATTTGAATTTAGAGCTCTAGGTCAAAATTTATGACCCTGACAAGTTGAGGATGTCTTTTTACCTATCCAAAAAAGCAAACATTAGTCCAGAGAGTTGAAAATCAAACCTTAAACAAACCCTAATTATGACAAGAAAATTGAGAATGAAAAACCTTTTTAAAACACCTAAAAAATCAATTGACACCTCTGAAAGATTTTGGTGTACCTTGCACACCTCAAAGGTACACTAGGTGCATCTTTTTTTTCCTGAGCAAACCTTAATATGTGAGAGTGTGCACTAGCACACCTCATGGGGTGTTCTTAGTGTGCACCTCATATATCATCTTCAATGTATTAGGAGTATAAAGGTGCATAGCTACGCACCTTTATATTTGTCTTAGTTTTCTTAGTTTCTTAGGGTTTCAAATAGAAGAAAGTGTGCAACATTGTACCTTTTTTTGTGTGCTTTTCTTTAAATTTTGGTGTACTAGAACACCTGTGAAGGTACACTAGTGTACACTTTTATGCACCAAAATGAACTTCTCCCTTAGAATTCTAATTTCTAGAAACTAGGTTTTCAAGATGGGACCTAGATTTGACCAAAGTCACTAAGAAAAGACCCTAAAAAGACTCAGACCCTAGACTAGGGATCTAGAATGCCAAAAAATAAAGTAAGGGGGTCCCCATTTCTAGGGAAAATGGGATGTGCATTGTGAAACCACAAAAACCATTTGGTTCAAAAATTTTCTTCTCTTTCCTCTACGATGAGGAAGTGGATGATCCAACTACAGCTGGTGAAGGACCACTAACTATGTTTTGACTAGGAACAGAGTTCACTAGGTTCTACTCTCTTTGACTAATTTTTTCCATGGTCATTTGTATTCCATCCAAAGTGATGAAGCAGTCACTTCAAATATTTGAATCCAAATGATGCTCCAAGAATACTATTCTGGAGTCACCAAGGGGAGCAAAATCATCTTTTCTTTTGGGATATTCAATTTTAGCTCATTACTAGTAGTGAGTTGTTTGTATCTATTCATCTCTAGGAAAGAATCACAATCATGATCTTCTGTTAGCTAAAATATACACATGTTTTTCTTTTTGTGAGCCACCACAATGGCAAGCTTTTGCTGAGCAGATAGCAATTGCAATGGTTTTCCTTCATATTACCTTCAAGAAATGTCTTGATAGGATTGATGGAATGAGGGAACAATTTTCTCCATTTTCCTTTTCATGGAGATCATCTCATTTGATAGCTTCTAAATCATTTCATCAATGTTATTAGTTGTACTAGTAGCAGAGCTTGTCAAAGCTCCACTTTGAATCTCTCTTTTCCATTTCTTGCTATCATATCATCTTCCAACTCTATTGCTAGGGTCCAAGTGGCCTGAATGTTAGCCATGTACACTTGTCTAAATTGAAAAATGATGTTATGGGGCATAAAGCTAATAAAAAAAAATTCTTATTGTCTTTTGTTGGTCTTCTCATAGTGAGAATTTGATTGATCAAGTTGTTGAACTTTGCAATAAATTCCCTCATAAGAATACTGGGTTCCTTCTTTATTTGGGTGAGTTACATCAATAGAGTATGTTCATCTTTTGTGCTCTTTTAATGTGCTTCAAATTGATTCTACATGTCATTCTTGGTTGTAATACATCCTACTAGAAGGTGTTGAAACTAGTGTGCTACATTCTCAACCAAATTTTCCACAAACATCCTTACCACTACATCCTCATGTTGAGGACAAATGATACTATATGAAGTGAAGAAAGCCATAATATGCTCATAAAGAGAGATTTTCCCATAACCATTGAGTTTTGGAAAGTTCATTTCGGAAGCTCTAGGTAGATCATTATTAGTTGAAAGCTGAAGAGGGACAATAGCATTACCCCAGGCAATAGCCATTGAGGCAAGAAGGATTATTGGTATGGGATGAAATGTGATAGTAGTAGGTGATGATGAATGAAGATGTATCTAGGAAATAGGATTGGCTAGTGGAAAAAGATCAACATAGATACCTTGAAACATTGGATCCTATGAGCAGGCTCTTCCTCTTCTTAGAGGATCTTCTAATATTTGAAAATAAGATTTTTCCAATTCTTTGAATACTAGGTAAACTTTCCCTTTTCCATGAACACTTTGGGTATATTTAGGACCCAAGATTAACTTTCTTGGCTCACAATAAGCATGCTTCTCTTAATCTTCTTTCCCATAATAATCCTTCCCAATATTCAACATTGTCCTCTTCTCTTTTAAGGGAGAAACTTACTCTTTGATATTGGTCAAGGGACTTTTGAATTCTCTAGGCAAGTGTATTCAACTAGTTTATTATGTCCTCTTGTTCATCCTAGAAGTTGAGGTTAGGTTGCACTACCAAGATTTGTTCTTCATTAGGAAACACCATTTCTCCTCATGATTTGTTATACATGACTCAACTACTTGAGTGCCATAGAGATAAGCTCTAAGTTATCCCAAAAATCCATAGACATGCTTACTAAGAAAACTTAAGACATATGAGTTTTGTCCCTAGTATCGCCATAAATTATTGGTTAATAGTTTGTCCCCCTTAATTATTTAGGCTATACCATGACCCTTAAAATTTCCAATATCTAATGCAAAACAAAGAAGTTAACAATAGAATGGGTTAGTGTAGTAATCTATTAAAGACCCCTGAATTGAAAGGTACAACTCCCTTTTAGGTGAAATATTTGTAATGAATTTTGTTTTTCAAGTTGTGGGGTATGCTCTTAACTAGAAAGAAGAAGAGGTGAAGACCAGATTTTTTAACACCTTAAACAACCTAGGAAAATAAAAAATGGGGACTAACTCTTGAAATGCAATCTATATTAACTATAAAGAAAAGATGGAAACATGCAAGACTAGCTAAAACAACAAGAAAGTTGGAAGGATGATAGAATGGGAAATTCCTAGATTACTAAGTTAACTTATATATGACAATACCTAGATTATCTAACTTTAGCTACTCCATTAATCAACTTATGGCCCTCTCATACAATGAACTAAATTACATATACAACCTACCCTATGTAGCAAATAGAATAGAAGAATTCTTATGTTGTAGAAAGCAAAGCATACAATCCTCTAAATGAAGGAAATAAAACCTAGTTCATTCACAATCATTCAATTTTCATGATATCACATTCATTCCAAATACTATACTATAACTAAATGAATAGTAGAATTAAAAATGGACTCAAAATTGCACACAATAATAATTTTTTTAATATTATTAGCTTCTCAAGAAGTTACATATATAGGCCTCCTAAAAATTGCTAGTTATATTACATGATTGCATTGAAAAGTGTATCTAAATAGAATAAGCTAAAAATAGGACATGATTGAATCATTGTCCATTATAGAGATTGATAGAATGCCATAAATGGCTATAGAAAGATGGAAAGAGAGGAGACGATAGATGTCTAGAAGAATTTCAAAACAACATGCCTTCTTAGGAGTATCTACCCTAGCTCTATAAGCTTTCATTGCATTAGTTAATTTGTCTAGTTCCTCGACATCTGTGGTGATGATATTATTAGCTCAAAACATCTAGTAGTCATGCATCTCTATTAACTCATCCACTCTAGAAACCTTTGATTGGAACTTCTCTGATGCCCTCCTTATGATTATGTTAGTTGATGAGAGATCTTGGATCTTTAACATTTGAAAATTGAGTAGATCAATAGCTTCATCAACAAATGCTAGGGGCTTCAAATTTATCCTCTCAATATCTACTAGTTTTTCATTAGAAAACACATAGGACTCTATGTGTAGCACTTTCAAGTATTCAAATAGCTTGTATATTAACTTCTACACTAGGTCATGCACATCCTTAATCTCATTTGTTGATCTTGCAAAGCTTTCCACTATAAATTCCAAATATTGTTTCCAATAAAACAATGACTCATTACCTATTTTAAGGATCCCATGGGAGATGACAATATTGGAATTCATATTGACCACCTCTTGTAATAGCACCAATTACTCTATTATTCTATCTGTTGCATTTTGCATGGTAAACTAATGGCTAGAAGTTATCTCCCTTAACTTGTGATCATTTAACATTAGATTTCCTAAATTATCAATGAGTGAGGAACCTTCTGCATTCATCTAATCAACCCATGCACAACCAGTTTTCCCAAAATTCCTTTCTTTCTATAGCTTCATAAGTAAATTATTTCTATCCTCTACATTCAAGTCAAATTGGCTTATTAAGGTACTCCCAAGTGCAAACCTAATATAATCCATTAATTCTTTGTTTGGGCCTTGAGGACCTCCTTTTTTTTCTCTCAACACTTCTAGCATGTCCATAATCTTTTCATTGGTGAACTTCCATATGTTTACCATGGACTTATGAAAAGGGATACCAAGATCCACCATTGTATTTTGGATGTCATTTGTGGTTAGCTCATGTAATTTACCATCCTTTAGTGGCTCTATAATCTCTAGCAATATGTTGCTGGTAGAAGGATTAGTAGCCAATGTTACAATTGATTTTTGGTTCTCTATCTTCTTAGAGGGTAGTTGAGAACAGGTAGCTTGTGTGATCAAATATTTTGATTGGGTTTCTTATTCATATCTCCTCTTCTTTCTATCAATGGTTTCCTCCAACCATAACTTAGTAGAGAGAACACTAATTTCAAAATGGAGGGAAATAGGATCAAACAACTTCCCAACAACTAGGGGAGTTTTCTTTCTTTGGGAAGAAACAAGGAAGGCACTGACCTTAGTCATTGAGAGGGTCAAGGTATCCCCTTGTTGTAATGTATCTTTTCCATCCATGGGGTTTCTGTCACCATCCAAATTGATGACCTAAATAGGGGAGGCAGGCTTAGAAAATGGCTTCTCTTGTTCTTTCTCTTTCTCCTCATCCCCTTCCCTCTCTCCAAATTTTTTGGTATCTAGAAGAGAGCCACCTCTATAGGTAGGAGTGATTGGTACATAATTTTTTGGAGGCTAGTCTCCACCTTGGACAATAGATTAAGATGGGCCTACAAATGTTGAAGTAGCAGCCATGGTGGTGGTTGTTGCAATTGATTGGGAAGATTTGGAAGATAATCTACCTATATACCAAGTGTAGAACCAGAATCAGTATGCAAAGAACATTAACAAATAAAGTAAACATTCACAAACCAAAAACTAAATTCACATATATGATTAGACAAAGAAAGAGAACAAGAAGTGCAAACCTCACAAGAGAAAACACTCCATGCTTTCTTGATTCTGTAGATGTGTGCTTTTGCTGTGGATGTATGCTCAAGATGCTCAAAAGCTGCTTCAATGGAGATGGGTAATGGCAAATTGGTAGCTTTTTGAGCTCTCAATTTGGCATTATAAGGGTAATATTGATGGCTTTGGTTCTCAAAATAGCATGGTAACTTTAGCTCAAAGATTGTTGATGAAATGGCTTGGGATGGGATTCAATTTATAGGCTAAGGGGTAGAGGGATGGAGGGCTTAGATGCAAGGATGGATGAAGGCTTAAGGAGGTCTAGGATGCACTCAAAGGAGAGCACATGGATTGTGCTTGTTTAGCACCAATGGGAAGGTGACACTTGTCACAAGGAGGATGAGTGTGAGAGGGTAGGGTAAAGGGTTGGTTAAAGTCATGATGAGTGGGGTTGAGTATGTAAGAGGGATGTAAGAGGAATGAGTGTGGAAGAGGGAAAAGTGTGGAAGATGGGTGTAAGAGTCATGAGTGGGCTTGTAAGAGTCTTTATGTTTTTTAAGAGCACTCATGACTTAGTGGTTGGGTTTTTTTGAGGGGAGACTTTGGTTTGGATTAGGAAAGTCTTAAACTTGTTTAAGGAATGTGACAACATTAGGGGGTGGATTAGGCTTGGGTTTAGGATTAGATTAGGGATGTTAGAGATGTGCAAGTGGATGGCATTAATGAGGGTGGGTGAGTTAGTGGCTAAGCTTGGTTAGTATGGGTGGATGGGGTGGATTAGGCTAAATGGAGGATTAGAGATAGGTTAGGGGTTTTTGAATTTGAGGATTTCATTTATCAAATAGATTTATTTAATAAATGGGGACTTTTGGAATTAGATAGAAGAATAGGATTTAATTGATAAATAATAGATTATTTGATTTATCAATTAGGACTATAGATGATTAATTAAATTAATCAACTAGGGGATGACAAAGGATTAATTAAATAGAAATTTAATTAATAATGCCTTTTTAGATAACTAAATAGGATTACTAAAATAGTGTAATCAAATTTAGGTGTCTACATTTTGCCCCTCTTTGACATAGTGTTGAGACAACACTATTTCAAAGAAGTTCGAATGAAGACGACACGAAGAAGATGTTTTAGCAACAAGGTTGCCCCAGTCTCGGATAAGAAGAGGAGAGACTAGACTTAGATGATGCCCCCTCAAGAAGGTGGCAGGGAGAGAAATGAGGCTCGATGACTTCTTGAAAAGTACAAGAAATTGAGATGAGTTGAGACGCAGGTTGGCGAAGAGAAGGGGCTGAACTAGCTCAAACTCTCACTACGGGAGAATGATAAAGGGAAATAAGAGGCACAATAGTAAAGCAAGCTTAAGACTTTCCAAGATTGGGGGGGGGAGATGGAGGAGCGGAGCGCTATAAAAGGAATCCATTGAAGCTTTTTGAGCAGGGGGATACTTCAAAGAGAAGTACCACCATGTAGTTGAGCACTAGATTTGCTATAGGACTGTTGGTTAATTGCCAAGGTTACCAAGAACATCAAGGCCTTTTCACCAACTGTCCAGAGGACTGATGAACTGACTCAAAACAAACACACAAGGATTTCCCCAGTATCACACATGAATCCCAGAGGAAGCAGCGTGGAAATGACACTAGGTAATCCACAAGCAGAAAAAGAAAACAAGCAAAAGACCTTACGCTCTAATTGCCCCATTCGCAGCATACCATGATATGGAAGATCATGGAAACCTTGAGGAGGGAACAAGGAGATTGCTTGGAAAAGATATTTCAAGACCCAAAAGGGAAGATCCCAAATCAAAAGAAAGTGAAAATCAAAAAGAGAACTGTTTGCCAATGAGATGGGTAGGACGAGGTACTAATGGACCAAGATCAGACATGAGGAAAGCTATATCCTGCAAAAATCTACCAGAGAGCACCTAAGCTAATGGATCTGAATGAGTGATGCGTCTGGCAAGATGAACTAAGAAGGATAACACTTTGGTGATAGGAGATCTAGCTAAAGGATGCATTGGAATATCTAACCAAGGTGTGGGATGTGTGCAAGATGTTGACCAAGGATGAACTAACATGAAAGACGGATAGATACAATGATACTAAGCTAAAGAGGATGTATAAGCTGATAGACCAAGATATGTTAAATGTACAAGTTTGTTCATGTTTTGGTTTTTTGTGAGATGGAAATGTTTGTGAAGGATGGGATGTCTATAATAGTTGATAGGTGGATAGGTAGATGGTTTATGAAAAGCTTAAGGAAAATGGGATTCTGTGTGTGCATTTGATAGGATACCGACTAGGATACAAGATTATTTACAAGCTGGAATATGGTACAAGCTTTGGACAAGATTTGGATATATACAAGGTATGGTACAAGATTTACAAGGTATAATACAAGCTTTGGTACAAGATTTACAAGTTGTATAGGAGGTATTGACAAGCTTCATCAGATTTTGGATATTTGATTTGAACACCAAGGGAACAAGCAGGTGTTTTATGGGATGGTGGGTGGATGGATGAGGGATAGGATAGTGATAGATAATGGATTTTTCTTTAGCACACAAGGCACCTGAATTACCAAGTTTTCACCAAGGTACCTATCCAAGACGCTTGAATTGCCAAGTTTTCACCATTGGACATTTATTTCTCTTTACTATTTTTTTCTTGTATTTTTCAAAAGCTGGGTATACCAAGGATCTTCAAGCATAGAACTTCTTCAGATGAATGATGTTAATGGGATCATTCAAGAGTTCTCCTTCTGGTGTAGATAATTGATAGGCTCCAGAGCCAAAGGAGGCAGTAACCACATAGGGACCAAGCCATGTAGGTTCAATCTTACCTTTCTTTTCTCGATCTGCTTGGACTTTCATATTTTCTTTGAGGACCATGTCACCTGGCTGAAAGTGTCGTGGGAGCACCTTCTTGTTGAAATTCCTTTTGAGATGAGTTTGATAGACTGTGAGATGGTCATAGGCTTGTTGTCTCTTCTCGTCTAAGAGATCTAGCTGGGTGAGTCGAGCTACTCTGTATTCTTCATCTGAGATTTGCCCTCGCAAAGATATGCGTAGTGAGGGAAGTTCAACTTCTATAGGTAATACCGCTTCGAAACCATAGACTAGGGAGTATGGAGTTGTGCCTGTGGATGTACGGAAGGAATTTTGATAGGCCCATAGAGCCGGATTTATTTGAAGGTGCCAATCACGGCTGGAATCATTGACAACTTTCTTTAGGATTTTGAGGAGGGTTTTATTAGTTGCCTCTGCCTGGCTGTTACCTTGTGGGAAATATGGGCTAGAAAAGCGGTGATGGATGTGGAGGGAAGTGCATAATTCTTCCATGTTGAGATTTTCAAAGTTACCTCCGTGGTCAGTGAAGATGGTGGATGGGATGCCGAAGCGGCAAACAATGTGGTACAAGATAAACTTGGAAACTTGAACTCCTGTAGCTGAGACTAGGGGGACTGATTCCACCCACTTAGTGAAATAGTCTGTAGCTGTTATTATCCATTTATGTCCATCAGATGAGAGAGGTGTGATAGTTCCAACTAGATCAAGGCCCCAACAAGCAAAAGGCCAAGGTGGTGCAATAGGTTGTAGATCCTGTGCTGGAGCGTGCACAAGATTTGCCTGCTGCTGACATGGGAGACACTTTCTAACAAAGTCACAAGAGTCTTCTTCAATGGTAGGCCAATAGTAGCCTGCTCTAAGGATTTTTTGTGCTAGGACAATACCACTCGTGTGGGCACCACAAAGTTCAGAATGTACTTCTTTTAATGCCATCACGACCTCATTTTCATCTAAACATTGAGAGAGAGTATCGTGATAACCCCAACGATATAGGGTATTGGCTATGATAACATAGCGAGATGATTTTTGGATGAGGTTCTGGCATTGGGTACATGTGAGGTGAGGGGATATGATACCATCATTAAGGTAAGCGTGAATTTCATGGTACCAAGGGGATTGGGGACCAACCAAGATACAAACACGGTTTGAATCCTCATTCGCATAGGCAGGTGTGAGGAGCTGCTCAACTAAAAACTCATACTGTATAGCTTCTTGGGGAATTTCCAAGAGCGAGCTGATAGTGGCCATGGAATCTGCTGCCTTGTTCTGCATTCGAGGCACTTGTGTAAACTGAAGCTTTGTAAAATGCTGGGTCAGCTGATCAACTAGCTCTTTGTAGGGTAATAGCTTTTCATCTTTGGTTTGATATTCATTTAAGACTTGTTTGATGATGAGTTGGGAATCACCAAAGACTTGTAACTCAGTGATATTCCATTCTGCAGCTATCTTTAATCCTACTACAAGAGCTTCATATTCTGCTATATTGTTGGTGCTAGGGAATTGTAGCTTGAAGGCTTTTGGAATATAATCTCCTTGAGGTGTAACTAATAATATTCCTACCCCTGATCCATGAGAGGTGTATGAGCCATCAAAATAAAGCTTCCATGGGGGCTGTTCTTCAATTAGGCAGATATGCTCATCTGGAAATTCTGTGAGCAAAGGATATGCATCTACTAGAGGTGCATTAGCCAGGTGATCTGCTATAGCTTGCCCTTTGATTGCCTTTCTGTCCACATACTGGATGTCAAACTCACTTAGTAGCATAACCCATTTGGCCAAACGGCTTGTAAGTGTTGTTCTAGAGAGCATATACTTGAGAGGGTCAATCTTGGAGACTAGTTGGATGGTATGACTTAGCATGTAGTGGCGAAGCTTTTGAGTTGAGAAAACAACTGCCAAACAAGATTTTTCCATAGGAGTGTAATTGAGTTCATAACCAACTAGGGTTCTACTAATATAGTAGATGGCTCTCTCTCTGCTATAATCATCATGTTGTGCTAGAAGTGCCCCTAGAGCAGTAGGTGTTGCTGATATATACAAGATCAAGGGACGACCAGGAACTGGTGGAACCAAGATAGGGGGATTGATGAGATACTGCTTGAGCTGATCGAAGCTACACTGACATAAAAGATCCCACTTGAAGTTCTCATTCTTCTTTAGCAAGTGTGAAAATGGTGTACACTTATCTGCAAGTTGGGAGATGAAGCGCCGGATAGATTGAAGTTTTCCCTGAAGAGAGTGAAGCTGTCGCAATGTCTGGGGAGGAGGCATGTCTAAGATAGCCTTGACCTTTTTGGGGTCAATCTCTATACCCCGTTTAGAAACTATGAAGCCTAGAAGCTTGCCAGATGTGACCCCAAAGACACACTTCTTGGGATTTAGCATGAGATAATATTGGGCCAACCTATCAAAGACTTTTTCCAGGTCAGCAAGATGATCCATGAAGGTGTGAGATTTGACTAGGATATCGTCCACATAATCTTCCAAAATGCTATGGATAAGATCATGGAAAATGGTTGTCATAGCTCTTTGATAGGTAGCCCCAGCATTCTTTAGGCCAAAAGGCATCATGGTGTAGCAAAAGGTTCCCCAGGGGGTAGTGAATGTTGTCTTATGCTGATCCTCTTCTGCAATCTTGATCTGATTATACCCAAAAAATCCATCCACAAGGGACATGATTTCATGTCTAGCTGTAAGATCTACAATCATATCTATGTTGGGCAAGGGAAAATCATCCTTTGGACAAGCTTTGTTAAGATCTCTAAAATTAGTACAGATTCTGATGTCACCAGAAGGCTTAGTGACAGGGACCATGTTGGAGATCCATTCTGAGTAGTCGATAGGTCAGATAACCTTAGCAACTAACATTCTTTCTAGTTCAACTTTGACTAGTAATGCCACCTTGGGGTGCATTTTCCTAAGCTTTTGTCTGACGAGCTTGATCTTTGGATCGACTGCAAGATGATGAACTACAAGCTTTGGATCGAGTCCTGGCATGTCCTGATATGACCATGCAAATCGGCCAATGTTCTCTCATAAAACCTCAAAGAGGAGGTCAGCTTGGTCTTGTGATAGGGATGCAGTAATGTGAACAATTCTAGGGATCTCTGAAGAACCAATGTTGACTTCTCTAGTATCCTCTATTAGAATAGAAGACACCTCTGGTCGATTATCTTGAGGAGGCAATACTAAATCCTCATGTTCTGCTTGTGGCTCTGGATTTTCTTGCTGAGGGGTTCTCTTTTCTGCCTTAGCTAGTCCCAGATTTACCTTAGTTCCAGTTTTGGGTGTATCGAAACTAGGTTGGGGATTTTCTCCAAAATACCCCTTGGGATCTAGCTTGTATATGTAGGTAGAATCTGGCTTTGTCTTCTTATGAGGAGTTTCAGCTCCCATGAATCTTAGAAGTGCTTCCTTTGATGCGAACTCATCAATATGTATGACACTTGGTTGGTCCCAATCTATGAGTTGTGGATGAGCAAGTGGTAGGTCAATGAGATGGATGGATAGTTCTCAGAGAATAGAGTCTCCTAGGAAGATTTGGTCTGGGATATCGTCGTAGGCTCTCTTTTCAACTTCCTCAGGAATGTCTCCAATTTCGACAAGGTCACAGTGGATGTTCAAAAAAGAGTGACCATTCTCATTGGTGCCCCCAGTTGTGGGTATGCCAAAGCCAAGACCTGACTTTATTTCCCAATCATGTGCTTTGATGGGACATTGCATGCCCCTTTCTTCTGGTCCTGGTCCACCTCCTTGATAGTTCCATTTTTCAGTGATGAGCTTATGTTGTTGGGGATACTTTTGGCTGAAGTGATCAAGGCGTGCTTGATTTCTTGGAGGTGCATCCTTATGTAGCCAATTGTTGATATCTGGAGTGAGCTCCTCATGAAGAGGGGTTTTTGAGGACACAAAGGTGGTTGGGCCAAACTTTTTGTATTAAGGAGGTGGAATCTCCTTAGCTTTGTGATATGTTGGCCATCCATGGGTATGTGGATCAAGTGGGATTGCTCCGACAGCAAATGCATCTGATAGACTATATTCTCCACAACCTTTGTTGTTGATCTTTACAGTAGATAGGGTGGAGGCAAGGATGGTTTCTGCATCATTACAAGTGTGGGATGAGCTGGCGATGGCTGTGCCAATGTCTATTCCAAGGCAATGGTTTGTATATGAAGCTTCAACTGCATTGCAGTAAGTAAAGGGTTCTGGATCGGCATGGATGGTTACCTCAGTGCCTTGATGCAGAAATTTGATGCATTGATGGTAGGTGGATGGAACGGCCTTCATAGCATGAATCCATGGGCGACCGAGGAGGATGTTAAATGGTAGGTTTAGATCAACAACATGGCAAACTGTCTCTTGAATGACTGGCCCAACCTTGATTGGTAGCAAAATAGTCCCTTCTGTGGTCCTTTCCAAGTTGTCATAAGCTTTGATGGTGATAACCTCACTGATCATATCTGCCTCAGTATACCCAGCTTGTTTTATGAATTTTAGGGTGCAAATTTTCAAGGCTGATCCATTATCTATCATTACTCTTTTCATGGCAAAATTGGATACCATGATGGCTATGTGAAGCGGAAGGGTGTGATCTGGATCAACTACGGGTATGTCGGTGGGTTTGAAAGATAGGGCACATGAGGATGAAAGGTGTCCTACAAGATTACAAAAATCAGTAGCATTAATATCAGAAGGGACACGGGATTCTATGAGAGCACTGTCAAGGATGTCTTTGTACACAGGGCTAGTGCGGAGAAGGTCTAAAATGGATATTTGGGCTAGCATGTTCCCAAGGTGTTCTAAGATATTGTATCGGCTTTTTGATGGAGCTGATGGTGTTGTTGAAACTGGTGGGCCTGCGATGTTAAATCGCGCTCTTCGAGTGGTGATCGCACACTCATTGTCTGGTCCTCGGATATTGATAACATTGACAGAAGGCTCTTTCTCAGATATACAACCTATAAGGCTACCATAGTCTATATAGGATGAAGTGTGTTAATTGTTCTTCCCATGCTGTTGGTTTGGCTGGCGATTGTTGGTGTTGTTTTGCATAGGTGCTTTTCCAAGATTTTGGTTGTTGTGTGGAGGAAAAGCATTTTGATAAATCTGTAAGCCTGCATTGGGAGAGGTTTGGGCACCAACAGTGATTTCCTTCTGATCAATGAGGTCTTGCACATAGTCTTTCAGTTTCATGCATCTGAGGGTGGTGTGACCGTTTACCCTATGGAACTTGCAATACTCATTGTCCTTGTACCATGCAGCTTTAGATTGGCTTGGATCAATTTGCTGGGTAGGAGGAAATTTGATGAGGTTTTCCTTAGCCAATTTCTCAAAAATAACATCCAATGGCTCACCAAGGGGTGTATAGTTTCTAGGTGCAGGTTGGAATCTGGGCTTTTGCCTTGCAGCTACATTGATGGCATTAGCTTGATTGTTAGACCCTTGAAAGTTGGGTCTTGTATTGTGGTTTTGATAGCTTTGGTTATTTTGTTTTTGGTAATTGGTAGCTTGTTGGTTGTTTGTTTGATATGGTGGGTTAGACTGGTTTTGAGAAGGACCAACAATATTCACATGTCTGGTGTCAGTAACCCCATCTATTGCAACATGCTTATTTTTGTTCCAATACCTAGACTTGTCATTGGAATGTGATTGATTTTGGTTGGCCTCTTTGTAAATATTCACCACACCATCTTTGATGAGTCCTTGCTCAAGGATCATTCCTTTCTCTTTGATATCCTTATAGGTCTGCAAACAGTTCATGGTCATGTGGTGAGCCAAGCTGGGATGTGCATTATCAATAAACATTTTCACCACATGGCATTCTGGCAAGGTGAAGGATATGCGGGTGGTAAGGGTTTGCCATCTTTCCAGGTATTCGGCAAGGCTTTCTCCACCTTTTTGCTTGGTGTGGACAAGATCAACTATTGATAGCTCTATTTCAACAAGATGGGCATATTGGGCTACAAATGCCTCAGATAATTCAGCAAAGTTTTTAATTATGCCATAGGGGATTCTATAAAACCATTCAAGAGCTGGTCCAGCCAAGCTTTTGGGAAAAAGGCGCAAGAGGAAGACATCATTGTATGCCACGTCCTGGCAATGCATGTAAAATTTTTTGATATGTGTGACAGGGTCTCCTTTTACTCTGAATTTGTCAAATTTAGGTACCTCAAAGTGTTTGGGAAATGGTGTCATGGTAATGGCTCTGTCAAATGGGTAAGGACACACATTCTCAAAATTGAATGTCTTTGGATCATTCCCTTCTTGGATGGCTTTCAAAGCTGTCTTCATTTGCTCCCACTCTGAATTGATAGGTGATGGTTGGGGTGCCCCCAATGTAGGAGTGCCTTGAGGTAGGTATGTGCTGGATGGGGCCATTGAATATGGATGGTTATGAGGGATTTGCTGATAGGGATTGTACATTATTTGGGCAGATGCATGGTGGATGACAGGTTGTTGAGGGGGAGGTGGCGCATATTGCTGCATGTGCTGCGAGGCTTGCTGTTGATATGGGATTTGAGGTTGGGATTGAGGAACATAAGCTGGATGTGGGGTAAATGGATTGCTTTGTGGAGGTAAGGTATAAGATGGTTGTGAGGCTTGGGGAAAGGATCAGAGGGCTTGTGGGGTTTGACCAATATATGTGGGTTGTGCCCCCATTTGGGATGGCATCTGCAAATAATTGGTGGTTGGCTGGGGTGGTGAATTACCTCCTAGAAGTGGCATTGAAAAGTAGTTGGTAATTGGAGGTAATGGATTAGTTGGTGGTGGAGGTGGTGGGAATTGAAAGCTTGGGAATGGAACTGATGGGGTTTGATAGCTTTGTGGTTGGATTTGGAAGCTTGGTAGAGTGGTGGTTGGAGTTGGGGTCACTTGGGAGCTTGGTAGAAGATTGGCAGTAGCTTGTGGGTTTTGATAGCTTTGTGGAGTGAAGGTAGTAGCTTGTGGATTTGTGGCTGGTGGTATTGAGCTCCCGAGACCTAATGGAAATGATGGGATTGTGCTTTGGACTGTGGTGAACAAGCTGGGGGCAATGAAAGGTTGATTACTTGGCCCCATGGGTGGCATCCCTATTGTATATTGCTGAGGTTGGCCAAAGATGCTAGCACTAATTTGGGAGATGGGTGGATTTGGAAGGCTAGGTGTGGGAGCAGCAGCAATAGTGAAGGGGGTGAACGGTGAGATGTTTTGGGTAAAGAGGGTTTGGAGTGGAGAGGTATGAACCAAGGATGGAGTGGTGGTGGCTGGGTTGGCTTGCGACATGGAGATTTCAACTTGGGTGGATGATGGTATGTTTGGGTCTGTTGGGTCATATGGATTGGCTGGAGGCTCTTCTTTTGGAATATATTGAGGATAATTTGGATCATAAGAGCCTATGGGTGGTGGTAGCTTCCCAAAAAATGGGTGAGATGGATCTGATAATGGAGGGGGTCTTCCAAAGTCAAAGGTTCCTACATTGTCCCTTCGAAAATTAGCCATGATTGTCTCTTTGTTTTTGTCTATAATGGCATTTACCAATACTGCATTTCCTGGTTGGTTCATGAAAGCTTCAATGTCAGTAGGTGATGGCATAGCTTGCTCTGGGCTGAAGGATGGCTGAGTGCTCAAGGGGGTTGAGGCTGTTCGATCCAAATGATAGGGCTCCATTGTTTCTTTCTTCTTGGCTAAGCGAGTGACGGGTGGCATGAAAAATGCTCCTAGGGATGAGATGCAATAATGCTGATGGATGCAAAAGGGGGAAGGCTTTTCTATGCAAATGATTTCCTAGGTTGAGGCAAAGCTATATGACAAAACCTAAGGAGGATCAGGTTGGGGATTCTAACTTCAAAGATATGCTGTCAAAGCACAAAAGGTCTGCTTTCCTATGTGCAAGCTTGGTGGTGATTGTGTCAACTTAAGGATAGACTGATGATCCTTTAGGAAGAACACGAGATTGACCACTTGTGGATCCCAACCTTTAGCTCAAGGTGATGAGGGATAACAAGTGACAAAGCTAGATTACCCTAGACAAAGCTCTGTCAAAGGGATAACCTTGGTGAGATTGGTGGATTTGGAAGATTTTAGGAATGGCAAACTTTTAGCAAGGTGACAACAATTTTGAAAGCTTAGATGTGCAGATTTTTGATTACTAGCTAGATGGTATGATTCTAAATGAGATGGATGAGCTAATAATGCTTAAGGGGATAAGCTAAGATGGCTGGCTCTTCTACAAAGATGACTCTAGAGTGAAGCTTATCCAAGAAGATGTGGAGAAACAAGGGTGTCTAATCATAGAAATCATGCCTAGTTGGTAAGGCATAAGCAGGATTAACTCCTGGATGTTGGCTAAATTTGATGGTGTGCTCTAACCAGGCCTCTTGAAGTGCTTCGTCGGTAGCTTTGTCCTCTGCTTTGTGGAGTTTGGAAATTCGTGGGCTTGGTGTTATTTCTTTTCTCTTGGCTAAAAGTTCTTGGTATGCTAGAGATGGCTTGAGTTTGACCTTGTGAAACTTCTGTTTGGGTTTGGGTTGTTCCGACATAAATTCCTGAAATTGCTTGGCTTTGGGAAAAATCTCAGTTGTTTTGCTTCAACTTGTTCAACTTCCAAAATAGGCAGTGACTATGCTAAGTGTGCCCTAAGCTAGGATTGACCAAGTTTGGCAAAAATTCATTCAACAAGTAAAATAAAAACAAGCAATAGATAGGAACACCCAGATAGAAGTTTGTGGTTCTCAGAATGTGATACTTGCACCAAGGAGTGTGTATGTTCTACAAATGTTTCGATCAGTCACTCCAAACACATTAACATCCTAGATGGTTTTCTGCAAGGCAGACAATTGGTTTAGCTAGGGAGTCCTCGATATACGCAAGGTACGTGAGGCCCAAATCCGTAGATGAGACCAAAAGGATGTCACACAGCCGAGAGGAGCGGTAACCCACTTCTCCTCTTTCACTTCTCAAGGGTATAAAGTTCCTTGAGGCTTAGCCCAAATGACAAAATCTTGATCCCAAGAGAGGTGTCTTTCGATTCACCTCCCGATTCTTATACTCCGCCGGAACGCTGGAGTTGAGGTCATCCAAGGGGTGATGAAATCCCCAAGCAGGCCTCCTAAAAAAAGAAACAAAGTTTTGGATCCTAATCTTATGCACCCAAGATGGCCTCGAAAGACGACAAGGGGAGAGAAGACTCAGATGACCTTGGGCTAAAAAACACGCTTGTTCTTTTAGCAACTAACTCTTATGTGTGCTAATCTAGACTTTGCAAGCACTCATGTTTAAGAGACAATGTTCAATTCCAACTTGAAGTGCCAACAAAAGTAAATCAATCGAAGAATGCAAACAATAAGAAGAGTTAGGGTCAACAAAAGAAAACTCGCGCGCCCAGAGGCCCTCCACATCAAATATCGATTAATTTTCTTTAAGGCATTCAAGATTGAGTGTGAGTTTGTTTTAAGCCCAAAACAAAAGTGTGTGAGATTCGATTTCAAGCGTGCACCCGGAGGCTCTCCATGTCAGTTGTTGTTCAATTTTAGTGCCCAAACTTGAAGTGTGATCGATTTAATCTAGAGTTTTGGCCATTTAAGAATTTTGATAAAGTTAAAGCAAACGTTCAAAGACCAAGTGAGTGAGTTAGATTGTGGAACATTTAACACCTTTTTCAAGTAGACCCATCCCCATAAATGGCGCTGAGATTGCAACCAATGGTTAATATTTGATGGGTGATTAGAAAAGAGGTGAGTCCAAGGAACTACTCAAATTGATTTTTGTAAATTTGTATTTTAACTTAACAAAGTTTCTTAAATGTCCAAAAATCAAACTTTACCTAGATTGCATGTGAAAAAGAGATTTGTAATGGTTAATTGATCCTTGGCATTCAAGATTGGATTTTTTTTTTTTAAGCATGCATTCCAAAGAAAGTTGATTTTAATCCATGACATTCAAAAGTGTGTTTTTGAACAACATTCATTCAATGAAAAATGTGTTTAACCATTCAAGTTCATTTTTTAGCAACATGAAAACCTGCAAGAAACATGGTTAGTGGTTCCATATGTGCTCCAACCTGCAATGAGACAAAAAAAAAAGCAATTTAGTTAGTTAGCCAAAATCTTCAAAAATGAGAGCTTAACTATGGGAAAAAAAATTTTAACTTTTTTTGTTTTTTTTTCTATGCGTAAAAATGCTTAAAATGCTAAAATACAGAGATGCCAAAATACGAAGAGGACAAAATAGATTTGTAGCACAGAACACAGGTGAGACGTCGATTTGCGCAGATGCGGATTTTCGTAGACAACGATTTTCGCAGACGCAGATTTTTGCAGATGTCGATTTTCGCAGATGCGGATTTTCACAGATGTCGATTTGCGCAGATGTGGATTTTCGCAGGCGTCAATTTTCGCAGACAGAACAGGTTGCAGACGCCAAAACTGCACCAAAAAAGCTGAAAATGCGAAATTTTTTTTTTTTAGATGGTATTTCTTCTTCCTAAGTGCGTTCTTTAACCTGTAAAAATAAGCAAAACACCCTCACAGCACACTCAAACAACAAAAAACATTAGATGGTTAGAAAAATGACATATAGATGAAAATAGATGATTAAATGACCCATAGTGGGGTCCCACCGGGCGTGCCAAAATGTAGAACCAGAATTAGTATGCAAAGAACATTAACAAATAAAGTAAACATTCACAAACCAAAAACTAAATTCACATATATGCTTAGACAAAGAAAGAGAACAAGAAGTGCAAACCTCACAAGAGAAAACACTCCATGCTTTCTTGATTCTGTAGATGTGTGCTTTTGCTGTGGATGTATGCTCAAGATGCTCAAAAGCTGCTTCAATGGAGATGGGTAATGGCAAATTGGTAGCTTTTTGAGCTCTCAATTTGGCATTATAAGGGTAATATTGATGGCTTTGGTTCTCAAAATAGCATGGTAACTTTAGCTCAAAGATTGTTGATGAAATGGCTTGGGATGGGATTCAATTTATAGGCTAAGGGGTAGAGGGATGGAGGGCTTAGATGCAAGGATGGATGAAGGCTTAAGGAGGGCTAGGATGCACTCAAAGGAGAGCACATGGATTGTGCTTGTTTAGCACAAATGGGAAGGTGACACTTGTCACAAGGAGGATGAGTGTGAGAGGGTAGGGTAAAGGGTTGGTTAAAGTCATGATGAGTGGGGTTGAGTATGTAAGAGGGATGTAAGAGAAATGAGTGTGGAAGAGGGAAGAGTGTGGAAGATGGGTGTAAGAGTCATGAGTGGGCTTGTAAGAGTCTTTATGTTTTGTAAGAGCACTCATGACTTAGTGGTTGGGTTTTTTTGAGGGGAGACTTTGGTTTGGATTAGGAAAGTCTTAAACTTGTTTAAGGAATGTGACAACATTAGGGGGTGGATTAGGCTTGGGTTTAGGATTAGATTAGGGATGTTAGAGATGTGCAAGTGGATGGCATTAATGAGGGTGGGTGAGTTAGTGGCTAAGCTTGGTTAGTATGGGTGGATGGGGTGGATTAGGCTAAATGGAGGATTAGAGATAGGTTAGGGGTTTTTGAATTTGAGGATTTCATTTATCAAATAGATTTATTTAATAAATGGGGATTTTTGAAATTAGATAGAAGAATTGGATTTAATTGATAAATAATAGATTATTTGATTTATCAATTAGGACTATAGATGATTAATTAAATTAATCAACTAGGGGATGACAAAGGATTAATTAAATAGAAATTTAATTAATAATGCCTTTTTAGATAACTAAATAGGATTACTAAAATAGTGTAATCAAATTTAGGTGTCTACACCAAGTGCTTACCATTCTCTTCTTCCTTTCTTAGGTCCACTCTACCCATTTTTTCCATCCTCTTGATAATTTTGTGCATGTAGACCTCCATGGTGTCCATCATCTTGTAAGATAAGGGATGAATGTAGAATCCATCATCTACAAGATCAAAAACATCAATAGAATCATTATACAATTTGATTTCATCAATAGTTAATCGAGACCAAAACTTCTCCTAGTTTTGATACTCATTAAGACATCTATCCCAATAATCTTCAATGTTTGAAACATGTCTCTAGGCATATCCCAACTTCAAATGATCCCTCACAAAGTTACATGGATCATATTGAAGCTTGAATACCTCATAATCAATCAATTTGGTCTTCACTTCAAAACTTTTCACTATATTCTAAGCATTAGATTTAGAAGCATAGGAATATGGTCCAACCACTATGGGAAGGAAATCTCAGCTATCTTTCTCATATTTGAACACAAGGTGTTCACTTCAATAATTTTTTGGCATAATTTAAGTAGAACAACCTTGCCCTCCAAGTACCTAGGAAGTCTTTTTGGAAAGCCATCAAAGGCACCTATCCATAGGAGAAGCTCAGAAATTGGATGGGTGAGCATCCAAATTGGCTTATACCCAAAATGGCTTCTAGTGAAAATCTCCTCTCAAGGTAGCCTTATAATTCCAAACACAATCCCAACATAATCACATTGTAAAGGCATCACTCACTACCACATATTCCTCAAAACTCCTTCATAGTTGTAGGTTTAGGTAGAACTCATACACCTTTATACACTCATCATAATTAGGAATGCTACAAAGGTCGAGCTATAGGTGATGTGTGGCCAAGGTATAGATTAGGTAAGAGAACATGTAGAAATGTTTGAGTCCTTAGGCTAAATTCATCCATGAAGTGAACTCATCACAAATGATCTAGCCCTAGTTGATTTTCATACCTCTAGCATATATATCTTAGACTAGGAAGAAATAGTGCTCAATAAATTCTAGAATCTCCTCCTTTCCCTTTAGTTTTAGGAGTAGAGTGAGGATATCTATGATCTCCCTTTTCATATTGGTTTTGAAAAAGTTCTTAGGGATCTTGCTCTTCTTCAAGTGAGGTATCTAAATCTACATATCTTCCCTTCTAATGGTCTTCTTTTCACTAAAAAAGGATGTGGAAGAGCTGAAGTCAATGGTGCAATACTCCTCCTTCGTACAGATGTTGAATGCATACTACATTAAAGCTTTGATGATTGAGATGAGGATGGACTAGTTAGGAAACATAATTTTCTTTATTTCGATATTGCATCTCTTGATGCACTCTCTTACTAACTCTAGATCTTGTACTATCATTGGAAATCTAACCACTTCTATCAATCCATTGTCTTTTATCTCTTGAGTGATTAGATGAATAGGTTGAGAGTTCAATATTTTATGGAGATCACCCAAATCATAAAACATGAATGAAGTATATGTTAAATCCTTCAACTCACTCTCCAGGCCTATTAGCTTATCATAACCCACAACTCTAATTGACATTTACTATGATTGCACAAGATGTAGTTCTTGATAAATAGCCATTTTAAAATACTTGAGGAAACAAATTTTAGGAAATTATGATGAAATAGATGTAGAAATCTGAAAGTTGGCACCACACATGAAATTAAATTTGGCCTACAATTATAATGGTAGGATTGGCATTAAATTTCATAACCAATGGATATTTAAACTTTCAATTTTGATGCACCTAAAACCTCATAACCTCAAAAGCATTTTTTTATTTTCTTAAAGTAAAGTTATCACTAAAAATCACTTACTGAAACAAGGGCTTTAGTTTCATGAAAAGTGCCTTGTTTACCTTTAAAATAAAAAATGAAGATATTATTGATAACTTAACATGAGTGTGGAAGAGAGATAAATTCAACATTTTCATAAGACCAATTTTCCTTTTATTCAAAATCTTAGTGCGGGGAATGATCCTTCAATAGCTTGTGCATTTCATTCTTTCATTTTATGCCCTAAGCATTTAGCACTTGATTTTCTTTATGTTGGTGTCACATCTTCATAACTTACTTTTTTGAAAGTTTCTTTTGAGCATTTCCAAAGAATAGTTTCACTTTAAAGTGACTTCACCTTCTATTTTAAAATCCTTTAGAGAAGTGGCCTTTTACATTACTTGGGGACAAAAAACACCTCTCTTAGCAACATTTTTTAGGGTGAAGAAAACTCTACAATATTTTCCCTTTAATCTTGATCTGGTGGCTACAAGGTAAGATCCTAAGTATGCATAATTGATTATGAGCTCAAAATAATTCTTTTAAACATCATGTTGACTCTACTTGTACATAAAACATGGATTTTACATAAGTCATTCAAGCTTTAGAAGCATAATAGAACCCCTTCACTTCCAATAGCGAGCAACTAGAAACCCACATACTTGCTCTTCCTCATAAAATTAGACCATTGCCTCTGTAACTTGATTGAAGTTCTTCTTAGCTTCTATTTTTAGCTTCATGGATCTTTTCTTTATGATATAATCATGTACACATATTGTTAATCATTATCATGGCTTTTTTCTTCAAGTGTATGTTAGGGTTAACCTCGGGCAAAAACAACAATTACATGCAAATATAACCATTACCAAAAAATAGTAGATCACATAAAATAGAACACAAGACACAAAGATTTAATGTGGTTCACCCAATCCTTGGGCTACATCCACCATTAACAAGTCCAATATTATTATTATCTAGTCATTACAACCTAATTACAATTTGTAATCCCTTATAGCTCAATACCACCACAAGAATTGATTTTTGTATCACACATAATGAAAATTCCTAACCCCAATCATTTTATACAAGATTTTTCTACTCGAAAAATTAGGGCTAGAATAATAGAAAAATAATAGTTGATAACTTTTACAATATAAGGGCATTTTTGACTTCGGGGATGCTACCCCCAAAAACCCCCGTAGGGGCATTTCCCCTTGACCCCACCCTATACTATGACAAGGAGCACACCTAGGGCATTGCAAGACCGTACAAGGGTGCTAACCCTTGAACTCATAGAAGCAATTCCCCTTAACCTCATCTTGGGGGTGCTGCCCCCAAACCCACATAGAAATAATATAGGGAGAATACCGTGCTGAATAATCCTCAAAGTCTAATTAGGCTTCATATCACAACAATGTCCCACTTGGAGACTGATCAAACTCCACAACAATTACCTCCCACTTGGAGACTAATCATATCACTACTAAACCTGTAGCTCCCACTAGAATATATCAAACCACCCTTGACTCTACTATTCTTTTATTTTGTTCAGGCAAGAAGACCAACCGAAACTAAAGAGGAATTTAGCTTCTCCCTTATCACTACCAAATGAAATGGTACTGTAACTATATGTGTTTTTATCTTTGAATGTAGAGAAAAATTATTTTCAAGATGAATGACACTATGACTATTTGTAAAGAAATAATTATCATTCTAAGGGTGTCCCAATTATTTAGAAGAACTAAAGCCATATCATCTCCTTAGTTGCCTCTATAGCAGCAACATACTCTTCCTCTATAGTGGATAAAGCATTAACCTTCTGTAACCTAGAAACCTAGCTCATAACTTCCCCACAACCAATAAATACATAACCTATAGTGATCCACTTAATATCAATACCCCCTACCAAATATGAGTCAACATAGCCCTATAAATCAGTAGTGGAGCCCCCATAATGTAAACACTTACTGGATGTTCCTATCAAATATCTAAGAATCCATTCAAATGCATTTGAATGATCAACTCCTGGATGACTCATATACCTACTAACAACTCCCATTTTATGTGCAATATCTAGCCTAGTACATAACATAGCATTCATCAAGCTTCCTACAATTGAAGCATAAGTACTTTAGACATTTCTTGGCCAAAGAAAGAGATCAAAATCCTACAACAATGGACTACTTAACCCAAGATTGGACATCTCAAATGGTTCTTATCCAATTCATTTAGACTCATTTAATTTATTAACTAGGGACACAAACTTGAAATGACGTTTGCAAAATATATGCTTCAATATTATCTCAACTTAAGAACTGCTCTACAAAAATTCAAGTACTTAAGCTAAAATAAATCTAAGCTAAAGCTTGAGGATTAAATCTATTTTAATAAAGCATGAAAATACAATTGATAATTACTTCAACTACCTATGTTGTAGGAATAGTCGACTAATTCTACTGTTAATGGTTGAAAGAACAATAGAGTCTACTTTGGTTCTATTAACTGAATGAAAATCTTATGCTAATTAATTAGTTCACTTCTTGTGTGGGCCCCCACAAAGAAGTGAAGTAGAATAACTTAGAGATAAAAACTTGAAATGATCTTCTTTGTTGGAAATATTCAAGACTAAGCTAGGTTATTGAGAGGGGAGGGTGAATCAATAGCTTCTAAAACTTTACCAATTGTAATTCTTAATCCAACAATACAATTAGTACTTAAATCATTACAACTGATCTAATTGCAAGCATGAGAAAGTAAAAACATGAAACCATCTATAACACATGAACACATAGATTTGGTGACCGAGAAACCTTCCAAGTAAAAAGTAAAATTGGGGCGGGGATGATACCCACAAACTTCAATATTACAGTACAAGGTTGGCTGGTTAAGGCTTACATTGATCACTTCTAATGATCTGCCCTATTAGGAGCATTTAGGATTACTAGGTTCACCTTGTTAGAGGTATTTACAAACACACAATGAAGTAAGCACTCTATTAAGAGATTGAAGAAAGACTATTAAGTCTACCTTGTTAAAAGATTTTGACTATTTCACTTATTAAGATGAAGTAGTAGATCTCTGATCTACAACTGAATTAGCTGAATGATATTTCTTTGAGTGTTGATCACCTTTCTATGATAGATTTGTCTCTGTTGCTCCTTTTATTGTTATGGCCTTCACAATGACTATTGTTTGATTCACATTCTTATGCATACACTTACTTGCTCTCTTATCTATGTCTCTATATTTTGGATGTGATATAATACATTGCATATATATACCAATCCAAATTACATAATTACAAAGTTGGCCATCATACAAGTTAACACACATATTACAAAGTCCACCCACATGGAGATAGTTGGGTTCTAAAGACTGACTTGGTGAAGTTTTGATACACAACATCCATTGTCATTACTCTACATCATCATGCACTAGGTAGACATAGAGGTTTAATCCATACTGATCACTTCAAAATAGTCTTGAACTTAGTCTACATTGGTGTCTTGGTGGATACTATGCAATTTGGCATAAACTAAATCACTTGTTTACCATAATTGAACTGGGTAAATACATAAGCTCAGTTTACAATGGCTTCATGTCACATGAGCTATGAACTTGGTAGAAACTGCAATGCTCGATAATAATTGAAATGCTCGGTAGCCACTCAAATTAGTCTAGAAGACTCGATAGCAATTGTAATGCTCAGTGGCTACTGGATTACATGGAAAACATTGTAGACTGTTCAATGAGCTCGGTAGCCATACAAATTCTAAATAAGTCTATGTCACTAACAAAAAACTCTATTGATATGTCAATAATGTCCCCCTTTGGCATTAGTGACAAAAAGACTTATCAGCCAAAACTTATATTCATCACAATGTGATACTGACTCGGAAGAGTATATTATTTTTTTGAGATTTTTCAAAATTTATCTTTGTAAGTATATATAGTATACTATAAAACATATTTGCAAATTCTCCTCTAATATATATATTCTCTCCTGTTGCATGTTTCTCTCTCCTACAATATACTAATTGTCTTTCCATATATAACATACTAAGTGTCTCTCCCCCTTTTTGATAGTAATGTTAAAGGTTTATTCAAAACTTATCTACATAGAGACATCAAAATGAGATAGAAAAATAGAATGTACCTTTAGGGTGATAGCTAGGGTTTTATCCCTTTTTTTTTGGAAAATCTTACAAGTATGAATTGCAATTTGTACCTCTATAGATAGTTGTATCATATGATCTACAATAGAGAAGTTATTGTCAGGAGTCGGAGTTTTTGAGTGTACAATATGCTTCTGCATAGCATCCATGATTAGAAGGATCATATTCTAAATGTCAATCAGTGTTGAATGGATCCTTGCTTCTTTTCTTAATAATTTTTCTTGCATGTCTGAAAAAATTATTCTTTTTGAAATGTGCAAAGCTTGAACTGGGGTCAAGTTGCACTTGTTGAGCACTTGCTTTAAGATCATTATCAATTTTGGGCATTTTGTCCTTTACTTCCTTTGTAAACTTGGTGACATCACACGACTTTCCAAAAACTAATGACAGTGCAAGAGGTCTCAAGATTGACCAAAATTGATGAAATCTCAACTTGTTGAATAGCAATTTGTTGAGCAATGTAATCTAGTACTTTATTATCAATTTTCCTTTTAGCATTCTTAATTAGCTTGTCTTGTCCACTATGTCCTCATTGAACTTTTGGACTGATTCTACTAATTGAAATAAAATAGTTTAAGAAGAATCAACCTCAATTCCTATTGCCTCTGATAAAATGCTTTTGGCATCATCTATAATCTTATAATCTTTGTCTCTTTCCTCTCTTAATTTTTGTCATTTTTCCTTTTTTTGGAGGAGTCCAATTATGTGCATTTGGTCTATAGAAATATTATAAATATCCCATTTGGGAATTACTATTTCCTCATCTAAGTCTATGTCCTCCTCTACTTCCTTTCCTTTTCCCAAAAATTGTGTGCTCAATTCAGCCTTAGGTTCAACTATCCTTGTACTTAATGCCTTTGTGTCTAGAATAGAAACTATAGTAGATATACTAGGACTTGTAGTAAAAATTGATATAGTACTTATTGATGGAATACTTATAGGAACTCTTATGGAATTCAAAACTAAAGTATCCAAAATTGAAGTAGACAAAACTGAAGAGCTTACCATAGACATACTCAAAATTGTAGAAGTCATTGTATCCATTACTGATGATACCACCTTGGTAGATGAAGAAGAGGGAGTCTGTAGCTCGATAGATGAAGTGGAAGTCACTGCTATCATTGATATGTTGAGCTGAGTGGGGGCAGGGAGAGATTGGACATTTGAGGTATCTGTGATAGTCACAACCAAACTTGTTGAAGTTGTCTTTAAGCTTGATGTGGCTACTAGCTTATCTAGAGAGTGAGGAAGTGAGGCAATGACTACCACAACTATCTTAATTGGGTTAGTCTCCTCATCATCTTGCATTGCTTCCTCGATTGCTTCTTCCTCCTTGTCTTCTACATCTTCCTCATTGACAAAATGTGTAGGCTCAATATAAGTTCTTCTTCATCTTATCATTCTCATCATCATCATCTCCTATTTTAGTTGGATTTTCACTAGGCTTGTGAAGATGATAGACATTTCTCCAAGTGTTTGTTGCATTCCTCACAACATATTCAATGTCTTTCATCAAAATCAAACAAGCAATGATTTTAAGAGTCATTTTATTTTCATTTTCCTTTAATACCTTATTTACCTTAGCATCTAATATGCTTGGTATCAACTATCTCAAGGTTTGTGTATATATATCTTTGGCAGTTTGCTTGGCATGCTCCCATCTTTGCCTGATTTTGTCTAATAAGACACTAGGAATCTATGAGGCTAGCTAATTAGGTGAGTACTTCCATTGACCTATTTTATCCATGACTAGATCTTGAATTTTTTTTTGCTTAGCCACAGTCCTGGTCTCATATTTGAGAGCTTTGAAGTTGGTTATACTAGCTATATCGTTCAATTCCTTGAGTCTATCTTGGAAGGTAGGTGGAGGTTGGCTAAATATGATATCACCACCTTCCTTTTCTTCCTTCTTCCTTATCCTTCTTGTAAAAACAACAATGTATGGCTTAGGTGGCTTGGTGATGATCACCTTACCTTTCTTCTTCATAGGCTCTTCTTCATTTTTAGACTCTTCCTCATCCTCTACTTCTTCTACATCTTCACCTTTTCCTTTGATTAAAATGAGAGGTGTGCTAGATTTTAGTTTAGCTATCCTCCTCTTTCCTTTGTTAAACACCTGAGGGAGCTTTCTTTCTAGCTCTATTCTTTCCTTGGCTTCATCATAGGTTCAAAAGTATGGGGCTTTGGGATCAACAGGTTCATTGATAAGGGCTTCAATGATATCCTTTGTCTCATCAATATTCACCTCATAAGGAAGAGGTTTCACCCATATAATTATAGGCTTCACTACCTAGATGTATACTCTATCACTGTCTACCATGAAGCACACATCATCTTTGTAATCCTCAACTAACTTCTTACGTATCTTGAACCTATTGTTCATTTTCTCTTTGAACACATCTAATTAATTGTCCATGATGCTAACATAGTTTTCACTAATTTCTGCAATGTATTCATTTATTTGGTATAATACAAGCACATATTTTCTCCATACTACTGTGCCTTTGGAAGGGAAGAACTTCTAAACATAAAAGAATAGATAGGTTAATAGTGAACCAAATTTACAAGGGTTGTTCTTAAATGTTCAAACACTTTCCATGTTCTTGTTGAATTGCTTCAACAAAAGATCTACAAGGTTATAAGACAATTTTTCTTTTACCACTTTATATGCCAAATCAATAGCTTCACATGACACAATATTGAGATTGCTTGAACTATATATCTTATGTGCAATGACATGAATCCCAAATTTCAACTCTACATCTATAACACTACTTATTTTCATGTCTCTTCCATCCCACTCAGCTAGGGTTTTCTTTTCCAACTCAGCTTGACCTAGGGTTTTCATAGTTTTGGCCTTAGCAAGCATGGGAAGGCCAATGATATGATGACTTAGTTGACCATTATGCACCCAACTTCGAATGAATCTAATCTACTTAATTTGAAATCTTTAGGGCATATGGGGAATATGAGTTAAACCTTTTACTTCCAAATGCTTATGCTCGGGTTTTAAGGTTCCATCAATACATAGTTCACCTAGAGCATCACCCATTTCCAAGGTACCAATTTCTTGAATTATAGACTTAAAATGAGTATAAATATCATTAATAAGAAGTACCTTGTGAGGGATTTGAGATTGAGCTCTGCTTGGGTCAAGGGTTTTTGCAATCGCAGGCACAAGCTTGAAATTTGGCACTTTCCACTCAACTCCTTGAACCAACATCTCAAACCCTTTCTTCACTTTACTACTACTCGATGTCATTTCCACTTAGTAAAATTGTGATAACTTTGATAACTTCACTAGAGATTTTCTTAGGTAGCTTGATCACATAGAGAATTTCTTCTTTGCAATAGCTCTTTAAAATTCATGATAAGAAATGAATTTGATTTCATGCCTTTTTAAAAAAAATTGCAATTAATTTTGGGTATGTAGGTAGATAAGTTGACATCATGCATGATAGAAGGTTGAGAGACTATCTTCCACTATACTATTTTGATCACTTGGTGAAGACTATTAAACTTGGTAACCAAAGGTATTCTTGTTACTCTCGACTTCACTCGGTAGAGTCTATGACCCGACCTTACTCGGTAGAGAAGGTAACTTGGTGATAATTGGTACTAACCTTGCTTAGTGATCTCTTTGTATCTTGAATATAGATTTGTATCTTTGCTACCTTCCAACTAGAACTATTTTGAATGTTATCTTTATAACCTAGTTCTAGTTCTCCTTTGAGAACTTAATTTGAGGTGATATTCTTGAGTGACTTGACTATCATTACTTGAATTAATATCCTCAATAGACTTAGAAATCCATTGTTGCCTCATCTACTTTTGAATATTATCTACTTTAGCCTTCTTTTCATCTTCAACTCTACCTATATTTATGCAATTCTTAGCAAGATGACCAAGCTCTATGCAAATGAATCATCTTTTGGTGGTATCTCTTTTCCTCATATGATGCTTAGCACAATTCATGCCAATGTTTCCAAATTCTCCATAGTAATGACATCTACACCAAGTATTGTAATCCCAACCAAATATTGCTTTCACAATTTTCTTTGCTGGATTGAATGTCTTGGTTTTGCATTATGATGTCTTGTGCCCTTGTTTCTTTCATTTTTGACACTTGCCTTCAAATTTTGGTTTCTCTTTGCATTCATTAGCTTTATGACCATGTTGACTACAATTGTAGCACTTTCCATTAAATTTTTCTTTTCCATTACTCCAACATTTGTTTGATGTATGACCTATCTTACCATAGTGATTACAAGTAGGTCTTTGATTCTTGTGAGCACCTTGTTTGGAGGATTCACCTTCTTCTTTGTATCCAATTCCTTCTTTTCCTTTTTTCCTATGGAGGTTTTTCTCATTTAGATGATTATTATGGCTTCTTGAGATTTCATCATTCTTTCATTGATTTTCTTCTTAGTGTTTAGGCCAATTTTTAGTATTTCATTGATTTATCTTTCAGATCTCAAACTACTTTGTAAAATTTCATTCTATGATCTCAGATTGATGATTTCCTCATTTGAATTAGTGAGTTGATTGACGAATTCACTCCTCTAGAGGGATAGATGTTGAATCTCATTGTCTTTTCCTTCAAATTCTACTTGTGGTTTTCTTTTTTGTTCCATGATTTCACATAGCCTTATTTACTAGGTTTCTTGTTTTCTCTTTAGCTTTCTTACTTCTTCTTATAGGGAACCATTCTTCTCTAAGAGTTCTTTGATAACATTATTTTCTTCATCTAAGCTACTTGAAGGGAAGAAATCTTCAATTCTTTCTTCACTATAGAGATGATCATTCATTTGATTTGCAAGTTCCTTCCTTCTTTTCAAGGATTAGGAAAGTTGTTTTCTTGAGTTGGGCAGTGTTCATTTCTAGATCCAAATTTTCATTTTCAATAGCTTTATCAAGTCTAAATATCTCCATTATCCTTGATATTTCCTCAAGCTGTCAAACTTTCTCCTGAGAACCACAATGCTCTGATACCAATTGTTGAAAATATTCAAGACTAAGCTAGGTTACTAAGAGGGGAGGGGTGAATCAATAACCTCTAAGAATTTACCAATTGTAATTCTTAATCCAACAATACAATTAGTACTTAAATCATTACAACTAATCTAATTGCATGCATGAGAAACTAAAAACATGAAACCATCCATAACAGATGAACACATAGATTTGGTGACCCGAAAACCTTTCAAGTAGAAATTAAAATTGGGGTGTGGATGATACCCACAAACTTCAATACTACAGCACAAATTTGGCCTGCTAAGGCTTACATTGATCACTTCTAATGATCTACTCTATTAGGAGCATTTAGGACTACTAGGTTCACCTTGTTAGAGATATTTACAAACACACAATAAAGTATGTACTCTATTAAGAGATTGAAGAAAGACTTTTAAGTCTACCTTGATAAAGGACTTTGACTAGTTCACCTATTAGGACGAAGAAGTACATCTTTGATCTATAACTGAATTAGCTAAATGATATTTCTTTGAGTGTTGATCACCTTTTTGTGATAGATTTGTCTCTGCTATATTGTTATTGCCTTCACAATGACTGTTGAGATAATGGGTGTTGCACACATTGCATAATGTTGTTATTTTATTATTTTATTTTATTATGTAATTTTGTGCCTAGATGGACGTGCAACATGTAAAGATTCCCATGGAATATTCTTGATGAGTTGTATTATAACATTGTGATAATATTTTATGTAATTATTTAATATTGGGGAAAAGAATTAAATGCCCAATATTAAATGTGGGTCAATGGGTTAGGTAGCACATGATTTTAGCACATGGTTTATGTAATACCACTTAGTGGTTTTGTGGGACTTGCTACTATATAAGCAGCCACAAGGGTAGTTGTTGTAGATAGAGAGAGAGAGTGATAAGGAGAAGAGAAAGGGAAGAGTCAAGCGGGACAAGGCTTGACAGGTTAGCCAAGGGAGCATTTGTGAAGGTTGAAAGCATGGCATGGGATGTGTGGATTCATGCGTGTTCACATAGTTTGCTCGGTTGTGGCTATGGCCATGAAGGCTTCTATGGTTGTATGGAAATGGTATTTTTTGTTGAATAATACATGATGATGGATGCTTTTGGAGGCTGGGTTTTTTCCCTCAATGAGGGTTTCCTAGGGTATATCTTGTGTCACAATTTTGTGGGTATGTTATCTATTCTCTTGCATGTGGATTTTAATTCCATTTTTATTTTAAATTTATTATGGGTTATGTGGAAACGGTTATATTCTTTATTGCCAAGTTTCCTCACAAGTGGTATCAGAGCTATGGTTTTATTATTGCAACCCTAGATTGAATCCATGGGAATGTATGAGAGGATAAAAGAAAGGGCAAGATATATGAATGATTTATTGCAGATCTAAGGGCTTTGGATTTGCTGTTATGATGGGATGTTAAAAGATTTGGGCATGTGAAATTGTTGGACAAAATTTTTTTTTTTCGAATGTTTCATTTAAATGAGGGTTTTGGGGGGTAGCATGCAAAAATGACCTTCTGGGTAAAAATAGACCTCACCATTGGATCCGGGTCAACATTTCCATAAATTTTGATATATAATATGCCCTAGTTTGGCCATGTTCAGAGGAAATGAAAGAGTTTTGTAGTTTTAGCTCATGATGGCCGTCAAATTTAATCCCGTCGAAATTTTCGTCACTGAAAAAAAATAAAAATGAAAAATCGTAGTGAAAATGGTAAAAAGATTATCTTAGTAAAATGGCCATAACTTTCTCTCAGAATATCAGATTTCAGAGTTCTTATAGGCGTTGGAAAGCTAATTCAGAGAACTACAAGATGGTGTAGATTTGGTTCTATGATTTTGAATTTTTTTTAGGTTTTTAGAGCCCTAAATTCATATGTTGTTTATTTTGAGCACGGATTAGGGCATAACTTGGGCATACAGAGTCAGATTTTGGACTTCGAGTTGTCAATGGAAAGCTCTTGGAGAGCTCTACACATTGGTTGAGATTTGGTGCAGGTTTGGTATGATTTATTTGTTGAAATATTGATCTGAACAATTTATAGGTATATTTTGATTATGGTAACATTGTGAGTTTATGGCATTGGAAGATTTAAGATTTGATGTCATTGTATACTCAATTCATATTTCAGATTGGTCTCATGATGATATGGTTATTAGTATTTGGTTTGGATATGTATGATGACTTGTTGGGTCTACAAGTTGTGTAGTGTTGTAAGCGGTCTATACTTATAGGTTGCATTTATAGCTTGGTTATGGGTTGTCTTTGCCCATTGATCTTTCATTATTGATGCAAATTTAGATTGGTGGCTTGGATTTGGGTTTTCTATGCCCTAAGTCACATAATTTACTATTTTCTTCATGTAGAAGGGATGAGATGTTGTTACCAGGTATAGTCATGGTGGAGGATTGTGGTTGACTATTTTATGCTGACAGGTTGGACACTTTGAGAGCCAGATGCTCAGTTCATGGATGTGATCATGGTGTCATGGATTTTGGCATGACATGATTGGTTATACAGTTACATCCTTGATGTTCATTAGCTTGGATTTTTCTAATTTAGTTATGGTGGTATATCTTCTTGTTTGAGGATCATGGTTATTTAATTTCTTTTGAGGAGCTCATGATATGCATTTTTGAGTTTTTTGATGGTTTGATGCCTTGGTTGATTCTCATGGTTAGAGGATGGGTTTTTCATCATGATGTCATGGATAGCTTGGATACACGGTTTAGTGGGAGCTTGTGACAGTGATGGGGTGATAGTGTAGGATTAGTTCCTGGTTTGATTTGGATCTTCATATAGGAGATAGATTTTATGATTCCATTGGTGACTTGGTAACCACGGTTGAGTGGTAATTGTTGGCATTGATATATTTATTGAGTGTTTGCAGATGTTAGAAGTTTGTCTTAGATCCTGTTGCTGCAAAAGCATCTTTGACATTTGTATGGTGCACTTGTTATCTTCATGGTGTTTGAAGATGGTTAGATCTTGAGGACTCATGGAGTTCTTGGTTATCTTCATGGTGTGTGGAGATGGTTCTTCCTGGTATGTGGAGATGGTTTTCTTCATGGTGTATGGAGATGGTTGCATCTTGAGGACACACAGGGTTCTTGGAAAAGGTGTGGTTTATGCTTTTATTTGGCATGTTATCCTTGGTATGAGGATGGTTTCATTATTATGTCATGGTATACTCTTGATACGCGTTTAAATTTGTGACATGTTATGGTGTGTTCATATGGAGCATGTTATCTCTTTAGTTGAGATGGTTAGATCATGTTGTCATGTTTATGTTCCTGAGGCCATGGTTGGAACTTTGACATTGATCTTGGTTTAGTTTCTTGGTATTGAGTACACTGATCATAAGATGGATACTTCATGATATTGCTATGTCGCATTTGGAGTTGGCATGGATTGATTGGTTATAGGTGCTCATGGATACTTAGAGACGGTGATGATGCTGATTTCTCTTGGATTAGAGAAGTATTTGTTTGGATGGTTGATGGTTTCAGCAGGAAGTCCAAGGGGCAGTCATCTGATATGGACTTGAGAGGAGATTGTTCTTAGATGAGTCTTGGTTGGAGACTTGGGTATCTTGATGAGCATTCTCATTCCCAACTCTTGGTCTACTCGGCGGTTTGCTACTTGAGAGGTATAGCCCATTGTTTCTCTCAGTTGCATTATATTTATGCTTGTCTTTCATGGATATGGATCTTGAGCTATGGTACATGAGTTAGTTTTGGAGGGTTCATTTGAGAGATGGTTTAGCATTGGTTATCTCCATCTGCATATGTTGTTATGCTGGTTGAGTTTGGGAGATGGTTTTATATTGGGCATTTTCCTTGGATTAGGAATGGTTATTCCTTGGTTTAGGAATGGGTTTATTGAGTTTGATCTTCTTGTGAGAGGCTTACATCCATGAGTAGTTATATGGTATGATTTGGGTGTTGTTGAGGCTTCTTGTTGGGGTTTAATGGAGGAGATCATACTTGCACAGTTTACATCTAGAGGTGTGTGTAGAAGGACATGATACAGGTTATGATTTGTATGGTTTCTCTGGTTTTGGTTATCTTCTTGGATGTTCAGTTTTGCCTACATTGGATTTGAGATTGGTTAAGAGATTGTGATCACTAGTTTTTGCTCATGTATGTCATGTGAGAGATGACATGGTTATTTCTTTCTCTTTCCTCTGTTGGTTGTGGAGAATTTGGGAGACTATTGGAGACTTGTTATGAGAGTTTTTCTTGCAGGATATTGGTTTATGTATTGTGGATGTCCTTGATACTACATGGATTCACTTCTTTGAGATGTGTTGTGAGTGGATTGGTTATAGATTTGACCTTATCTTTTGTAGTGGGAGCTTTTTGGTATATATGTGGCAAGTATTTCTCTTGAGGCTTGTGATTGCAGGTTATAGATTGGATATGTCGGTGATATGAGATTCACTTGTTATACCTTTTGAGGTATGGATAGTTGGATGGGTTTGGCACTTGCTGTGGGTGCTATTTCAGCTATGGATTTTTTTTTTTGACAACAACGGATACATGTGATTACCTTTGAATCAAGTTTTTGTGCTTGAAATTTTAGTTGGTACAGGATTTTATGATCTTCTAATGGGACAGGTTGGGTGGTTTTCTCTTTGGATGGCTTCTATGTATGTCCAGTGGGAGTGGCATAATAGGAGGTGAGATCATTCATGTTCGAGATGCTAGATACTTTGATTTTGTCATGGGTACCAGGATGGAGCACTTGGTGTATTTTTGATCCATGATGGTGGATGTGTTGGGAGGGATTGTTCCCTTGTTCATTTATGTGGCTACGGATTGACCCTATGCAATGTATACAACAAGTGGGAGATTGTTGAGATAATGGGTGTTGCACACATTGCATAATATTGTTATTTTATTATTTTATTTTATTATGTAATGTTGTGCCTAGATGGATGTGCAACATGTAAAGATTCTCATGAAATATTCTTGATGAGTTGTATTATAACATTGTGATAATATTTTATGTAATTATTTAATATTGGGGAAAAGAATTAAATGCCCAATATTAAATGTGGGTCAGTGGGTTAGGTAGCACATGGTTTTAGCACATGGTTTATGTAATACCACTTAGTGGTTTTGTGGGACTTGCTACTATATAAGCAGCCACAAGGGTAGTTGTTGTAGATAGAGAGAGAGAGAGTGACAAGGAGAAGAGAAAGGCAAGAGTCGAGCGGGACAAGGCTTGATAGGTTAACCAAGGGAGCATTTGTGAAGGTTGAAAGCATGGCATGGGATGTGTGGATTCATGCTTGTTCACATAGTTTTCTTGGTTGTGGCTATGGCCATGAAGGCTTCCATGGTTGTATGGCAATGGTATTTTTTGCTGAATAATACATGATGATGGATGCTTTTGGAGGCTAGGTTTTTTCCCTCAATGAGGGTTTCCTAGGGTATATCTTGTGTCACAATTTTGTGGGTATGTTGTCTATTCTCTTGCATGTGGATTTTAATTCCATGTTTATTTTAGACTTATTATGGGTTATGTGGAAACAGTTATATTCTTTATTGCCAAGTTTCCTCACAATGACTGTGCTTGATTCACATTCTTACACATACACTTACTTTCTTTCATATCTATGTCTCTATATTTTGGACATGATACAATACATTACATAAATATACCAAGCCAAATTACATAATTACAAAGTCTCCCATCATACAAGTTAACACACATATTACAAAGTTGGTCCACATGGAGACACTTGGGTTCTAAAGACTAACTTTGTGAAGTTCTGATAAATAGCATCCACTATCATTAATCAGCATCATCATGCACTTGGTAGATGTAGAGGCTCGGTCCATATTGATCATTTCAAAGTAGTCTTGAACTTGGTCTACACTAGTGACTCAGTGGATACTATGCAACTTGGCATAAACTAAATCACTTGTTTACCATAACTAAATTTGGTAAACACATAAGCTTAGTTCACACTAGCTTTGTGTTACGTGAGTTGTGAACTTGATAGAAAGTGGAATTCTCATAACTCCTAAAATGATTGGTAGCTATAGGAATTAGTCTAGAAAAATTGGTAGAAACTGTAATGCTCGATGGCCACTGGATAACATGGAAAACACTGTATATTGTTTTCTTTTTTGCAAATTTTTAATTTTTTAATGGATTTAAGTATGATTTGGGGGTTCATTTTAAGCACTAAAAAGAAGTGTGTATGATTTTGCTTCCTTAAAAAAAAAAAAATGACCAAGATCTCCCACAAGAAGAAGAAGAAGAAGTAGATGGAATAAGAAGAATATAGACAAGAAGAGGAAGAAGAATTCCAAGTGCTTTGTCCACCTATAAGCTTGAAAAATCTGCAAACACTATGAGATAGAGTATGAGTTCCTTTGTCTTCTTCATGCTCATGTGGACCTACAAAACCAATTTATAAAATCCTACCAATCACAAAAACAAGAAAAATTAGCCAAAATCAGCAAATAACATACAAAACTTGACTAAAAAAGCTAATGAAGATGACCCATGCGGGGTCCCACCGGGCGTGCCAAAATGTATATGAGCAATGTTAGTATGCTAATAGAAACCAAATTTAAATAAAGCTTCTAAAAACTAAACAAAATTAATAAACTTCAAGATAGATTAAGATGAGCTTTCAATTGAGAATATGAGCCATTAATGGACTCTCTCAATAAGAAGCTATCTTGTTGAGTAGCTTTATCTAAATGGATAGGATGTATGCTCAATATGCTTCCAAAGGCTTCAATGGATGATTGTGGATTTTTGGTGTGGATAGATGGCTTTAGTATGGATTTGGCTCTCAAAATAGCATTATAACTTTACTTCATGGATTGTGTTATTTTGCAAAGGGGAAGGATCCAATTTATAGGCAAGAGGCTTGAGGGATTGAGGGCTAAGATGCAAGGATGGGAAAAAGCTCATGGAGGGCTCAGATTGCATGAGAAGAGAGCACATGGATTGTGCTTCCTTATAGCCAATCAAGGAGTGACACATGTCACATGGTGAGAGGATGGAGGAAAGGGGAAGGATGAGTTAACAAAGGAGGCTCAAGGGATAAAATCTTCATAAAGACCCTCATAATGACTTGTAAGAGCAATAAAAGGGCTTGTAAGAGTCATTTATGACCTAGTGGACTTCATAAAGTTTTATGGTTGAGATATTTTGAGGGTGATGAGAGAAATTTTGACTTGGAATTGATTAGGAAGGTTTTAAGCTTGCTTAGGCTTGTGCAAATGATTAGAGGATGGATTAGCATGGTTTAGGATTAGCTTAAGGATAGGCAAGTGGATGGCATTTAATGAGGGTAGGTGACGGAAGAGATATTTGTTAACTTTGGCTTGGGTTAGTAAGTTTTAACCCATGTTTAGGAAATGTGACAAGGTTAGGAGGGGATTAGGATTAGGTTTAAAGACATCTTCTAGAAGAGTCTAGATTTTGGATGAGGATAAAGACTTTCTAGAATAGTCTAGAATTTCCTAGGATGAGGATGAAGACTTTCTAGAAGAGTCTAGAACTTCTTAGGGTGAGGATAAATTAGATTTTTAGGAAATAAATAAAGTTTTATTTATTTCAAAGGTTTGGGTTGAGGAGATATTTATTAAAACTTTTTTAATAAACATGAGGATTAATATTTAATTTTAATTAAATATTTTGAGTTGGGGTTAGGGGTAGGAAATGATGAGATTAGCCTTTAATCGAAATTAAAGAAGGATTAGAAGATTTTGGAAGAGGTTATTGGTCATAAGAAAATTGGCCAAGTTTTGGGCAAAAATTTTTTTTTTAATTTATTTTAGGATTTTTGGTCAATTTATTAATTAAATAATTAATAAATAAGAAAATAATGTTTAAATAAGATTTAAACATTTTTGAGAGGGATTCCTTAATTAAATATTTTTAATTAAGATAAAGGGATTTAATGGCATAAAAATTAATTAATTAATTAATTAATAAATGATGATGTCATCAGGACTTTTTCAGAAAATAAAAATACTTTATTTTCTAAAGGTTTTTAGGTGTCTACATTTTGCCCCTCTTTGATGTGATGCCACAAGTGGCATGGCATCAAAGATAAGAAAATAAGATGCCCAAGGCTAGAGCAGAAGAGGAGAGAATGGACTGTGAGATGCCCCCTCAAGAAGGTAGCGGGGAGAGAAAGCGAGGCTCGATGGCTTCTTTAAAAGGACAAGAATCTCGGATGAGCAAGGAAACTCAGATTGGCAAAGAGAAGGGGCTAAATTAGCTCAAACTCTCACTATGGGAGAATGATAAAGGAGAATCAGATGCACAAGAGGAAGCAAGCTTAAGACCTTAGGGAAGGTGGAGGATGAAGGAGCAGAGCGCTATAGAAAGGAATCCAGGATAGGGAGATGGATGAGGGGATTATAAAGCTGATGCAACAGGATTTCAAAGAGTTAGATTGGCGGAAGATGGGTTTCGGAGATCCCTAGGACTAGGATTGTGGATCTCGAAAGATGAGGCTTGGTGGGTTGATTTGGATTGGTGGATCCCTAAGACTAGGATTGTGGATCCCTAAAGCTAAGAGTGATGAGTGATTCAAAGAGATATTGATGCATCAGCTGGGGTAGGAGAGACGGATGCTAGATATGGATGGGGGATAATGGAGATGAAGGAAAACCATTGAAGCTTTTTGAGTGGGGGGAAACTTCAAAGAGAAGTACCACCAAGTAGTTGAGCACTAGATTTGCTATAGGACTGTTGGTTAATTGCCAAGGTTACCAAGAACATCAAGGCCTTTTCACCAACTGTCCAGAGGACTGACGAACTGACTCAAAACAAACACGCAAGGATTGCCCCAACATCACACATGAATCCTAGTGGAAGCAGCATGGAAACAACATTGGAGAACCCACAAGCAGAAAAGAAAAAAAAATGAAAGACCTGATCAAGACCTTACGCTCTAATTGCCCCATTCGCAGCATACCATGATATGGAAGATCGTGGCAACCTTGAGGAGGGAACAAGGCGATTTATTGGAAAAGATACTTCAAGACCCAAAAGGGAAGATTCCAAATCAAAAGAAAGCGAAAATCCAAAAGAGAACCGTTTGCCAACGAGATGGGTAGGACGAGGTACTAACGGACCAAGATCAGACATGAGGAAAGCTATATCCTACAAGGATCTATCAGAGAGCACCTAAGCTGATGGATCTGGATGGCTGATGCATCTGGCAAGCTGAACTAAGAAGGATAGCACTTTGGTGATAGGAGATCTAGCTAAAGGATGCATTGGAATAGCTAACCAAGATGTGTGATGGGTGCGAGATGCTGATCAAGGACGAACTAACACGAACGCTGGATAGATACAATGGTACTAAGCTAAAGAGGATGTACAAGCTGACGGACCAAGATATTTACAAGATGAAGCTGATCAAGATAGTTACATGCAGGCAAAAGCTCAGGATGATAGGATAGCAGGATGGTTCAATGTTGTGCAAGATGCGAAAGCTAAGGGTGGGGTGATAGCGAAAGATATGGATTTGACAGGATGCATCCAATGATGATGAGAAATTTATTGACCAAGGATAGCTAGAGGAGCAGGATGAGATGGCTGGACAGGATGGTAGAAAACTAGGATTATGATGGATATAAAGAGATGACATTGGGTTTGCATGAGGATAGCCTAGAGCTAGATACCAATGACAAGGGAGGATGGACAAGACAAGATCTCCAAGGAATACAATGCCCCCAGTCAGAAGATGATATGCGGAAGGAGGTCTTATGATGGATGTGATAGGATTAAAGCTAGGATGGAAAAAGCTAAAGGGGCTAGGGAGATGGATGATAGCTGGGATGGTTGGCTGAAGCTGCAGGAGATAAGTGGATGGTGTGAGATGGAAGATGGAGGGTGGAGGATAGGTGGATAGATTGGAAGATGGAGTTGGATGTCAAGAGATGACCAAAAGCATGAGGGTGATAGGCTAAGTTGGGGATGGCAGGATTACGCATGACGCTTGTTTGCCAAGTTTTCATCATGGTACTTGTCCAAGGCGCTTGAATTGCCAAGTTTTCACCAGTGGATGCTTTATTTTTCTTTTCTTTTTTGACTTTTTGACTTTGGACTTAGCTAGAATGGTTTTGGCTTTCTTCAGCTATTTTGGCTTTTTTGGGATTTTTCACTGGCTGTTGGAATGTTCAATTTTGTTGCTAGCTGTTGGTACACCGGATGTGTGATTTATGCAATAGATCGGATTAGATGGGATTGATGGTATGAGATGGAGGGATGAAAATTCTAGAAAGGAGCATGAGATGGGGATGCTTGCAAGAGCAACATTGGCACATGTTGGAATGGGTGTGAAAAGAGCATATGGGGGATAGATGGTAGATGCGAGCGTGATGGAGGATTTGTGGAAGCGTGCTTGGGGATATAGGCACCCAAGATGGAGTTAGGAGATGGGGGACATGAGTCACTAGATGGGGGATTAGCAATGGTGGATGCCATTATGCATTGGGTTTCAACTTTTTTCTTGGGGATCCACATGGTTTTGGATTTTCTTTTCATAGGCTTTTGCATTGTTTTGCATTCTTTGATTGGATTTTGCCTTTTTGGAGTATGTCTTTTAGAATAGACATATGATTGCCTAGGATGTGGATTTTTAGCTTTATGCATTTTGAAGTTGGCATTCACATTGTTGTGGTAAGCTTTGGGAAGATGGTTAGGAGAAGCTTTGTGAGATGGAGAGGATACGAAAGAGCGTGTAGGGGGATGATGATGGATGATGTGCCCTGATATGTGCCTTTTTTGATCTTGCATAGGAATGGATGGAATAGGATTTTTATGATGGCTGATAGGAGGATGGAGGATGGTAGATTTTGGGACATAGGGACCCAAAATGGATTTAGCGGATGAAGGGGGGATATGGTAGGTTGTTTTGGGTTGCAAAGATGGTGGAGGGGGGATGACATAAGATTTCTTGAAGGAGTGATGGGAGGCTAGCATGGTGGGCTTGGAGATAGGCTTGGTTTTGGGGTGTGGTGTACCAACACCTTTCGATGGTGAGCCTTTGGATACATATCCAAGACCATGAAATCCTAGATTTTTTTGTGCAATAATAGGCTCTCTGATTCCTTGCTCTTGTGGTCCTAAACCTTGACCTTGATAATGCCATCGATTGAGCATTTGAACAAGCTGAGGAAAATTTTTGCTTGCAAAAAATGGTAGAAGTGATTTATTAGGTGTATTGTAATGGGGAGATACTTTTCTTAATTCTTCTGCTGAGAGAGGGCCACCGTGGATGAATGTAAGTGAACCAAGAGGGTAGATTATAGATGGTGGAATAGCTTGGATAGGTGGTAAGATGGAAGCATGGAGCGGGGGAGATGGAAGGATAGGATCTTGATGTAGCTGGTGGGATGACAAGATATCTTGTAGTGGAGGAGATATGGCTCGAGGTTTTGGAGATGGAGGAGATGGTGACTGCACTATGGATGGAAGACATGGTACGATGATATCTTCATTTATGCTTTAGGGGATGTCAACATGCTTTTGGGTAGGATCTTGATAGGATTGGTTTGGAGTGGATGGTGCGATAGGAGGTGAAGGGATGGATTCTTCAAAGGTAGCAGATGGATAGATGGGAGATTCAGTAGTGGAGATGGTTGAGTAGAAGATGGATGCATAAGGGTCATTACGAGAGATTTGGGAAATGCTTGGAGGCGATGTGGATAGGATTTGGAGGGTTTTGACAGGTGGTGGGATTTTGATGCTTGCGGGAAGTGGAAGGATTTTAAGCAATTTGATGGATGGTATGGGGATGATAGCTATGGGAGATGGAGGTGATATTATAGATGGGGAAGCTTCATCACTGACTACTTCACATGGTTGGATTAGATGACATGGCTTATCAACTATTGGAGGCAACCTTTCTTGTATTTCCTCTAGGAGATTCCTTGGAGACTCATGTGTCAAAGGTAGAGGTGGATTGATAGGAATAACTAGTGTTATGGGGGTGGAAGATTGGAAGCTTGGTTGATGGGGTGATGGAGGGGAAGCTGGAATATCAGATGGCATGACTAGATAGTTTGGAATAACTCTTGGATTTTGGGGGATGCTTGGGGGAATGTTTCTAAGGCTTTCAATATACCCGTCATAGTCAACAAGATTTTCATCATCATTGGAATAGGAGGTGGCAGGAGCAAGGAAAATGTGACCAAACACATCATGATAGGATTGGTACTTCATGCTTTGATGATGAGTTTGATGGGGATGGGGTCTTGCATATGGATGAACACGGAAGCTCATGGTTGGATTTGGATTAAGCACAGATTTTGGATTGGCTGATGAAAGATTTCCTAGGGAGAGTCAAAGTTGTATGACAGACCTAAGGAGGATTGGCTAGAGATTTTTGGCTTTCTTGTGGGTGGAAGACTTCAAGGGTATGCTGTCAAAAAGTGAGAGTTTTGCTTTCCTATGTGCAGGATTTGGTGGTGGCTATGTCAACTTGAGGATAGACTAATGATCCTATGGGCATGACACAAGATTGACCACTTGTGGATCCTAACCTTTAGCTCAAGGTGATGAGGGATGCAAGTGACAAAGCTAGATTACCCTAGACAATGCTCTGTCAGAGGGATAACCTTGGTGAGATTGGTTGATTGGTAGGATAGATTGATTGGATAGAAAATTTTGGCAAAGTGACAACAACTCTTTAAAGGCTTGGGTGATTTTGGATTGGGTTGCTAGCTGGTTGGGGGGATGATTTGGATGGACTTTGGATTTGGGATTGTTCTAAGGCAAAGAACTAGATAGATTCGGTTGCATCGGGGGAGCTTGGATGATTTTCTGATAAGGCAGTGACTATGCTAAGTATGCCTTGAGTTGGGAGATTTCTGCTTTTCTAGGATTTCGACCAAAATTGGCAAACATTCATTCAAAAGCTATGAACAAACAAGCAGACAAAAGTTTTTGAGCAAGCACGTCAAATACACCAACATCCTAAGAAGCTTTCTACAAGGATGAAATTTTGTTTAGCTAGGGAGTCCTCGATATACGCAAGGTACGTGAGGCCCAAATCTGTAGATGAAATCAAAAAGATGTCACACAGCCGAGAGGAGCGGTAACCCACTTCTCCTCTTTCACTTCTCAAGGGTATAAAGTTCCTTGAGGCTTAGCCCGAGTGACAAAATCTTGATCCCAAGAGAGGTGTCTTTGGATTCACCTCTCGATCTTTATACTCCACCGAAACGCTAGAGTTGAGGTCGTCCCAAGGGGTGATGAAATCCCCAAGCAGGCCTCCTAAAAAGTGTAAAACAAGACCACATACATGATCTTTGGCTTTAAAAGACACACGTTTATTCCAATTGATGATTTAGATTTTTTAAGCTATAACTAAAGACACTTGTGATTATGGCATACAATGTTCATTCCAATTTGACAGCATCGTCAGCATAATGAAAGTCGAGAGATCGTCAACATAAGAAATGCGGGCGTTATTGAAAATGCATCCAAACCATGCAATGTTCATTGATTGTTAGGCATTCAAGATTGAGTGTGAGTTTGTTTTAAGCCCAAAACAAAGATGTGTGAAACTTGATTGCCAAGCGCGCGCCTAGAGGCCCTCCATGTCAAGATTTGTCCAATTTTTATGCCCAAATGAAGTGTGAGCGAGATTAATGCGCATTCAAGGAATTTTCTAACTTAGAAAAACCACTAAAGACCCAAGTGAGTGGAGTTTGATCTTTCTAGAGCACTTAACACCCTCTTAGGTGGACCCATCCCCATAGATGGCTCTAAGATTGCAACCAATGGTTAAATTGATGGGTGATTAAAGAGGGTGAGTCCAACTACAAACTTACTCAAAGCGTCTTTATTAGTTTTTATAACTTAGAAGATTTCAATAATGTGGATTCTTTTTATGCCCCAACAGATGATTATTTGATCTATGGCATTCAAGAATGGATTTGTTGTTTTAATCATGCATTCATAAATAAATAAAACTTTGATTTTAATCCATGGCACTCAAGAGTGATTTTAGCAACATGCATTCAAAGACAAGTGATTAAACATTCAAGTTTTTTCCTTTGAGCATTCAAGATTGAGATTTTGTGTGTTGTTTTAAGAACTTTGAAGTGCTTTGTTTTAACCTTAGATCACTCAAGATTGTTTTTGGACTCAAAAGTGAAAATGAATCTTTGGACTTTGCTTTTCATTCAAGATTTTGTGTTCTAGTTTGCATGTTTTAAGCCCAAAAATGATATTCCTAGATTGTTTTGATGCATGAAAAACTTAAGAAACATTCAAGATTTTGCAACAAGACATTTGTTTGGAACAAATAACAAAGCTTTTTAGGACAATTTTGGCAACCATTTAGGACTCTTAGTTTTCATGAGATTTTTAAAAGAACTTTAACATATTTGCAAATGAGGTTCATTTTATCCTTGATTGATGCTTTGAGTTTGATTTAGATTTTAGTGTGCACTTAGTGTTGATTTTGAACCTTTTGAAATGGAAACTTGAAGTTCTTTTTAAATTCCCAAAAATGAAGTGTTCCTAACTTTGCATGAATGCATCTAAAACCTTGATGTTGCAAGGATGCAAATTATTAGATTGGTTTAGTTTCACTTGTTAAAATATTTTTTCTTTTTTGCAAATTTTTAATTTTTTAATGGATTTAAGTATGATTTGGGGGTTCATTTTAAGCACTAAAAAGAAGTGTGTATGATTTTGCTTCCTTAAAAAAAAAAAAATGGCCAAGATCTCCCACAAGAAGAAGAAGAAGAAGAAGTAGATGTAATAAGAAGAATATAGACAAGAAGAGGAAGAAGAATTCCAAGTGCTTTGTCCACCTATAAGCTTGAAAAATCTGCAAACACTATGAGATAGATTATGAGTTCCTTTGTCTTCTTCATGCTCATGTGGACCTACAAAACCAATTTATAAAATCCTACCAATCACAAAAACAAGAAAAATTAGCCAAAATTAGCAAATAACATACAAAACTTGACTAAAAAAGCTAATGAAGATGACCCATGCGGGGTCCCACCGGGCGTGCCAAAATGTATATGAGCAATGTTAGTATGCTAATAGAAACCAAATTTAAATAAAGCTTCTACAAACTAAACAAAATTCATAAACTTCAAGATAGATTAAGATGAGCTCTCAATTGAGAATATGAGCCATTAATGGACTCTCTCAATAAGAAGCTATCTTGTTGAGTAGCTTTATCTAAATGGATAGGATGTATGCTCAATATGCTTCCAAAGGCTTCAATGGATGATTGTGGATTTTTGGTGTGGATAGATGGCTTTAGTATGGATTTGGCTCTCAAAATAGCATTATAACTTTACTTCATGGATTGTGTTATTTTGCAAAGGGGAAGGATCCAATTTATAGGCAAGAGGCTTGAGGGATTGAGGGCTAAGATGCAAGGATGGGAAAAAGCTCATGCAGGGCTCAGATTGCATGAGAAGAGAGCACATGGATTGTGCTTCCTTATAGCCAATCAAGGAGTGACACATGTCACATGGTGAGAGGATGGAGGAAAGAGGAAGGATGAGTCAACAAAGGAGGCTCAAGGGATAAAATCTTCATAAAGACCCTCATAATGACTTGTAAGAGCAATAAAAGGGCTTGTAAGAGTCATTTATGACCTAGTGGACTTCATAAAGTTTTATGGTTGAGATATTTTGAGGGTGATGAGAGAAATTTTGACTTGGACTTGATTAGGAAGGTTTTAAGCTTGCTTAGGCTTGTGCAAATGATTAGAGGATGGATTAGGATGGTTTAGGATTAGCTTAAGGATAGGCAAGTGGATGGCATTTAATGAGGGTGGGTGAAGGAAGAGATATTTGTTAACTTTGGCTTGAGTTAGTAAGTTTTAACCCATGTTTATGGAATGTGACAAGGTTAGGAGGGGATTAGGATTAGGTTTAAAGACATCTTCTAGAAGAGTCTAGATTTTGGATGAGGATAAAGACTTTCTAGAATAGTCTAGAATTTCCTAGGATGAGGATGAAGACTTTCTAGAAGAGTCTAGAACTTCTTAGGGTGAGGATAAATTAGATTTTTAGGAAATAAATAAAGTTTTATTTATTTCAAGGGTTTGGGTTGAGGAGATATTTATTAAAACTTTTTTAATAAACATGAGGATTAATATTTAATTTTAATTAAATATTTTGAGTTGGGGTTAGGGATAGGAAATGATGAGATTAGCCTTTAATCGAAATTAAAGAAGGATTAGAAGATTTTGGAAGAGGTTATTGGTCATAAAGAAATTGGCCAAGTTTTGGGCAAAAAATAAATTTTTAATTTATTTTAGGATTTTTGGTCAATTTATTAATTAAATAATTAATAAATAAGGAAATAATGTTTAAATAAGATTTAAACATTTTTGGGAGGGATTCCTTAATTAAATATTTTTAATTAAGATAAATGGATTTAATGGCATAAAAATTAATTAATTAATTAATTAATTAATTAATTAATTAATTAATAAATGATGATGTCATCAAGACTTTTTCAGAAAATAAAAATACTTTATTTTCTAAAGGTTTTTAGGTGTCTACACCTGGATCAGAATATTTAGGTGTTAGGAATTTTCTCAACATTAAATTAGAAAGTTGTCCCAACACATGGATAGTAGGAGGATCATTTTTCTTCCTAGAAGACTTCTTGACACACACTTCCTATAAATTTTTATTTCAAAGTGGAATCTCCTTAAGCACATCTAATAATTGAATCTATATAGTCATTTACTTAAGCTAGTCTAGGAGATCAGTTGCTACAAGATTTGGTCTAGATGGAGCTATAGGAACTAACCTTTGTTGAAATGGAGGAGTAGGTGCTTGTATATCTGGAGGAATTAGAGCATCAACTAGTTAACTCGGTAGACCATTTTTAGTATTAGCAACCTTGGTTATTATAGGTCCTTTAGGTGTAGGCAACCTAGTTCTAGACCTAAGATGAGTATCATTGATCTGGAAAGAATAAGCCTACTGCTTATTGTTGGGATTTGGTGCAAGTTGAGCAGGAAGTTGTGGTTTCTTCTATGGGCTAGCATTGGCTGCAGGAGGCAAAGGTGTTAAGGATTGCTACTAAGGTGGAGGCATCAAGGCTTGCTAAAGAGGTGATTAGCTAGGCCCCCATTTAGGTGGAGGTGGTTGCTACTAACACCCTTGATACAAAGGTTGTTGATTCAAACCCCATTGAGGATACTGGTTATTTTTTTGAGGCCATCAAGTATTTTTCTTGGGATATTGAGGTGGTTGATGGTAGGCTAGATTATATTGAGGTTGTCGGTTGGGCCAATTATTGGTCCAATACTATCCTTGAGGGATAGAATTCGGGGGAATATTGCCTTGGCACTAATTACTATTATAACCAAAATTATTTAGAGGGTCTTGAGGCATACCTTATCTCTAAGCCCATGGTCACCTTTGAGAAACATAGATCACTTCTCTTGTACCCTCATCAATTGCTTTAAACTCAATGGGCATTGGTTGTGCATTCACTACTACAATGGTCTTGCATGTGCAGTTCTTCTTCCTTTCTCTGCAATGGGAGAAAAATTTAGTCAACATGGCATCAACTTCATCCTTTTTCCTTTGGGCTTGCGTGGTATCCAATTGAGTAGCAACATCATTAATGATATCTTGCTTGAATTTAGACAATAGATTACGTAACTCCATCTTTGATACTCTTGACCCACCATTGGTCTTATGTGGTAGGCTCCTTAATCCTCTACCTTTCTTCACAGTGGCCCTTGAATAGTTTTGACATATCTCCTTGATGTAATTCCAAGTTTTTTGTGTAATATCTCCTCTAGCCATTAGGCTGAGGGCTTCCATGCTTTCTTCTTACACACCTCTCAGAAAAAAGATGCTTTTTAGATTCTTCATTTAGGTTATGCTATATATATTTTAGTGCACATCAAATAAGAATCTAGAAAGATAGTCTTCCAAGGTTTCACCCTCTTTCTGTGACATTTTGAAAATGTCATCCCCTTCATATCCTTACCTCTGCAATATTCTTTATATTTTTGAAGAAACTAATTTCTCGTTTTAGTCCAATTTTCTACAGCATTTGCACCCAACCTCATGAACCATCAAAGAGTAGATTCCTTTAGAGTAGAGGGAAACAATTTTAACTTATAGGCATCATTTGTGTAGTCAAAGATTCTACAAAGAATTTCAAACTCAAAGAGAAAGGTTTCAACGTCTTTTGTAATAAGACCATACAATTTTGGAAGTGTAGTAGTAGGTATGTTCATCAAATTTTGGTTCCCTTGCTGAGGTGGGATAGGAAAAGGAAAGATAGGCACAACCATTCTTGGAGGAAGAGGTGGTGGTTGATAGATAGGAATGGCTAGTGGATTATCTTGTATTATAGGCTCATTAAAAAATTCATTCAAGTGGAGTGATTCTTTTGATTTAGCGTCAATGCCAGCAAATGGATTTTCAAAGAGTTCTTCTTCATCATTCTCACCTTGGGGTTCATCTAGCTTAGGTTGTGGATCATTGAATGGTTCTTTCTGATTATCACAAGGAAGGAATCTCCCTAAGTGGTCTCTCCTTCTATGCATAACATGCTTCTTTACTACTAAACTCTATTCTATATGGAATAGAAATACAACTAGAAAGACTAGTTTGAATTAACACCATCCTTGACAATAGAGCCAAAAATGCTTGGGCAAAGAAAGGGATCAAAATCCTATAGCAATGGACTGCTTAACCCAAGATTGGACACCTCAAGTGGTTCTTATCCAATTCATTTGTACTCATTTAATTTATCAACTAGGGATGTAAACTTGAAATGGTGTTCGCAAAATATATGTTTCAAACTTATCTCAACTTAAGAACTACTCTATAGAAATTCAAGTGCTTAATCTACAGGAAATCTAAGCTAAATCTTGAGGATCAAATCTATTATAATAAAGCATGAAAATACAGTTGATAATTACTTCAACTGCTTATGTCATAGGAATAGTCCACTAATTATGCTATTAATGGCTACAAAAACAAGAGAGTCTACTTTGGTTCTATTAACTAAATGAAAATCTTAAGTTAACTAATTAGTTCACTTCCTATGTGGGCCCCCATAGAGAAGTGAAGTAGAATAACTTAGAGATGAAAACTTGAAATGATCTTCTTATTCATAACAATGATAAAATGTACATACTGATGAACAACAAGATTGTATTTAGTACTTGAAAACTTAGCAACTTCTTCTATTGAAAAATGACTGACCAAAAACTAGCACACCTGGAACATAGACTTCTAGTTATTTAAAAGCATGAACTAGTAATAGAATTCCTATATTTAAGACTCATCAACTATCAAAGAAAATGATGATATTGATTATTACAATAGGTGCATTAATTCTAGTGCCAAAAAGAATAGTAATCTAGGAGCTCATGACCCCTGAATTTGCTCCACTCAGGGTTGGTCTAATAATGCAAAAGCAACTATTTTGACTCTTGTTTAGTTGAGTTTACCTTGCTTTGATATCTACAAAATATTAACACCTCCAAAACAATAACATACATCAAGACTTATTCAAAACATGTTATCTAAATTAGTTTACCCTATGTCACATTTCTATAGGAGAACTACCCAACCTAGCTAAGAAAGAAAAGCATCATTCCCACTATTTTGTAATTAAATGACATATCTTTTCACATGATATTTATTTTGATCTTGAAAAGGAATTATGCACACATTTGTCTAAAATCATCATAAACATCATGTTTTTTAACATCAAAGTTTTTAGAAGGTTTGTGAATTAAACTAAAAATGAAATGACAAAATAGACCATATTTTGGTCTCATCAGACATCTTATCCTCCTCATGTTGTGTCTTGGGACACTTCTCCTTAGTCAACTTCAAATGGCCAAGTAAAGGTGTGTCGATAGCTTTAGAATTCTCTATAGAGAAGCATTGCAACACCTTCACAATATAATCAACCTGAGATAAGGTCAAATTCATATTCTTCCTATCTCTATAAATCTTTATAACAAGGATTTGTTTTGTGGCCCCCAAATCCTTCATAGAAAATGCATGTGCTAACTAGTGTTTTTGCTTGTTAACGTGATCAATGTTAGACTCAACTACAAGCATATCATCAACATATAAACATAAAATAATGTAGTTTTCATGAGGCCTCACCTGATCCTTCATAGTATAGATGACTTATATGCATTATGATACTTCTAATTTGATGTTTTCATATAATTTTGAGACTATAGGCTTATATTATTTTAATATTTGCATTTTGATGATGCACACTTATGTTGGCATATTAAGACCTAAATGATATAATTAATTATTTCATTCATGTACTAACCTTTTTCAATTGCTTAGATAGAATCTAAATTGCAGAAATGCTTGTAATGTAATGTTTAAGTGGGGGTATGTTACCTACTTTTTGATATTTGGGATTTGAATATTTTCACATTATTCAAGACTTGGTAGGACAATGGCTTATTTTATCTATTGATTTTCATATACTTTTGAGAATATAGGGTTATATTATTTTAATATCTGCATTTTGATGATCCACACTTATGTCGACATATTAAGACCTAAATGATATAATTAATGATTTCATTCATGTACTAACCTTTTTCACTTGCTTAGATAGAATCTGAATTGCAGAAATGCTTGTAATGTAATGTTTAAGTGGGGGTATGTTACCTACTTTTTGATATTTGGGATTTGAATATTTTCACATTATTCAAGACTTGGTAGGACAATGGCTTATTTTATCTATTGATTTTGATATTTACAGTAGTGTTCTGCATCTATGATATATACTATGAACCTGATATTGTGAATGGAATGATCGAACACAGATGGATGCAACTTTATGACATGATAGAATTAGATTATGATATGATGATTACAATGATTTACAATTTAATCTAATATGTAGATAAATGATAATTTGATTATGATGTTTTATTATTTAATGTGATATGCAGATAAATGTTAATTTGATAATGATAATTTATGATTTAATGTGATATGCAGATAAAATGTTGATTTGATCATGATGGTTTATAGTATGCAAACCTTGATATTTTAACATTTTGAATGATTTATTCAAAAATATTAGGAAAGGAAATTTAATTGAATTATGTTAATAAGATTTCATAACATTTAAAATTATATGCATATATATGACCTCCTTGGACTACTCATGCTCAAGTTTAATGTGCAGGAAGTGGAACCATAAAATTTTTGGGGGAAATGCTATAGGAGCAAGTGCTAGGCACAAGAATAAATTTTTGATTTGCAATTATGATGGTGTTTAAATGTTTTTTGTTATTATTAAATTTTAGGGTTTGCATTGCATTTGGGGTGGTGTTTAATTTTAGGGTTTAATTAATATTTTGTTATAACTTTAATAAAGGTTTAAACAAAACCTTTATGGGTCTGGTGGTTGCCAAAACTAGTTCTTAACTGTTTGGCTTTTTTAATAAATTCTCTCTGAAATCTTTTGGGAGAGTATGATTTGAGATTTTCTTTTTTGTGTGAAGAAGGACTGAGATGAACAGATGAAATAAATAATATTGTAGTGCTTTCTTGCTACTTGGGTTTTGGTTTTATTTTTTTCACACTAAAAATTGATTAGGGATGTGTATCATATCTATGGTTTTCTGAATAAAATAGTAGTAGTAGCATTGTTTTCTTTTTGTAGAAGTTATTGTTGTAGGAAGATAGACTCGCACTAGAATCTCTGGAAATTAAATTGGGCAATAATGCCTCTTGCTCTCATAATCACCATGTGAAGTGGCCTGAGTTTGGTGGAGAGCGAGTAGGAGGAATGTACATTACTTTCTTCATGGCCATTTGCAGGAATGGGCTACAATTTGAAGAAACATGTGTTTGGTAAGGCAACATCCCTATGTGCTTTCCATGAATGAACACATGTAACCTATAAGGTGATGTTCATATTTGGTGTTTTCCCTATAGTTTTTTTGTTTCTTCTTTCCATCCAATATTGAGCCTATTACAGGCTTTGTTCTTGTTATCTCCTCATCATATTGGTATCAAAGTGAGACAAGATCTTGCTGGGAAGTGTATGTCTGTAGAAGAATCACAGGTTGAAGCTGGGGCTCACACCATGCCTCCAAAAAGTATTACTCCAGATGCCATCAAAAAGATGATGGAGGAACTTTTGGAAGAGAAGTTGAAGGATTTCAAGGAGTCCAGTAACAAGGATAAGGAGAATGAGGTGGAAGAAGGTACCAGTGGAGATGAAGAAGGAGAACAGCACCAAGATCTACCAAAGGAATTGCCTGCAAATCAAAAGGCATTCATTGATGCTTTAAAGTCAATAAGAGGAGATGTTGCTAAGCTACCTACATATGGAGGTAGTCTCAATAGTGAGGAAGTGATTGAATGGATTGAAGAAATCACCAATCACTTTGAGTTGAATGAAGTTCCAAAGAATGATAGAGTAAGGATTGCAAAAGGAAAACTGAGAGGATCTGATCTGTCATGGTGGAATTATATTCAAGGAGAAAGGATAAAAAATAATAAAAGTATGATTTCTTCATGGGAAGTGATGAAGGGAAAAATCAAGGCACAATTTTTGCCTACAGATTATGAGGTGCAATTGTTTAAGAAGTTGCAAAGCTTGAGGCAGTGAGAGATGGATGTGAATACTTATATAGAGGAGTTCCAAAGGTTAACTCTTAGGGAAAAGAAATAAGAGGAGGAACCAGAAAGAGTGGCCAGATATTTAAATGGTTTGAGAATGAACATATAAGAGGAGATCAGCCTCTTGGCCCCAGATACAGTGGGGAAGTGTTTTCAACTTTCTCTTAAGGTTGAAGAGAAGTTGAAGAGAAAGAGTGATCAACAACAAGGAGGGAGAAGTGGAAGGAATGACCAAGGTAGAGGAAACTTCAACAATATAGGACAAGTCCAGAGGTCCCAAGGCGGGTCTAACCCTAGGCAGCAAGTGGGTGACTCAAGTAGCAAAGGAGGCTATGGTGGAAGGGGATTTAATGGAGGAAGGTCAGATGGATCAGGTAGAGGATCCAGGTTCTCAGGAATGAAGTGCTACAGTTGTGGTTAGATGGGGCACCCAAAATATAAGTGTCCACAAAGGGCATCTACTTCTCAAAATGGTGAAAGGAGAGTCACTCATCAGGAAACAAGATCCAAACCAATGTAAATAAAGTTTAACCAAGGTGAATCTTTGGAAGATTCAAAAGCTTCATTGTGACATGTTTTATTTCGTAAATGTAGTTTTTATTGTATGTGGAAAATTTTAATCATAAATATGCATTAGGAACATGTCGTGGTGACATGGAATGTGCTTTTATGTGTCACTTGACACTTGTGAATTTTGTGTGTAATGAAATTTCATTTATGGTTTTGGGTCATAGTGGCATTTTACCCTAAAACTAATTATCTTTTTAATGAGTAAGTACACCCACTTGACAAGGGGTAAGATGGGTCACAATCAAGGGAAATTCGAATTTGGACTTGGCTAAGGTTTTTAGGGGTCATTAGGTGGTCCCAAAGTGTCTTTTATGTGGAAATGAGCTACCCATATGATAGTATAACATGTTGGGGACCTAATTTTGACCATTATAGTGACTAGACAACCTAGGGACCCCATTTACCCATGCATTCTCCCATTAATTCAAAATTTGAGTTGTCACATGCTTTTTCTATCATGTTGTGTTACAAGACTTGTTTAATAAGTTCAGCTGAGTTTCTCTGGCCTTCTATTATTAGGGCTAATTATGGAAAAGCCCTAAAAGGCCATGAAAAGTTATTTATTATAGGTATGGTATGATATGGAAAGTCTCCTTTTTGAAAGCACATCTTCGTCCTATGTTCAAGGTTCCATTGGTGATCCTTTGTTAAATATCCTTGGGACGGGATTTTTCAAATTTGTAATGTGATGTTCATGAAATTGTAAGATTGGAATGAAATCTAGTTTGAATCTTGTTTCCCCTACTTAGTCAATGGCTTCATAGAAGCCTAGGATGGGAGGTGAGCCTCCATGGTTCTAAGTTTTGCATTGTTTTGTAGGTTCTCTTTTATTTTATTTTTAAATATGGTTCCTTTGAAGATATTAGGGTTTCACTCTTGAAGGTGTTGAAAATCAATATGGTGAGAGATTTATCCTACCCATGCATGTCATCCCATGATATGTTGTGATGTTAAGATCCATTGTTGTTTCATTGTAACATGAAAGAGATTTACCTCCTATTGCATGTTGATGTAAATATGTAAAGTGGAATTTGAAAATTTTCATAGAGTTGCAACTTTATCATAGTTGTGTAAGAAAGGTAACGATCAATTCATGTAAAAGAGTATTTAATGTTATGGAAAACACATTGAAATTATTTAGATTATAACATAGTTCTTGCCTAGAATTTTGAATTCTATCGATAAGCCTATGGATGCTTATATGAGAGAATTGAAAAGAATGTTGTTGTAAAATTGAGTAATTTCATTTGTAGATGCTCTATTGTGTAATTGTCATAATGGAAATAAGAACTTTTGTTTAATAATAGATCATATGAAATGATTCATTTTATATTCAATAACAAGCAATCCTATATGTATTCCAAGTTATAGTAGAGACCATTATAATTAACTTTATACATTAGAATGTTAAATTTTTAATATCTATCACTAATGAACCTCTAGACTATATAGGTATTAGGAGTTTCAATCACCCATCATCAAATAAATCATCTTAGTTTCATAGTTGCAATGAAATAAAATAACACATTGTATGACTTAGCTTTAAAAAAATCTATAAGAAAAGCCAGTTGTAGGTGCACTGCACTTCTCTAGACTTTGTATGAGGGAAGATAAAATGAAATGAAAACTTATTGAAGACCAATATTTTATTCAAAAAAGCATATACCCAAAATATTTTATATAGAATAAAATTAACAATAAATACTTTAAAGAAAGAGAAACATAATAATAATAAAACTAACCTAAGGACCTACCTAGATGACTAAACTATGACTACTCACCTTGGGATGATGTAAAAAAATTGACCTCCAAGTGCAATCATGTGAATAGAGGTGTGCTTCACATTTAAATTAAAAAACAAATAAAAGAAAGAAAAATAAAATAAAATCAAGCACTTGTCCCAAACCCAAAATTATGCATATATTTATAACCAAATCTAAACTTTGGTAAATCCTTCACAATCTAGGTGTCAACCTTATGCTACAAAGTCATCATATTCAAACATGGGAAAAGAAGGGTTGTGGTCCCCACTAGGCGACTTGTCCTTGTCTCATCTTAAGCTTATAAAAAGGGGTAATGATGGGGACCCTTGTTTTGACATATAAAAAAGCCTTTTTCTTAGGTATCTAGTACTTGCAAATAAGAAAATATTTGAGTCTTAAACTAACACCCCACCACATCATGCCTGGGGAGGAGGAGATAGGCGTTGGGAAGTGGAGGAGTAGTTGGGTGTTGGGAACTGGCCATGTCAAATTATAAGTTACCTTGATATCCATGTTAACCAAAGCTTTCAATTAGGTGCTTAAGGAGGGTGATGATGGGAACAAGGCCACATCACCTTGGAAGGGGTGAAGATGGGCACATGACCCCATGCATAGAAATTTTCTTGGGAGGGTACAAAGATTAGAAGATAATAAAGATTGATAGCAGACATGTGAAGTTCATGACCAAGGTCAAGATTAAGAACATGGGATTAGTTAATTAGGAACATAGACAAATAAAGATAACATTATAGGTGCTTAGTAAATTAATGATGTTGGATTAAGTGTAAGTTGTTAGTAGAGGAGTACGATAGAGTAGGCAGTGGGATAGGAACTCAAGTTAATAATGATAGGAGTTTAGTGGTAAGTTAAATGATTATGTTTTAGATGGAGTATTAGATTAGGTAGGATTAAGGTAGCTTAAATTTTTAGGTGCTTAGATTAATCATGGAATTAAACTATTAAATTTAAATTACATGGCAAGGGTGTTGGGGAGATAGCATTGAGGTGTGTGTTAGTAATATCTAGTCATGTTATAGTAGGTAGAATTATTTTGGGAAGACATCTTAGGTAATAAATTATTAATTAGATCATGGGATTAATAGTCAATGGTATTTCTTTATTTTAATTATTTTGTACATCTAGAGTAAATAATATATGTATATGTTGTTAAGTCATGATAATTAATCTCTCTGCAAACTATGACCAATGAATGTAACACACCATAAGTAATTTGTAATATGATTTATAGGTAAAGGTGAAATATGACATTGGAAGTAATATGTTAGTTAGGACATGGGAAAAGAAAATATTAATTAATAGATTTTGATAATTCATAATGATGTATGTTTAGGACATGAAATTATAAGTCCTAGATTTAGATGATCAACCATTTAGTCAGATGTGCAGAAAGAAGTCGATTAAATCAATGATTATATGATCAATAATATAAAAGAGACTAGTAAAGATTTTGGGCTAGTAAGCAATGGAGTATTAGGAAGCATGTAAGTTTAGTGTTAGAAATATTAAAATATTAATAATTAAATATTATAACTAAATTTACAGCGAAAATCAAAATGGTAGCTAAATCTATAATCAAATTAGTAGAGTATAATGATGTGTAAGAAAATAAAAATAATAAAATAAAGTAATAAAATAAAATAATAAAGAAATTATAAGATAAAATAAAATGATCAAGATAATAATGATAAAATAAAATAGAAATATTAATTATTGATAAATGAGTTTTTAGAGGGTATTATTATATAGAAATGTGGAGGATAAATAATAAAGAGTTTGGTAAATAGTAGTAAATTATAGGATATGATAATGAGTAAATGATAGACGATTTAAAATACCTAGCTATAATACATCTAGCTGGCTAAAGTTGTGAAAGGATATAAAGAATTTTTTTTATTAGAATAGTCCTACTATAGTAACTTAGGATCAAAATGGGACACAAAATGTAGCGAGCTATAGTCATTACCTATGGAAATCATAACAGACCTCACAAAGCAGCTATGGAATCCATTATAACAACATCGATGTAGGAATTGTGTTACACAATTACATATGTAATGTCTCACCTCAAGGATAGGATGTGAATCCGATATGGTAACATCACCTAGCTAGTATGGTCAATTTATCATCTTCAAAATTGATGATCAAATTAGTATCTTCTAACATCCTTGATGAAACTTGAATTGTTGTCCAGACACTCCACAAGTCTAACAAGAATAGATCTATACATATTATTATTAGTTCACCTTTCAAAAAAAAAAAATTTTGTTGTGATTCTTAAATTTAAGGCATGATTTTTGTCATCATCCAACCTCTTAAAGTAAAAACAATGATCTAAATGACATCTACTATATTCATGCTCATGCATAGACCTATCAAATTTTAGATACCATTGCCAAGGTTCTTGCTTCAAGTCATATAAATTTTTCTTCAATCTACACACTAAGTTCTCCTTACCTTTCACCTCATATCCTTGTGGTTGAGCCATATATATCTCTTCATTCAAATCACCATGAAGGAAGGTTGTTTTAACATCAAGCTACTCCAAATGCAAATCTTTAGTAGCTATAATACTTAAAATAGTGCAAATAGAAGTCATTTTAACAATAGGAGAAAATTTCTCATCAAAATCAATGCCCTTTTTTTGTACAAATTCTTTTACAACTAACTTGGCTTTAAATCTTTTCGTACCTCCATCCTCTTAACCTATAAACCCATTTTTTATGTAAAGCCTTTTTACCTATAGGCAACTTGCATAAACCCCATGTCTTATTTTTCAGCAAAGAGTCCATTTCTTCTTGCATTGCATACTCCCATTGAATCTTTGTATCCACTTGCACAGATTCATCATAACATTCAAGTACACCATCATTAGTAAGTACAATAGAATACTAGGAAGGAGAAAATCTTTCTGGAGGTCTACTTATCCTTTTTTATTGTCTAACATTCATTGGGGTGTGTGGTATTTGTTGTTGTGGTTGTTGCAAATTATGAGGAATTGTTGGAACATCAATTTTTGGAGTATTAACTAGCACCACATAATCATCTTCTTTCTTCTCATGTTGCTACAATAGATCTTTGTACAAAACTTTCTCATTGAATATGACATCCTTGCTTCTTACAATTTTACAATTCTCAAAATCCCAAATCCTATAACCAAATTCATTGATTCCATATCCAACAAATACACATTTCTTTGACTTAGCTTTCAGCTTGGCTCTATTTTCAGAATCTATACAAGCAAATGCTTCACAACTAAAGGTTTTGAGAAAAGAATAACTCACCTTCTTAACAATCTATGCTTCCTCTAGAATACCATAGCCCAAAGGAGTAGAGGGTCCTCTATTAGTCAAATAAATAGCATTACTGATAGCCTTCACCCACATATTTAAGGGAAACACTACATGCAACCTCATGCTTCATGCATGCTCCATTATAGTCCTATTCATGCGTTCAACCACTACATTTTCCTATGGATTCCTTGGAAAAAAAAAAATTCTATGAATACTATTATTGGAGCAATAATCTTCAAATTAATGACTACAATACTTTCCACCATTATCAAATCTAAAAGATTTTAATTTATTTCCAGTCTCATTTTCAACCAAGCATTTCCATTTCTTAAAAGTTTGAAATACATTAGATTTCCATCTAAGGAAATAAATCCATACTTTTCTAGTTGCATCATCAATAAATGTAACATAATAATGAAAGCCATTAAGGGAAGATACACAAGCTGGTCCCCATACATCTGTATGCACAAGCTCTAATTTCTCACATTTATTTTCCTTCCTAGTCTTCACACTACTTTCACATAAATCCATATTGACATATTTTAGACCTAGTAATTTCTTTGAATGAAGTAATTTCATACCTTTCTCACTCATGTCTCCAATCCTATTGTACCACAACACTATATTAGATTCTAAAACAACTATTTGTTCTCCCTACTTAACTGCAAAAATTATTCCTGAACATTCATTTTTCTTTTAAATAATCAAACTAAAAGGAACAATGTGACCTATACAAAGATATAAGGTGTCTATTTTGACACCTTTTACTACTACAAGGGAACCTTTTGAAACCTTCCAATTTTTATTGTTAAAAGTAACTACATAACCCTCATCAATGAGTTTCCCTACTGAAACTGAATTCCTACTCAGCCTTGGAACTTGTCTTACCTTTTGTAGTAGCCAATATTCCCATTCTACAACTTAATCTTAACTTTTCCTTTTCCAACAATATGATAGGGTTCATTATCCCCCAAATAAACAAGCCCAAAATCCCGTTAGACATAACCAATAAAATAACCTATATGAGGTGAAGCATGAAGTGAAGTACTAAAATTTAAAACCCATGAATCATCAACACTTTCTAAAGATAGAAGCAAAGCATCCTCTTTAGATTTTTTACCGACCACATTTTCCTCCTTGTTTCCTTCTAGTTTATCTCCTTCATTATTCTTTTGAGTCCAACAATATTTCTCCTTATGCCTTGTTTTACCATAGTACCAACAATCTCTTGATCCTCTAGATTGAGATCTCTTCCCTTTTGACTTTCCTCTTGATTTTCCATGATTTCTAGAATTATTTCCTCTCTCATTCATTCTGCCTTTGCTTTGTGTATTCAAAGCATTTCCTGATGTAGATCCACCTAAATTTTTCCTATGAGTTTCTCACTCAAAATAATATTGATCACATCATCATATTTTAGGGTATTAGATCTAGAAACATAATTACTTATAACCATTATTAGTGTTAGAAATGATTTAGAATAACAAAGAGGGGGGGTGAATGAGTTATTCAAGGTCCAAATGTCCCAATAAAACTTTTTCACTAAGTATAGTGAGCCCATTAAACATTTCATGCATCCAAGCTAAACATTCTAACTAGCAAGTTACTAATAAATCAACATGCAACAATAAGACATGAAAGATCAACATTTAACATAGTGATTTACATGGAAACCCAATTTGGGAAAAACCACCAAGAACATGCTACTTGTTTCTCAATCTTTTAAAGTGATGACCTATGAAAGACCAACCCTGCTAAAGGTTACAATACGCACTATTAAGTGTGACCTAGTTAAGGGATTTCAATCACCTTGTTAGAAGTGAGCCTGGTTAGAGTACTTTAGATCATTCACATGGAATGCCATCTTGTTAAAGGACTTCTCAATGGCTATTAGGCCAACCTTAGTCCAAAGGATTTTTCCCTAACTGATATAATTGTTAGAGAGTAATAATAAGGGCTTTTGATCTGATACAACTTACAACATAACTTATAGATTTTATATCTCAATTTAGTACACAATTCTACTTAGCTTTTAGTCTCTACAGCTCTAACAACTTGTTCACTCCTCAAGCTTCTATCTCCTTGAGTCTCCTTTCCCTTTGTGCCAATGTAGTCACCCTTGTGGTTACTTTATGAAGTAGAGTCTTTGTACTCTATTCTTCCTTCTCAATTCCTTCTCCTTGACACCACACACTCTAGCCAACCACACTTTGCTTCATGACCAATATTTCTAGTAGCAATTTGGAATGCTTTTCCTGCTCTAATTTCCCTCACTTAGATTAGGGTTTGAATGGATTAGGTCAGATACAATGTATAGACCATTTATCTAGTTTCTTCTAGAAACTTCATGTAGAATCCACTTGCAATCACCTAAAAATGGTTAACCTCAAATTTTGTACCACCAACTCATCATTCTTATCTTCCACCTGGTTCAAAAAATTCAAGACAATAAACTTATCAACTCAGATTTGGTAAATCTTTGACTTTTCAAATAATGCAGTAGCTTAGCACTATTATCCTTCTAATGCTCGACACATACTGTAATACTCAACACCTATTACATTTTCACTCGGCATCAACTACATTTTACTGATGCTTGGCACCTATTACATTTGTCTAGCTCAACACCTAAATTTTCTTAGCACGAAATACTTCACTCAGCACACACTAGAATTTTCTTTTACTCATCACCTATTAATTTTTCTGCTCAACATGAACTAACTTTGCTCGATACCCACTAATGAATTTAGTAAAGCTTTGTAGATAGTTTTGTTATAACTTGTTCTTCGAAAGTTTCTAAGTGTAGCCAACCTCTATACCTTCAAGTAGATTATCAATACATCATTTTATCATTGTCTTAACCAATCCTTGTCCTTCATTACATAATCACAACTCAAGCTTTCCCTTAGGTGCTTTGGTTACATCTTATTGATTAAATCCTCTTCATGAATCAACTAAGTGATTGTACTTAGGTCTTATAAGAAATTGTCTCACCAGAAAATATAGGTTTGACATCAGTGACAAAATAATGATTGAAAAAACTCTTCATCAACAATCTCCCTCTTTCTCAACAATGATCTTTTCAATCAGATTTCAACAATCTCCCTCTTTGGCATTGATGGAAAACCAAACTGGTCAACCAAGTTACCTAAATATTAATAAGGTCAAAACAGTATTGCAAATGCCAAAAAGAAATCTTACATCCAAAATTGTTCCTTCTATCAAAATCTTCCAATTTCTTATGACTCCCTCTAAATTCTTTAACATCTCCCTCTTTTAAAGTATTATGGTAATCATTTCCTTTGTCGACACACTACCGTTTTTTATCTTCCTCTCTGATCTTACCATCCTGATTGATTTCTATTTAGTTTGTGTTTTTTCTCCCTCTTAGCTGTTATTTCTCCTTCTCTTTCTTTTCTAATATTTCTCCCTCTCTTATTTTTTATCCTACATATTTGATCAATTTTTTCTATTTCTCCATCTTTGAAAACAATGCCAAAAACATATTATTTTAGCATCTTATCATGTAGATATATCATTTGTAGTAGCTCTAGTTTCTCCCTCTGTCACCCTGCTTGTGACTTGTTTGGAATTTCAGCACTTTGATTACTTAAGGAAAAATCTAAAGTAAGTATCCTTTGCATCAATTTATTTTATTTCAACAATCAACCTATTTTATGTAGTGTAGTGTTGTTGTTGCTCAAATAGCCTTGGGTAGGGGTATCACCCCTAACTTACCTCTAAGATATTCAAATGCATCTTTAGATAAATATTTTGTGAAGATGTCAACAATTTGTTTCTTTGAATTGACATATTCCATCTTCACCTCTTTGTCTTCCACTAATTTTCTTACATAGTGATACTTAATTGCAATGTGCTTTGTTTTGGCATGCATCACAAGATTCTTTGATATGTTGATGGCACCTATGTTATCATAATAGAGTATCACATGGGTAGTTATCTCTTCTTTTATACCCTTTAATAGATGCTTAATCCATTCAATATTGGTGTAGTTGATGGCTATAACAACATATTCAGCTTTAGTTGTGGACTATGAGGTACAACTTTGATTTTTACTAGTCCAAGTAACTAGTTTTCTACCTAAAAAGAGTGCTCCTCTACTAGTGCTTTTACTGTAATCTATATTTCCTCCCTAGTTTGCATCAATTTTGGCTTTTTACTCAATTTTTTCATTCCTCTTATAGTATAAGCTAAGGTCATCTATTCCTTTTTGGTACCTCATGATTTTCTTTACTACCATAAGATGATTTTCTCTTAGATTTGCAAAAAATCTTGCACTATACCAATAGATAATTCTATATCAGGTCTACTATGTAAAACATATTGTAACTTACCAATCATTGATTTGAATAGTGTCTAATTTACTTCAACTGATTCATCATTCTTTGATAACTAATGTCCTATTATCAGATGTGTACTCATAGGTTTTGAGTCTTCTAGTCCAAAAATTTTCAGTATCTCCTTAATGTATTTTGATTGGGTAAAAAATATGTGAATCTTCAATTGATAGACTTGCAAGCCAAAAAAGAACTTGATTTCACAAAACATTGACATTTCAAACTCATGTTTCATCTAACTAGAAAAATCCTTGCATAGAGCATCTTTACCTTCAAATATATTGTCATCAACAAATATTTTTGATAATAGTATGTCCTTACCTTCTTCTTTTTTTATGTATATATTTTTGTTATCATTAGTTCTCTCAAATCTAATCTTCACAAGATATTTGTGAAGCCTCTCACACCATGCTCTTCGTGCTTGTTTTAGCCCATAGAGTGTTTTATGTAGTTTACACACCATATCTTTGTTGTTGTCATTCACAAATCCTATTGGTTGTTCTATGTAGACTTCTTCTTCTAATATACCATTCAAAAATGTAGACTTGATGTCCATTTGGTAGACCTTATGTCCTTTGTAGGAAACATATGCAAGTAATGTTCTTACTCCTTCCATTCTTGCAATAGGGGAAAATGTTTCACCATACTCTATTCCTTCTTCTTGACCATATACTTTGCAAACCAGTCTTGCTTTGTTCCTTGTAATCTCACCATTCTCATCTAGCTTGTTTCTAAACACTCACTTGGTTCCAATCACATTTTTATCAGTTGGTCTTGGAACTAGGCTCCAAGGTTTGTTCTTTTGTATCTTCTCAATCTCTTCTTCCATGGCCTTATACCAAACATCATTTTCTAGTGCATCTCTCACTATTTTGGGTTTTTTCTAACTCAACAAGCATGATTTACTCCTTAGTCTATTCCTTTTCATTGGCCTATCATCCTTATTTCCAATGATCTATTTAGCAGGGTGATGTCTCTTGACATACTTGGATAATCTTGGTTTTGTCCTTGTTTCCACATTTGGTCTTTTAGCTTCAAAGTCACTATGCACATCTCTTTCAAGTAACTCAAAATCTCTCTCATGTGTGCTAACTTCAAAATCAGAATGTGCATTTTCTTCATTCTACAACTCGGCATCTAAATGCAACTTGGAATTTACTGGTTGTGACTTGGCATTTACTAAAACTTGTTGTTCATTCCCAATTTTATTGGAATCTTCTTCTTCTATAGGAATTCCCTCATAGAAGTATACAAATTATTTGTATTCCTTTGGTCTTTTTATGGGTTCATCATCATGAACTTCTATGTATTCATTAAAATTTACATTTGCACTTTCCACAATTTTGTTAGTGTTAGTATTTAAACACTTATATGCTTTACTTCTTGTGGAGTAACCAAGGAATATACTGTCATCACTTTTTACATCAAATTTTCCATTTCTAGTATCCTTAAGAATATAACATTTACTACCAAATAATTTGAAATGTTTCACATTGGGTGAGTGACCATACGATTATTCAAAAGGTGTTGCATTTGTACCTTTCTTGATTTGTACTCTATTCAGGGGGTAGACAACTATACTTATAGCTTCTCTCTAGTAGTTTAGAGCAAAATTCTTCTCCATCATTAGTGTTCTAGCATAGTCCATCATTGATCTATTTCTTCTCTCAATAATTCCATTGTGTGGAGGGGTTCTTGGTGCAAAATTTTGTCTCTTGATTCCTTTGTTATTACAAAATATCTCAAATTCTTTTGATGTGAACTCTCCTCCTCTATCTAATTTTAGACACTTCAGATTCTTTCATATTTTTTTCTCAACCCAAGCCAAATACCTCTTAAAATTTTTAAAGGCATCAGATTTTTTCTTTAAAAATATGATAGTCATCATCCTAGAGTAATTATCAACAAACAACATGATATATATGTCTCCTTTGTAACTTTTCACTTCTATTAGACCATATAAGTTAGTATGAACTATTTCTAATACTTCTTTGGAAGTATAGGTTTTTCTTTTAAAACTTGACTTGGTCATCTTGCTTAGCTGTCATTGTTTGTACATTACATTGTTAGGCTTTTTCAGCTTAGGAAAACCTCTAACTTTCTACATATTGCTGATGGTAATCAGATTATCAAAGTTGACATGACATAGCCTTTTATGCCATAGCCACACATCATCAAATATTACAATAAGATAGGTAGCATCCTCCGTATCTAGGTAAAATAGATTACTCCTAGTTTGATCTCCTTTATCTATCAAATTTCCATCAGTGTCATAGATCTTGGTAGTTTTATTTCCAAACTCTACTTTGCATCCTGCATTGCTTAACTATGACACACTCAGTAGATTGTAGTTAATCCTTCAACATAATATGCATTATCATATGAAATCTTCTCTATAAGCTTAATAGAACATTTTCCTTTTATTAGACATGGAGCACCATTTCCAAATCTAACACTATTTCCATCATACTGGGTTAAGGTAACAAACTTACTTTTGTCTCCTGTCATGTGATGTGAGCATCCACTATCTATGATCCATTTGTCATTCTTGTTCACACAAGTTACTAGTGTTGTTGCCTCATCTTCATCTAACTCATCCTTCATAGCAACATAGACCACTTTATCATCATTTTCATCAAAATTATCTTCTTCAACAATGTAGCACTTCTTTCCTTTATCTTTGTAATCTTTGCTATCATCCTCTCTTCTATTTTTGTACTTGTTGCCTTCTCTATGGTTCTTCTTCTATGTACATCTTGATGCAATGTAGCCAACTTTGTTGTAATTAAAACAAATGATAGGAAACCTACCTTTGAATTTACCTTTGCCTCTATGAAATCATCTAGCTAGGGGTGCTTCCAAATGTTCAACATCTTCTTCATTTGTATTACTGCTAGTGGATGCATATTTTATCTTTCTTTTCTTCTTCTTTGGTTTCACCTCTTTAGAGTCTTTCAACAACATCTTGGCCTTGAAATCAGATTCAATACTCTTAGGTTTGTAGTTATCAAAGTTAGATAACTCAAATGCTATAAGTATTCCTACTAAATCTTCAAGACTTAGTTTGTTTCCTAGTATGCACCTTAGTTCTTGAATAGCTAAGATTCTAATAGCATAGATAGGTAGCAGGGTTCTTAAAACTTTGTTAAGAATAGTTTCATCATCCAACTGACCAAAAAAACTTCTAATTGCACTTACAACTTCTCTTATTCTGGAGGCATATTAAGAAATTTTCTCTCTTTCCTTGATTCTCATGTCATCAAACTTTCCTCTGAGGCTTCTTGATTTAGCTCTTTGGACTTTTTGTCTCCTCCATAGATAGTTGGTAGGGCTTCCCACATCTTCAATGTTGTGTCACATCCTTTGATGTCATCAAATTCTATATAGCTAAGGGCAGAGGAAATTTCCAACATTGTCTAGTTATGTTCCTTCTTTTTCTTTATATCTTCAGTAGTAGGTACACCAACTGGATCAACATGTTCCATTGTGATTGAGTTTTGTGCATGGTCACCTATTGATCCAACGTGTAGCTTCATTAGGCTTTTCCATGCAGTGAAGTTGTCTCTGTTGATCTTGGGAACTTCTCTCTTAGACATCTTAATCTTTATGCTTCTAGTACCTTCAAACTAAGTCAATAGATGGCTCTAATACCAATTGTTAGAAATACTTTAGAATAAATGAGATGGGTGTGAATCAATTATTCAAGGTCCAGATGTCCCAAAAAAACTTTTTCACTAAGTATAGTGAGCCCATTAAACATTTCTTGCATCCAAGCTAAACATTCTAACTAGCAAGTTACTAATAAATCAACATGCAACAATAATACATGAAAGATCAACACATAACATAGTGATTTACATGGAAACCCAATTTGGGAAAAACCATCAGTAACATGCTACTTATTTCTCACTCTTCTGAAGTGATGCCTATTGTGGTCTCACAAAACATGCTCCATTCCTCACTAGGAATTGGGACCTCCCTTCTAACTCCCAAACTCACAGTTTGAGAGTTGAGAGAAAAGGTGTTAGAGTCATAAAAGTTAAAAAACCAAAAAAATTCAAAAATTAGAGGAAAAAAATTAAAAATTGAAAAGGATGAAAAATTTAAAATTGAAAAAAATATAAAAATTATAAAATTAAAAAACAAAAAACCATCCATGTTGCACAAGAGCACACCGGACGAGATGCGCTATGCTCACCCACATGCCTGCACAATGGTACACTACACACCTCACCTAGCATAGGGGGTTATAAAACCCCAAGCCCCACCAACACTTTGCATATTTTTTCATTTTCATTGAAGGGTTTGTCAAGGCTACCAAGGTAAAAAGACTACATGTCTATGCCATGGCACTATTAACATTGAATACTCATGGTAGTGATAACATCCCATGCCTATAGTAGTGGTAACACTATGCCCATGCCCATAGTAGCACTAACATTGCCCACACCTGTGGCAATGCTAACATTACCCACATCTATGATGGTGCTAACACTGCATCCTCATTGTGGCAACATTAATATTACCCATGCCCATAGTGGTGCTAACACTATGCCCTCACCATGGTGATGCTAACATTGCCCACACATGCAACAGTGCCAACACTAGACCCTCACCACCGTGGTGCTAACATTTCCCATGGCTACAATGGTGTTATCAACACTGCACCCTCATCACGGTGACATTAACATTGAGTATTGCCCATGACGCCATTAACAAAATGCCCTATGGCACTTTGCACCATCACCTAAAAAACTTTGCACTCGTGGCCTCCCATCACTCTGTGCCACACAACCTTTGGGCCATTCTACACCTTCCATAACCCCACATGCGTGCACACTACCAAGCTGCACCGCACATTTTTTTTTAAAAAAAAAAATTGTTTTTTTAATGAACCTTAAATTTTAAAAGAAAAAAATATAATTTTAAAAATTTTAAAAAAGGATAGAAAAATTAAAATAATAAATAAAAATTCCCAAATTGGGTGTTTCATTCAAAGCTTTTATGTTTTATTTCTAAATTTTATCGTTGACCTAATAAGCTTCTTTTCTTATGAGATACAGGTGATCAAATGGCTTCCACATCTAGAGTAGCACCCAAACTAGTAGTTTTCAAATTCCAAGGCATACCCTCGAAGTCAAGATTTCATGATGACCATGCAAAATTCTAAGATACTGACTTAAGGTACACAGATCTAGGAGAATTCCTCAAAATTTACAAGCAAATAGAGAGATCAGCTTGGTATCCACATTGATTTGTTATGGGTTGGAAAATGTGGCATCACACCCTGTATTAGTACAGTCATCAGAATTAATCATGGCCTTAGCACAATGTTTTTTTCCTGAAGAAAGGGTTGTCAAGAGCATCACTGGAGAGGTTGTGTTGGATCTACAACTCAACAACATTGAGAGGGTCTTCCATCTCCCAAGAGTAGACCAATTATTAAGACTTTCATATGAAATAGCTAAAAGATGGTATATGAAGCATTAGCAAGAGGTCATTGACATCATACAATCCTTGTACCTCATTGAGAAGCCTCCTCAGGGGAGGATAATAGGAAAAGTGGATATGACTCAAGGATATATGAAGGAAGACATTAGATACTCTATCATTCTCCTAAGCAAAGTCATGGGCTTACCTGCAGTAGGTCACCTTAGCACCTTTATGGTCAACTTGACTGAGACCATCAAACAAGCAAAGATACCATTGGATTGGGCCACCACACTAAGTGAAAACTTGTGTGAGCAACTGAGGATAGTGAAGGACAAGAAGAAGTTTTACATGACTTCTTACATGGTATACCTACTTGTCGAAAGGGCAAAAAACTACCCTAGTTTGTACAGAAGAGGTAGTATGCAGGATCCCAATGCTTGGCCATATATAGTCTACCTTCAACTAGTAAAGAAGAAACTGGTAGAGCAAGGAATATAGAATCGTGAATGATGCATTCATCTTTGAAATCATTCAATTCATTAAGGGAGACTATGGGAAGAGGTCATCCAAAGAAGCCAAAGCACAAATCACAGTTCTCAAGGCCTACTTCATCCAGATCAAAATGTTCACATATCTTTGGGTAGCTAGTGCATCCATCAATCTTAAGAAGCTCCCAAGATATGCAAGTGACAAACTAGTGCTATTGGAGATTTCCTAGCAAATTGAGTTAGCCTATGAGAAAATAAAGAGACAACGAAGACCTTTTTGGGCATGGTCATTGGTCATAGGACCATATCAAGTGAAGTGAAAGTAGGACATTCCATTCTTCGAGTGGGAGTGGGAGAATTATCCCCTTGAAGAGTACAACTCTCCTTGGTCATACTTTGATAATATTGGGAGAGTGGAGAGTCTAGTAGGAAAGGACTTCCATCATGAGGATTCTAATGAAGATCACTAGATGAATGCCACAAATGACTACAATGTCTGCATTAGGGACTATTGTAGGATGACATTGTATCTAGCTAAAAAGGCTCTCCAGTTAAACATCCCAGAGGAGATAAAGTAATAGGATTCTAAGGAGTTACTGGACCCCCTGTTCAATGCTGACAAAATTGGTGAAAGACCTATTATGAACGCTGAGGTTGACAGGGAGGAAGGAGATGATATTAATCATCAAGTGAGGCATGTCATCAGAATGAAAAAGAATTGGATCAAGAAACCTTTTCTGCTTGATCCAATTCTTGATACTATAATCTTCCATGTGCATGCTTTCCTAGAAAGAGGTAAAGGGAAGAAAATCACAATCCCTACCTTTGTGGCCTAGTCTCCTATTAGGCCAGAGATTGTGTACCAACTTCATCACCCAATCAGATATTATTACCCTCCTAAAAGGAATGGAAAGAACTAAAGGAAGAGGACCTCTCCTTGAAGGATTCAAGCAGAATAGGCATCTTCCCAATAGTAGAAACAAAGTCCACAAGGGTCCCAAGATACTGGAGTGACTCAAGTCTAGGATGAACTGTAGTTGCCTCTTGTTCTATCTAGCCAACCAGAAGAGGGAGAAATTTGACAAGCTTCCATTCCTCCTACACAAGAAGAGCCTGCTTCTCCTTCTATCTCAAGGAAACATAAGAAAAGGACTAAGATTTGGATGAAGAAAAGACAAAGGATCAGTACAAGATTAGTGCCTAATCCATCTATCCCCAAAACTATTCTAGAGAAGATGAAGAGGAGGAAGAAAGAGAATCAGAGGAGGAAGAGGAAGAAGTGCCCCTACAGGGAAGAACTTAGCTAGCAAGAGTCACAAAGGTTCAAAGGAGAAAGAGTGCCATGGGTACCTTGCCATCCACCCAAGTAGAACCCTTAGAACTCTCTTCTTCAAAAGATGAAGTGCAGCAATGGGTGGATGAGAAAAGTGAAGAGGGAAACGATGTTTTCTCTATGTCAAATTTTTATTTCATGCCCATAGGTACAGAGTTGATTGGGGATAATATTAGAGACACCTCTATAGGTGAACTTCAATAGGAAGCCTGGACACAGATGCTGCAGATACATAGGGTCATGATCTTGCTCCCCCATCTCCACCACAAATGGTGGCAGATAGTGGCTCAGTGACTCCTCCACCTTAGATTTCAAAGGAACAAGTTTAGAAGGATCCATCATTAGAGGAGAAACTAGAACAAATGGCTACTAATGAAGTGTTAAAGGAGGGACAAATAGTGGAATATTCTCAACCACGTGCAAGCTACAAGATCCATGGAGACTGAAGCTATAGAAGGGGAATCCTCATAATAGGAGAAAACTCCAAGAAAAAGTGACAGAGGGAAGGATGTAGTTGAACAAAAACCTTCATCATCAAGAGACAAGTCCTCAGAGAAATACATCTCAAGATAGATCCAAGGAAATAATGAGGAGCACTAAGCCTCAATTTTATGCTTTAGAGGATGACATTTGTGACATTGTAGAGATCTTGAACAAACCTAAGTCTCCATCATAGGAGGTAGTTCCATTGGCATTTGTCACCATCGTACAAAACTAGGATTTATTTGCACAAGTGGTTCTCCCTCCCAAAGGCACAAATGTAGAAGGCCTTAGCCTCAAGGATTATGAATTAAAGGATGTTATGTTAGGAAGGACTACATGGGATTTAGCTTGGCAAATGATGACAATGGGAGTCAAAGAGGTCCTCAAATACATGGAACAAGAGGAAGCCAAACTCCAAGCACTTCAAAAGCAAGTCAAGATCATAATGGGATATCTAGCTAAAGTTGTTGGTCCTCTTGATCTCAAGCACCCCGAGTAGACTTTGAATATCATACTTAGAGAAGGGGGAGGTATGCAATTAGATCTATTTTTGAAGGCTTTTTAGGAGTGGTGAGAAAGCCTTAAGGATAGAGGTGTTCTTTTTAATTATAGGGAATTTGAAGTTACTACATGCTACATAGGAGAATGTAAATAAGATCATAGCAATTTTGAAGCAGGACTTCAGTATCATGGATGAGGTATAGGCCTGGACTAAGGATTTGCAAACTCTACAAGCCATAAAAGGGAAAAGGTACCAGCCTTTGATTGATGTATATACAAGAGTAGAGCTAGATATGATTGATGATTGGATAGAGAAGATATCAGAAAGCAATAAAGTAATAGGAACATTACATGAGGAGATCCATTGGCTCAAGTACCAAGCCCAAGAGTGAATTTTTGAAGCAAAGAAGCTGTATAGTGATGCATGCTTGGACATTTTTGAAGATGAAGAATGAGAGAAGCTATTTGTAGTTGAGGTGGTAGTAGAGAATTTTAAGAAGACCTTAGAGGAGGCATCTAGTGATGAAGATATAGGCAAGCTTTTAGGACTGAAGAAGCACTATTAGAGTTGGATTACAAACTCGGGGATTTTACTGAGACTCAAATTGAGGTAGACAACTATGAGTAGAAGGTTAAGGATAAATATGAGGCTTTAGATCTTATATATTAGGCTAAGATTACTAAGATGATAGAGAAATTCAAGGGCAAACATCCAAACATATCTTTGGGATGAAGAAGAACAAAATCCAAATGCCAGAATTTCAATTTTGACACTCAATAAAATTTTGAGATTTTGACCCAGTCGAGGTCCGTAGGTGCATAGGTCTGCAATTCAGAGGTGCATTGATAGTTAACTACTTGTTCCAAAAATAGCACTTTTTATGCATCAGGAATGCATTCTGATAGCAGTTTAACTTCAACACATGCCTAGTGAAGGACCAACTTCCAATTTTGGCATCTCTAGACACTCCTACTTTGACTGAAGGCTTCCTTATACTTTATCTCTCATATATATATTTTTTTTTGATATGTAAAGGGCTCATGTATCCAATTAATGAATAAAATATGGATGAAGTCCCTCTAAGTACCAAATTGATTGTTATTCTATATATATTTAGTTTGTTTTATTAGTTAAAAGTATTTTATTGCATGAAGAATATCTCTCACTATCAACACAAATTAAGCAGATAATTTCTTATAAATACCCCATTGTAAAATGTAACAAGGGCTGCCATTATTATGCAATAAAATTATGCTTTTGGTGCTTACATTTGGAGTGTAGTGATTCTTGCCTAAGTGTGTCATTTTTTTGTGAATTTTGTTCATGAGATTGTGATTGAACCAAAGGTTTATTTTCTTGTTTCTAGTTGTGCAATCTGTTAGATCTAGTGTTTGCTACAATTTTACAAATTTCACTAATGTATCTAGCTTGAGGAGAGATCACAAATTGTACTTGCATAATTATTTATCTCACATGAGTACACTTTCTGTGGCCTTGCAATTTGATGAAGAGTGAAACATCATTCAATTATTGAAATTCCCAATTGACAATTGCATCAGTGAATTCTAGGAAGCATTGCTCCTGTTTTCATTGGTTTCCTACCAATTTATTCAAAAGCTTAACTCACAACATGTTGTTTTTTGTAGCTTATATCCGTTAGGATTTTAAATTTCATTGTTATTTCAATTTCATGTTGTTTGCCTTCAGTTTCATTATTTTCTTTGCTAACCCCTTTTTAGAATAGGAACTCATTTTAGTTGCATTGTTAGAATTTCATTCATTGAAAAATAAAAAATAGAAAATTGTTGTTATTTTGTGTGTTATTTTGAGATAGCAAACAGGTTTTACTTCATTTTGATATCAAAATAGAACCAGAAAAGGCCTCCTCATGAACAATTGCATTTATCTTCAACTAAGCAGATTTTGGTACATTGCAAGACAAATATTGAACCTTGGAGTTGATCCCAAAAGATTAGCTTTTCAAGAGAGAAATTGTGCAATGGATTCCTATCATTTACCTCATGCATAATGATTTCCCAAAAATGCCGTATGAAAGGCCAACCCTGTTAAAGGTTACAACAGATACTGTTAAGTGTCACCCAATTAAGGATTTCAATAGCCTTGGTAGAAGTGAGTCTGGTTAGAGGAATTTAGACTATTCACATGGAATGCCACCCTATTAAAGGATTTCTCAATGGATGTTAGGCCAACCTTAGTCCAAAGTATTTTTCTCTAACTGATACAATTGTTAGAGAGTAACAATAAGGGCTTTTGATCTAATACAACTTACAACATAACTTGCAGATTCTAGATTTCAATTCAGTACACAATTATGCTTGGCTTTCAGTCTCATCAACTCTGACAACTTGTTCAATCCTCAAGCTTCTATCTCCTTGAGTCTCCTTGCTTTTTGTGCCAATGTAGCCACCCCTATGGTTTCTTTACAAAGAAGGGTCTATGTACTATATTCTTCTATCTCAATGCCTTCTCCTTAACACCACACACTCTAGCTAACCACACTTTGCTTCATGACCAATAGTTCCTTAAGTAGGAATTTGGAATTCTTTTCCCACTCTAATTTCCCTTGCTTATATTAGGGTTTGAATATATTAGGTTAGATACAATGTATCTACCCTTTACCTTGTTTCTTCTAGAAACTTCATGTAGAATCCACTCACAATTGCCTAAAAATGGTTAACCTCAAATTCTATACCACCAACTCATCATCCTTATCTTCCACCTAGTTTAAAAAATTCAAGACAAAAAACTTATCAGCTCAAATTTGGTGAATCTTTGACCTTTCAAATAATGCAATAGCTTGGTACTATTGTCCTTTTAATGCTCGGCACATACTATATTACCCAAAACCTATTACATTTTAACTCGACATCAACTATATTTTATTGATGCTCAACACCTATTACATTTTTCTAGCTGAGCACTTGAACTTGCTCTACACCAACTACTTCACTCGACACACACTAGAATTTTCTTTTACTCAGAACCTATTGATTTTTCTACTTAGCATGAACTAACTTTTCTCGGCATCCACTAATGAATTTAGTCAAGCTTTGCAAACAGTTTTGTTATAACTTGTTCTTATAAAGTTTCTAAGTGTAGCCAATGTTTTTACCTTCAAGTAGATTATCAATACATCATTTTATCATTGTCTTAATTGATCCTTTTTCTTCATTACATAATCATAACTCAACCTTTCCCTTAGGTGCTTGTGTTACATCTTATTGATTAAATCCTCTTCATTAATCAACTAAGTGATAGTGCTTAGATCTTATAAGCAATTGTCTCACCATAAAATAGTAGGTTTGACATTAGTGAAAAAAGAATTATTGAAAACACTCTTCATCAACAATCTTCCTCTTTCTCAACAATGATCTTTTCAATCAGATTTCAACAACTAGGCCATTCTAGCTTTCAGGTAAAGCACACAAAATCAAGAAAGCCTTAATTTCTTCATCAAAATTGATACCCACATAAGATAACTAACTAGTAATAGTATTAAACTCATTTAAATGATTTGCAATAGATCCACCTTCTCTCATTTTTATATTAAATAAATTTTTTATGAGAAATACCTTGTTAGAAGCAGAGGGTTTTTCATATAGTTTCACTAGGGTTTGCATCTACTCTTCTATTGTCTTCTTTTTTGTAGTATTAAATGCCATCGATGGTGCTAGGCATAATCAAATGCTTCCAAGTGGCTTTCTATCTAAAAGATCCCAATCATCATTTGTCATAGATCCATGATTCTTTATTTTTCCTTCTAGTAGCTTCCATAAATCCTTCTAATAAAGATAGTCCACCATTTGTGTCTTCCATAACTAAAATTTCTTTCCATTAAACTTGTCAACCCTCAACTTACCCTAGTCTTCCATTTCTCTCACTCAACCATGAGACTCCCACTCAAATTTGAAACCTTTCTATAGAGGATCATGAAGAAAAATATGAGAACCATTTGGCTATGATACTAAATTTTAGTATTAACCTCAAACAGAAATAATAATTACATGCAAATATAACCAATATAGAAAATAGTAAATCACATAAAAGAGAACACAAGACACCAAGATTTAACATGGTTCACCCAATCCCTGGGCTATGTCCACCAACAAAAAGTTGAATATTATTATTATTTAGTCATTATAATGCGATTACAATCTGTAATCCCATACAGCTCAATACTGCTGCAAGAAACATTTTTTACATCACGTATAATGAATTTCCCTAGCCCTAAGCCTTTTATATAATCTTTTTGTTGCTTACAAAATTAGGGGTATAATAATAGAAAAATAATAGTTGATGCCTTTTGGAATATAAGGGCATTATTGGCTTCAAGGGCACTACCCCCAAAAACCCCCGCAAGGGCATTGCCCCTCAACCCCACCCTATACTACAACAAGGAGTGCACCTAGGGTGTTGCCCTAGGACCTTGTAGGGGCACTGCTCCTTGACCCTATCTTGTGGTAACTTACCCCAAACTCTTGTAGAAATAATATGGGGACAAATTTTCTAATAACTTTTTGCTCACAGTAGCTAACTATAACTTAGAAGAAGATATTACAAACAAGTAACGACCAACAAGTTTAGTTATTTATTACATAAAATGGAAAAATTGATTTTCATTGATGTATTCATTTTGTACCTATATAGATCATCAATTTACAACTGAAATTAATTGATTGATGCCTTATCCATTGTTATATAGACTCAAAACCAGCATTCTTAGACCTATTTAATTGACTTGCAATTAAATTTGTCAATAATGTACTTTGAATCTCATTCTTATCATATCCCCTTATATACCCAAGACCCTACCACCTACTAAAAGAAATTACTTCATTCTTTGAACATAAGCCATCAATAAGAGATATACAATTTATCTAAATTGTATTAAATTGAAAGAACATTCCAATCTCAAGATCATAGATATGCAAGGAAGGAGACAAAATTTAGATACAAATATATGTAGAATTTCCTTTTGTATCAATTTCCTTTGAAAATACATACAACATTTGATATAGGCTAATAGTATAAATAAAAAATTGGTAATTTGATAATTAATATTCATTGTTCCTTCAAATTTACAAGCCTAAACACATTCATACAATCACAAAACTAGATGGACTATAACATAACATAAAACTAAAAAATATACAAACTTCCAACCTATACACCTCATCCTAGAAATCCTTATAAATGATTGCAACAAGGTACATATGGGAGGAGGACACATGTCAATACTTTCATGGAAGAGAAAAAGGAAAGGCATGTACAAAGATATATACAAAACATTCTCTTGCACTTGATCCAAAATTAGGAAGGTGGTTGAAATTTTAGTAGGTGGCACTTAACTGCAACAACTTTAACTTTAATCCTTTTTGTCTTCTTTTGCCCTCAATTTCCTCAGAAGTCTCAAAATTTGATAAGAATATTTATGAGAGATTTATCATTCTAATGAATTTCTTAGTGTATATGATCTTATCCTTAATCTCTCATTGCCTTTAATCTCAATTATTTCTTAGCTACTTCTATCTAGTAGTGTTTTTATTTCTCCCACCACTTCCCAAAGATAAATTTCTCTCTTGGTGGGCCACTCTATTGTTTTAACCTCTTCTAGGTCCTTTGTGGCTCTTGTCCACCTGAAATTCATTGTGGATTTTAATTCCATTGTGAATTTATTCAAATCTATCCCTTGTCTAAACAAGGAGTTAATTAAATTATTGAAAGGGACATTACTATTGTCTTCAAGAATTTTCACTATGGTCACTTAAGTAAAAACTGCATTCGATGCATCAAACCATTCATACCATTATCTCAACATGTTTCTATTATCCAAAATTGGTGGTATGCAGGGCTCAATTCACTTAGATAAAACTTTCATTTTCCCTTGTATTATTTGTAATTTCCTAGTGAAGAAACTAATTAAGTCCTTAACTATCTCCATTCTCTCCTTCATTGTGATTATCTTATCAAGAAAAATTGGCTTTTTATCCATCAACATAATAAGCCTTTATAAGAACTGAGTATATGGACCCCATAGATTGAATGTAGGTGATAGCCATGAAAGTGCTTCATTGAAAAATTTCTCTACATCTTATAAAGAAACATAAAATGTATGGGCCTATTGTGATATGTTCTTTAGAATCTCCACCCTATGGCCAATCATACACTTAAGGACATATGTCCTTACCTCATCTCCTTTCTAAGTAGGTGAAGCATCAATGCTCATCCTTCTGGGCTCTATTGTATCCTCTACCTCTAGCTCATATTTTTGTGTTGTGTTCTCTATTGTGATCTTTGATGATTGCTATTGATTATCTTATTCTTTGCTCTATTCTCCAATAGCCACTTGTACTACATTGGATAGTTGCTCTCTCAGAGATGCAACTTTGGCCTCTAACACTTGGACCTTAGCCTCAAGTTATTCAATCTTCTCTTCATAGACATGGCTCTTCCTAAGCTCATCCTCATAAAGCTTCATTAAATCAATGTAATCATGTATAGACTTGGATAATATTGTCTCTCTCTCCTCTACCTTGGCCTCATTCATGAATGAGAAATGCTTCAAGGACTTTGAAATTTATGTACTTGAAGTACCCTAGAAAGTCCATACAATCATGTTACCATGTTCTATGCTCTACATATCCATTAGTTTAGGTTTGTTTTATGAAGGATCCGTGGTCCATACTGCCATAGATTTGGTGTCAATGTTAAATCTAGATCCTCTCTATAGTCTACTAGTATCATATGCCTCAGATGAGATGGCATTATCATGTCTCCTAATATGGTCAAGCATAAAAGCTTACTCCAAATCCTACCCAAGCACTAGCAACATCCCACTCCTCTACATAAGGTCTCTTGTGTCCTCCAGATTCATGACTTCACTTTTAGGATAATAGGCATGCAATTTCTCAACCAACTCTATCTTCTTTTCATTGGTTTCCCTTGGTTTCATCTTTAGCACCAACTCACTTTGTTATACCTTGTCCAAGAAAATTTTGAACTCTATTAATTTGATGAATTCATCATCTTTTATAAACTATTGGGCTTGGAAGATACTATCATCCAACCTTGCTACAACTAGTTCTAATTCAATGAGTGTGTTCTTAGTTACAATGACCATGTCTAGCTTTGCCTCAAGTAAATGAATTACTCACTCTTACTAGGTAGTATTTTCAATGTACTCTATTTAACCTCCATAATGATATGGACAACCCTTTGCCTCTTATTTCCCTTGGTGACCCATGATGCCTCAGCAAACTCTTCTTCATCTATTTATTGAGTCACATTAGGTTCAAGTTTCTTCAGGCATACCCTCTCTTCTTCTCATAGGGGTCCCTCTAGAACTTGGACCATAATTTTAGCATGTTTAGTGACCATCTTACTAATCCTATAAGGATAGGGGATATCCATATAAAATCCCTTAAAATTGGGATCTAATCTCTTCATCTCCCTCTCTACCCTCAACACATCATCAAGTTTGCACAACTTATCTAATGCCTCTCCCTCTGCAACAATATTGGGAATATGGCCCTCATGGGGTAGCTCCTTGGTATTAGGCAACAAATAGTTCCTAATTTATTTTAGAGTGATCCTTATCTAATTGCCAAGTTCATGCATTCTATATGGAGCTATTGATAGATTGTAGTGGTGGATGAAAGAATGAATTTGATCTAGAGCCTCTTTTTCAATTGAAAAGTCTCCCATCCTAAAATATCTACATAGAATGTTCCTCTATGTACCTTAGGCCCTAAATACTCCTTATTAACCATAAACAACTGCAAGATAAATTCAATAATGGCCAATCTAGGAGGGACAAATTTTGGCAAAATATGTTGGGGTTGCGGACAACCATAAACCCTCATCAAGGAAAAGGTTAGAAAAAGGAAAATGTCCCCCCAATTATGGTCTAAGTTTTTACCCATAGGGATAAGGGTTGGTCTCAAAGCACTCTTCAAGATCTCAAGTGCCCTAAACTAACCTAGTTCTAGCATTTTCATTATGACAACACTAAATTTATTTTAAAAGGATACATAATTAGAAAAATGATATGAACTATCATATACCTATGTCAATAGCTGAATAGTAAAATCTCTATTTCTATCAGAGGTATGATCAATGAAATCAAGGCTTATGTACCCCATGTTCTTGTATAGGATTAGGTGCATCAATAGTGAGTAACAGTGGAATTTGAAATCTTTAATCTCTCCATTCTGAGCCAATGCAATGTTTTCCTTCATATCCTTTAGAATATACTCAACATAACCATATTTCCCTTCATGATATGAGGCTTTAAAATCCCTAGATATGATAAATTCCACTCCATACACCATATTCATTCCATCCTTGCCAACCACCTTATGGATACTATACACTATTTTACAAAAAAATGATCCAAAGGCATCATTTTCTCCACCTTCTTAGGGTAATCACTCACATTATTTAAGTACATGGGACTATGTTGTAGCAAGACTTCCCTATGTAGGCTTTTATGTTTCTCTCAAACTTCTTCTATAGATCCTCCAAGTCTACAAGCTAGCCAATGGTACCATCCAATCTAAATGCTTCAATGAATAAGGCATAGTCTAGTATACATAGAATAGTTCCATCTCTCCTATGGAAGTATTTGATAGCTAGATTGTATGCCTTGATTAGGGCCTTTTCCAAATCAACATCAATAAATTTTTTTAAAAAGATCAAATTTTCCAAGTTCTTCCATAGATTGCACAAAGGATCTTCTTCTCTCTATTATGATAGAAATACTTGAAAAGCTTATAACATGTGACTCTATGGCATGTAGCATCTCTGCATAGCACATATGGGTCAACAAAAGCATGATCATCTATAGTGTTAGCATTTGAGGATCATGGGAAAAGATTAATCCATTCTTCAAAAAACCTATTAGGTTTCCTTTGTCTTTTTTTCTCTCCCTTGGAAGTTGAATTCTCTACATCCTCCATGTTGGATTCCTAAACCTCTTCTACTTCCTTATCAAAAATTCTAACTATATGTTGGAAAACATTGGGTAAAATCTACACTCAGGTACTAAAAGAAATCAATTGTATGCATTGAAAAATCTAAAATTGCTTGAATTCTCTACTCTCTTTGAACAATAATCTTTATCTGATCAATAGGAATTCTTTATAATTTAGTGTACAACATCAACTTTCCTTTTGCATTGATTTTTAGCACACTTGAGCCTTAAACTCAATTTCTTATGTCACCTCATGGGAGCTTCACTATTACTATCTAGTGTTAAACTTTTTGTACATTAATCAAATCTCATTGGTTGAGAGTCCTTTATCATTTCCAACTCAGAAAAGTGGAAAGCATTATTTCATGTCAAACTTAGGGCTTACAATCTTACAATCATCTTAGAAGTTAAACCCTTCATAACATCTTGGGTGGGGAATAATTGCTCTATGATCTTACGAGATACACTAAAGAAATAGATCTCTTATATTATCTTAATATGGAAGGATATTCTCTATGATATTACCTCTCATGAAATCAAACCCTTTATCACATCATTGTAATGATTGAGAAAGACCTTTACAATCTCATGACACACTAGTTATCCTAACATCAAAGATTACCTTTAAAATCTTTGCAATCTTAAGAGAGTTGGCTTACACTCACTAGCATAGCATCTTATCCCACTTTCCTTTGCTTTATAATATTATGATCATGGTTTAGTGGACCAGTTCATAACTTTGATAGTTACCCTTCAAACCTAGAATTATGAGAAACTATTATCTTTCTTCATCATAGAATTGGTGACATTAACTTTCACCTTTATGATCTTATGATACACAACATGTCATAGCATCAGAAGGTATGACTAGCCATGTGTCTCAAAATATTTCTTATTCATCCCTTTTTTCCACCTTTCTTTATAATCTTCATCTTACAATATTACAATCATGTATTTATTGTGGCATCAGCCCTCATATATTTTTCTCTTATGATCCTACAATAATAATTATTTTGTAACTTCGTAAATCCTTTTAAAATTTTCGACGATGCCTTGATCTTCCCTTTATCATAGGATCAAAACTCTTCACATCATTCTTGCACTAAAATGTCCTTGTGATCTTATGACAACCATTTTATCATATTTTCATGAGTACTCATTTATTCTCTTATGATCCCATGATGACCCTTTTATCGTAACATCAAGACCCTGATCTTAGAAACCCTTTCATCTAGTAGTTAAGATGATATGACACAAAGGGAGTTGTAAGATTAGAGACCACATTTTTTACACTTACGATATTATGATCATAACATATCTTAATATTGGAAGACTCATATTTTAACCATACAATCATTCACTAATCCCTTTGATCATAAGATCATAAGAGACTATTCAAATTACAAACAATCTCCCACTTATAAATAAAACCTAGCATAAGGGCTGAATTGTGAAATTTTATGAAATTTTCAATGAAAAAGATGAAAACACAACCCTATGACATCATTTTATCACACTAGGGAAAGAATTTAATAATAGGTTAGGACAAAAATGTCATATTAGGGCCATCCTTTGAAAATGAAAGCAATAAAACATGAACCCAAACAAAACAACACTCTTTCTAAAAAATTCTCACCATAAAATTTGAAATTTTAGCTTAGTGAAAATAAGGGCTATCAATGGCTCTAGCTAGGGATGATGGATAACCTATATCCATGCAAGAATTTAGAAAATCTGGGTTAAGCAGAGCACATACTTGACAACCAAAGATAACTTTATGATACTATATAGAAATATATACATATATACAAGGACTATTGACATATGCACAAGAAATTACACAAATGTACAAAGATATAGAAATCCTAACTATAGTAAATGGAAAATAAAATACCTTCAACATAAATTTTTTTTAAAGAATTATCCATGAACTAGAAATTCAAGCAAGCTACCTAGTAATCTTTAATGAAATATGAGTCCTCGCACCAAGTAGAATCTACCAGATAGGGACCAAGTAAATAGGATCAAATTTTCCATGTTTAACTTTATCTTATAGCCTTGAATTCCACATTAGGAAAAGATCATTTGGCTCAAACTTTCTTTCCACTTCCTTTCTATCATATAAATGATTTGTCTGCAATTACAATTTTATATTTCTTATAGAGGTTTCTTTCCTTGTTTGAGTCAATCCAACTAATTTGTCCATCATTTCCTACATATCATCAATGATAGTATCATCATACATCTAGATGTAATTACATAAGCCCATAATGTTATTGTGAGGCATTCTAGGTTGGATTCCATACACAAGATCAAAAGGTGATACACCAATTGCCTTTTTCATTATCACCCTATCAGCCTAGATTGCAAACTACAATTTAGAGTCTCATGCCTTCTTCTTCTCATCCAGAGACCTCTTTATGACCTTAAAACAAGATTTTATTTGTAGACTCATCTTGTCCATTTCCTTGTGGATGATAGGGTGATGAAACTAGCCTAGTGATGCCATACTTATCACAAAATTTAATAAATTATTTAGTTCAAAAGAACATACCATTGTTAGTGATAATTCTCTCAAGATTACCAAAACTTAAAATGATTTTATTTAGTAATAAATTATTTACCACCTTACTAGTATAATTTCTTGTGGGAATGACCTCCACCCATTTTGTAAAATAATTAATTGCCACTAATATCCATAAGTAGCTAGTACTAGACTTGGTTGAGATTTCACCTATGAAATCCATCCCCCATTGATAAAAGGATGTCTATACTTTAATTTATTTCATAGGCATACTCCTAGAGAATTTTAACTTTCCTATAAATCTCTGGCAAGTGTCACATTTTCTAACCAAGACTTGGACATCTTTAAACAAGGTAGGCCACCAAAAGCCTACACTCATAATCTTGTGGGTAGTAGTCTTTTTCATATAGTGGCCCCCACATACTCTAGAATGCATCTCATTTAGTACTCTTTCTTATTCTTCCTTATCAATGCAATTCAAAAGTATGCCTTCAAAATTCATCCACCATAGACTATCTAATTGAATGTAACTTTATAGTCCTCTTTTCATTATCTATCAAGTGAGGTTGAGCCAACATATGTTGTAAATAATATATTACATCTTTATACTAGCCCCATTGATCCATATCACATGAATCTATTTTAAGGTCCTCATTCATAGCATTTATTTTATTAACATCTAAATTATATTGAGCCATCATTTTTGATAATCCTTGACCTCTTACTAACTTGGTGATCTAAATATCAATATTAAACTCTTGTATTCTATTGATCTATTTACATCTCTACTAGATACCTCCTTTTGAGAGAAAATATCCTTAATTTTTGCACTAGGTACAAAGGAAATAAAATCAGCACCAACTAGGTAGCACCTAAAAGCCTTGATAGATTTAATAAGTGCATATGCTTGTTTCTCATTGATTTCATACTTAAGTTCTTCTGGCTCAAGAGATTCGCTAAAAAATGCAACAGGTTGTTCATTATTGTCTTCATTTTTTTGAAGTAAATCTACTACAATGATATGAAGAGATGCAAAAGAAAAGATATGCATAGGTTTTCCTTAGTTAGGTGTCCTAAGGACTGATGCATTCTATTGGCATTCTTAATTTCTTGGAAGGAAATAGTAGGCTCATCTTCCCAACTGATAGTTTCTGCAAAGTTAGTCACAAATCTCCTTAAAAAATTAACTTGCCAAAGAAATATTATATACCTTTGAAATTTTTGGACTTTGGCACCTTATCAATTGTTGCCACTCTTTTAGGGTCAATCTTCACCCCATATTTGGACACTATATGACCCAACAACTTCCCCTCTGTTATTCCAAAAGTGCACTTCTTGGGGTTTAGAGAAATACCATATTACAAGGCCTTGATGAAAAATATTTCTATATGTATACAATGGTATTTAACCTTCTCTAAATAGGAAATTAAGTCATCTTGATATACAACCATAAACTTGTCAATATATTCATTAAAAGCCTCATCCATGTCCCTTTGAAAAGTTTCTCCTAAATTTTTGAGGCCAAAAGGCATCCTCACATATACATAGGTTCCCCAAGGAGTATTAAAGGATGTGTTGAACTATTCCTTTTCAAAATAACTTGGTTGTATCCTAAGAAATCATCCATCATAAACATTAGCTCTGAACTAGTAACTTGCTACAACATAGCCTCCATATTAGGCAACCCATAGTTATCCTTCAAAGATGCAATATTCAATTTCCTAAAATCAACTCCAAGCCTAATGTCACCATTCTTGTTTCTAACTAGTACTAAGTTAGACACCCATGAAGAATGCCTATCTGGGTTGATTATTCCCCCATTCCTAAGCTTCATAAGTTCTTCTTGCATCTTAGGGGCTCAAGTGGGATTCACGGGCCTCTCCTTCTTTTAAAAGGCTTAACATCATTCTTGAGAGGTATTACATGTTGGAAAAAATCCTACCTATAAGTCTTGAGTTCATCATATGACCAAGAAAAGACATGTCTTAATCTTCTCAATGAATCTATCAAGGATTTCCTAATTGCAAGCACAAAGTTTTTCCAATTTATACCTTTTTTGGAGATTTAGTAGTACCCAAATTAATTTCTTCAAGTTCTTGTGGCTTCTTATTTTTAATATATGTATTTACTCTATCCTAATTATCAAAGTAACTCTCAAGCACTAATAAACCCTTAGAGACATTGTTTGTTTTTAATTGTAGAATTTCTTGACCAAAGATAGTATATTTTCCATATATTGTTTCCACAAAAGTACTACAATCCAATTCTTGATGATGATATTTATCCTTATCAAGTAGAAAATTTAAAATATCTTTATCATCTTCAAAACCTTTCCAATTATGCACATTATCATGGATATAAGGTTGATTCTACTCTTTATTTGTAGACATACTAGTAAATGAGATATCCTCCAGCTTGATTGCCATGTTAGCTAGCAAATCATCCATCTTATTTTTACTCCTATCCATTAAATAAATACCAAAGTCATTAAATGATTATATTTTATCCCAAATAGAATTCCTATACTATTTCTATCTTTTATTCTTGGAGGCATATGTATCCTTAACTTGAGACACAACTATTTTAGAATCCCCAATAATGTGCAATTTCTCAATTTTCATGACTAGTTGCAACCTTTAATCCTAGTAGCATTACTTCATATTCTACAAAATTATTGGTACATGTGAATTTCAAGGTAAAAGAGTATCTTAAGGTGTTTTTCTTTGGGGATATAAATACTATCTAAGCTCTTGAGCCTTCCCTAGAACTTTCCCCATCAAAGTACATGGTCCATATTTTTTATGAGTCAAAATATTTCATCACATCGTGTGCAATCATGGGAGGTGGTTTTTCAGCTTCTTAGATGATAAATTCAGCCCTACATGCAGTGGCCTTTGTATCTAGAAAACAAGTAGCATCCTTATCAATACTATCTTCAAAGACAAAGATAACCCTTGGTTCCCTATCAATTTTGATAGACTTTTCTCCTATATGAAATTTTGTATATGATAAGTCACACTATAGGCTACCTCCCATCGCAACACTCCACTTTCTAGAGGGAAACATTTGATAGTGAGGAGGAATATCAACTACAAATATTTTCATAGTCATGTCTACATCAGGGTATGTAGCAAGTTTGAAAGGTAGTGCATTTATAGTACCTATGATAGGTACTTCCCTAGCATCCATTGCCCTAAACCTACCCTTCTTGGTATCTACTTCTAACCAAGGGCCTCCATAACCTTGAAAGGAATCATGGTATTAAATGCATTAGAGTCAATCATATAGTTCTTTAAAGTCCTACCTTTTATGATCAAGCTAAGGAAAAAAGGATCAATTTCTTGTAGGTATGTTACAAATGAATTGTCCAAATACATTTGGGGTATTTGGAACATGACTCCCTTATCCTCTTTGTCTTCTACCAAGATTGGGGTCTATTCTATAATTCTTGGTTCTTGTATGACAACATTGTTATTTCCTATCCCACCTAACAAAGATAGAGCCGTATTCTTGTGTTCCTCTTGTCAGGATTAAACCATAGACATAAATAAAAATTACATGAAAATATAACCAATAATAGAAAATAATATATCACATAGAAAAGAACACAAGACACCAAGATTTAATGTGGTTCACTCGATCCCTAGGCTATGTCCACCAAACAACAAGTATGATATTTTATGATCCAATGATTACAACCTAATTACAATTTGTAATCCCTTATAGCTCAATACTACCACAAGAACCAATTTTGCATCACAACTATGAAACAATCCCTAACCCTAAGCCCTTTTCATCAATTATTAAACAACTTTAGGGTTACAAAATGTCGGCCAAAATGTCATTAAAATAGGGCCCAAACCCCAAAGAATTTATGAAGTATGTATAGTACTCTCCTGATCAGTCACCACAAACTAACACCTCTATCCTAAACATTTCTAATTAAGGAACTTTGATAGTAAGTTGTGATAAAATTGAAATAATGTCAACAAGATCATAATTGGTAGGTCTTTTTTATAAGTGTTTGAACAATAGATGGCTCCTTTTTCTTAATGGTATTAGAGGCTAGTGTCTTTTCTTATAGATTTGTTTTGATAGTTTTAGGTCATTAAAACTACATCTTTTTCTTTAGCTCTCATTTCTTATTCTTATTTCCCTTTACCTTAGAAGTCCTATGAGCATCCCTCTTGTTTTCATTACTAACCTTTGTACTAGTGTTCTTGATGAAGATACTAGCTAGCTTAATAGGAACATTGTTAATAGTTCTACTTCTTAGATTATAAGTACTCTGGGCTTGAGCCATGATTTCTGTAGTAATTTTATCAATCTCTTCATTGGTTGGATTCCTCAAATTTATGTGATCCATCCCTGCCAATGTGTTGCATATTGTGTTTTCATCCTGATCTTCACTATCATAAAAAAAAGTTGATGATGCATATGATATATATTTCTCTAATCTGCAACAACATTTTTAGTTTCCTCTATGTTAGACTCCGCATTATTATCACAAAGGTTGATCATATTTCATGTCACATTCTCATGACTTTCTTCTTCCTCTCCCACTTCATTTTGTTCCTACTGATTGGCTAAAAAAGATTGATCCATTGCATAATAATCAAGGGAATGAGGGGATTGGCATATAGTACACCAAGGCATCTCTTTTGCATGTTTATAGAATTCCTTTGTAGAGGATCTGGTGTTCCATTTTATTTGTTTCCTTAAGTGGTATTGGGGATTGGCTTACCATCCTTCCATTCAATGATACAAGGATAGTTTTGCATCCTAGGTTTCCTATTAAAATTATTATTGAAAGGGGCCTTCTCAATAGTATTTAGCTTATTTTCTTGGTAGGTTGGTGGATTCATTTTCTTTAACAGATTTAGAACTTGACCCATTGTATCCTCCTTGGTCTTCTTACATATAGTAGGCTTTTCACATTCTTTCTTATTTCTAGGATTAAAAAATTTAGGGTCATCCCTTCTTCCCAATTTACTTAAGGCCTTTCTATTATTTTCTATGTTAACTACCATCTTATAAGCCTCCCTCAATGTCTTAGGATCTTTGTCCCTAAGAGTGTAGGCCATCTTACTATCAAAAGAATTGAAATAGGTTGTGAGACACACATCCTCATTTAGCCTCATTACCTATGTTGGTAAACAGATTTGTTCTTTTCAATTTAAATCTCAAATGCCTAAATCTAAAAGAACAACCTGATACCAATAGTTGGATAATCTATCATTAGGTTGATAGATTTACTCTAAATTGAAAGGTACAAATCTCTTATCGAGTAATATTCAATGAATTTATTTTTTCCTAAACTAACTGGGTATGTTCTTAACCTAAGAATGAAAGAGGGAAAACCAAGCTAACCCCAAACTGAACTAACTTGGGCAGTGACTTTAACTCTAAACCTAGACAACTCCAAGAACCCACACTTCATATGGCTTCCTATCATTGGTAATATAGAAAAGAATACTATAAATGTAAATACAATGAAACTAAAATGAAAAGAAGATTAAATGTCCTAATCTTTGTAATAGGAACAATTGAAAATACTCTAATCTACAACCCATTTTCCATTTGACCCAAGATGTAAGAAATTGTTCCAAATTGAATACAACCATGCTCCAATTGATTATAATCAAAAAATTAATAACCAAATACTCTGGTTTAGAATAAAACCTCTTCTGTATTGAACATCGTAAATAAGAATACTCCAACTTTATTTGCTCACAATCCTTTTGCCAAATCAATTACAAAAATTTGAATAGAAAATCCCCTAAATACATGAAATGCATAGAAATAAACTCCTCTTCCCTCTACTCCAACATACCTACTCTCACAAAAAAGAAGAACCCCCCCTATCAGAAAAACTTTTCCATAAATAATCCGCTTCACAAATCTCTTCCTCTCCCATAGTGTCCTTTTGGTTTTATAACCAAATCTTGGGAATGTGATTGGTTTCTTTTCTTTTTTTTGAGATTTAGTTTCCCCTTCCATTTGAAGACTATCACCCTCTATAGAAGATTAATTTGATAAAACATTAGGAACATATAAATAAACATCTGATGCCACTACAAATATAGCCTGTTGACTAAGTATCTTTATTTCGATAGTCATGACAAAATATTCTGATGAAGTAATTTTATTTAGTCTCTCTCTCAAACCTAAGTAAGAAATGGGAATTTCTAGATGAATAAACTGGTCTGAGTTGCATAGCCATTGTTGTGCATGATGAAGTAGTTCTAGAGGTAATCCTTGTGAGATATTGTTGTATTAACTGGCCTTGATGTCAACAATGAACCAAGGAATGACAAAGCATCAAGATCCTCTTCTTTCAAATGATCGGTCACATCTTCTATAACAAAATCATAAGAAAGACAAGATATTCTTTTATGCATTTTCATCCACATCATTGATGCAAATCATTCATGAGAAGTGACATGAAATAGTTGAGCAAAATATAGAAATTTTAAAAGGCCTTCAAGAAGGATATTAGGATCCATTCGATCTTTGAAAAGTTCAACAAACTTTGGTCGTATTTTCCTATCCACATATTGGGTTTAATAGACATGTTTATCTCATCAAATTTTGGAGACCAAACATGCCTTGATAACTCCCTATGGCTTCATATATTTTTTATTTGGTTCCATTCATAACTAATTCTTAAGAAAGAAACATCCTTATAGCTATATATGAAAATGCATCTATATAATCTATATTCTTTAGGTCCTATATGTCCAATAAGAAAGCACTCCCCCGGTGGCACATATGGTACTATTATTGATTAAATGCATTTAAAGACAAGCACCTTGTGAAATGCTAGAATATTTCTCACAAAGTGTGTAAAATTTGCAGGTATCCCAATGATGAGTTTTGTATATAAGAGTCCAATGCTAGGAACACGTGCAATCCCCAAACTGGGACCAAGTCCAAGGAGCCATTTTATGTACACCTTATTTTGCAGGTCAAACTCATACTTCTTTATTGTGCCATAATGCCACACATACATGATTTTCATGAATATGAACGCAAAACAAATAGGCACCCAAGCTTCTTCCAGAAACTTAATAAGGGATGTTGAGAAGTAGAGGGCTTCAATAGATCCAAAGAAAGGAAGAAAGCAGAGGGATAACATAAAATTCTTGTGTCAACATAAAATAATGACCAATGATGTAAGACAAGTAGTGACCAATATGACCATGATGATAGCTAGCCCTGATGCATTTGCCATGTGTTTCGTATCTCAAAAACCAATAGTAACAACAAGACAAAGAATCATCAAAATCCAATTGATTTTTGGAATGTATATTTGTGCATGTATTTTATCAGATGTATGCACTTCTTTCACCCTAGGAAAGCAATGTTGTGCCAAGCTCTAATTGATAATTGAAAATGTACCACTAATGATAGCTCGACTTCCAACAATAGATACAAGTATGACAATTGCTAAAATTGGCCACCATATAGGTTCTGGCACATATACATAGAATCCAATCTAATAGGTACTATCTATATGATTGTGTTTTGAAAGATAGGCTACTTGACCCATATATGCTAGGATTAGAGTAAGATAACTTGTGGAAGTGAAAACAATCTTAATGGCTAAATGTGAGAAATTCCCCAAATCTACAAACAATGCCTCTAAACCTGTTACACACAATAGAATGCCTCCCAGTGACATCCATCCTGACTTTCTTATTTTTCTTTAAAATGTGTACATCTAGTATGGTGAAAGTGCCTTATAAACTTGTGGGTTCCAATGAAAAATTTGTATAGACCAAGTGCACTAATGCATACAAGCAAAGTCATGGTAATCGAAGAAAAATTATTCTGACCCTATGTATCCCATAATGTTGCAAGGCAAATAGACAAACCAATATAACACAAGTGATAGGAATGGTTGCATATTCGTTATGATCTTTTGTCATGGAAAGTTTAAACCCTAATACTATAGAGAAAACTAAAATTGCTAGGATTAGTATGCCATCTCCAATCACCATGCAAGTACCAAGGAAAACCACCATCAACAATGTTGTGTGCAAATTTTTGTGCTTTTCAAGAATCCTTTTTAGCCTTGATGAATTCTTTGTCTCTAGAGGATATTTTAATTTTTATGTTGAGACATCCTCATCAACAATTTGATGGTTTGGCAAAAGACTAACATTTGCATGTCTGCATAATAGAGAAAATAAGGAAAAAGTCTCACCTTCACCATTATCATTAGCTCTCAGAACTATAAAGACATACTTGAACAATGGAACTAAAGATAAGGTCCAAAAGACAAAGGGCAAAACACCAAAAATCTCCTCATTGAACTATGAGTGCTAGATATCTTCTGCAAAAGTGCTCTTGTAAATATATAGAGGAGAGATACTCAAATCACTATAGACAACACCAAGGCTTTGATAAGCTAGGACCAAAATAGTCTTCCATGATTGCTTCAACCATTTTGACTATGAAAAATCTGAACTTAATGACTTTGATGTCTTATCAAAGTAATCACTATGATATTTGAAAAAATTTGATAGACTAATTTTCTCCTTAAAACCATGGCCTCCTTCCAATATTCTTACAAATTCTATCTTCTTACAAGATGAATCCTACAACACCATAACCGACAAAATGAACAAATAGAAGATTTACTTGATGGGGCTGATTTGGAAGCTTAAAATTGGGAGACTGGAAGTATGCCTACAACCTAGAAAATTATATACATTTCTTTCTAAAATTCAACATTAAAATCAAAAGTAGACTCATTTTCAGCCTTCTTTATGTTGTTGAATTCATTCAACACAAAGCTAGCATTGGTGTTGTCACCATATTGCTTTTTGAAATTTTTTTCTAAGTCACTCCAAGAGGCTACACTATCATCTAGAAATCTTTTGAATGAGTCTCTGGCATCCTCTATCAGTAAATGAGAAAAAAGCTTCATCACCACCTCTTCATGTTCTACCTCATAGTCATTGAGCATTTCAATGAACTTCTTGAGGTGTTCCTCACTAGTGATGGCATTATTTCTAGAGATTTTTATCACCTTGTCTCTAAGATCATTACATATGGGAAACCAAGGATTCCTAAGAAGGATATCCATTTGTAATTTTCAATATTAATTGGTTTCCTTTGGAAACCTACAAAATTTGAGGTACTTGCACTAGCAATTGACTTTGGACAAGAATTTGAGTCTACTAGGTTTGTTGAATAATAAAGATTTGTCTAGTAGTAGTAGAAGTTGAGGTAAGGGATGACTGTGAAGAGCTTTGGCTTATCATTAGAGGTCTAGTAGTAGGGATAAAAGGGGTAATTTGTGAGGATTGGCCTATTTGAAATGATAGGGTAGGGTTAGATTTAATAAATTGGATCTTTCTCCTAGTCTTAGTTGCTTGAGCTTCATTCTATATTTTCTCAAGTTCCTTTTCTTAATCTTCCTTTTTTTTGTTAGCCTTTTCCAAGTCTAGATTAAGCTTTGACATTAAAAGGCTAGTGGGCTTATTAAAAAGAACTTGGGGCTCATTGATTTGTACTCCCACAATCTTTTATTTTCCTTTGTTAGGGTCTTTCATAGTCAAATCTACAATTTTAGGTTCAACTAGTTTATAAGGTTGAACTTGTGAAATAACAAGCCCCTCCCTCTCTTTAAGAAGATGCTCCTACTCTTGGACTTCAAATTTTAAGTCATCCATATCTCCAAATATATCAGAATGCAGTTGAGAAGTTTTCTCCTTCAATCTCTTTTTTTTCTTGTAGGGAATCCATTCTCCTAAGAAAGTTATCTCTCTCAATCACAATATTCAAACTGACTTGTTCTTTCTCTTTCTTTGAACATATACATTTTTCCTCCTCTTCTGTAATCCCTTTCCCAAGAGTTCCTAGTTCTAAAAATAAATCTTTTCGATCTCTAGAAGTGGCTTCTGAATCTCCTAGATCATCTAGATATATGAGATTTCTCTCCTCATATGGACCTTTCTTGGGAGTAAATTCCATATCCATATTACCTCTATACCCCCATCTATGGTTTATTTAATTTACCAAATGAGGTCTACAAGGAACATCCCCTACAAAGGACACATTCATGTCATGATAAATTTTCTTTTCTTGAAATGGGGTGGTGAATGTTTTTCCTAATAGTATATTAGTTTAAGATTTAGAGCTTAAAGAAGATGAAACACCTTCTACTATAGTTAGGTGTTGTGAGTGGGTTGATATACTAGCACTAGGGTTCCATGTAGGATAAGAATCTACTTTATTTTTACTTTGATTCTTCCTACCTGTAGGAGGTAGTTCAATATATAGTCATATTTCTAGGTTAGCCTTTATAAAATCCTAGATTTTCTTCATCTTATTAGCCATTGGTTGGAAAATTTTGAAATATATAGCACTGGCTACAAAACCTTTGACTTGAGTTACCACCCTTTGAAAGGGAAAGTACTTAAAACTAACATTTTAGACTGAAAATATCACAGGAACACTTTTTAACAGAAAGGCCAAACAGAAAGCCATCAACACCACACATTGAGTAACACAACTTAATTTGTTAACAAGGCACTAGATAAAAAAATAGCAAGGAGTATAGTTTATATAAGAACATTCTTTTCAAAAATCTGTAGCACAGTTGTCATTTTGTTGGAGTTCTTTTTGTAGGTAAGGAACATAATAGGTATATTTAAACTCAATACGAAAAAGAAAAAGGAAGGGACAAGCCTAAGGATTAGCTAAATCATATACTTAGTAGGGTTAAATCTTAGCTCTAGGCTAGCTTCAATCGAGTCACTAGGACTTTCTTCACTTTAGGCTTTGCAAGGCCAAGGTGGAAAAACCTTAGGGATTATGAAGATGATTGATGATTTGGATTTTCTCTTTAGACACATGCTCTCTGATATTTTTCTCTTCAAAACTATCCCTTATAGTAGAAGGTGGCTGATGTTCTTCTATGATTTTATAAGAACTTCTTAATCATAGTACTTAACTATAAATTAGAAGAAGATATTACAAACAAGTTATGACCAACAATTTTAGTTCTTCATTACATAAAATGGAAAATTGATTTTGATTGATGTATACATTTTGCAACTATATAAATCATCAACTTGCAATTGAACTTAATTTATTAATGCCTTCATTGTTATATAGAGTCAAAACCAGCATTCTTAGACCTATTTAATTCACTTGCAATTAAATTTGTCAATAGTGAACTCTGAAATCTCATTCTTATCATATCCCCCTTATACGCCCAAAACCCTACCACTTGTTGAAAGCAATTACTTAATTCTTTGAACTAAAGCTATCAATAAGAGATATACAATTTAATAAATTGTATTAAATGGAAAGAACATTTCTAATTTCAATCTGAAGATCACATATATGCAAGGAAGAAGTCAAAATTCAGATGCACAAATATGCAAAATTTCTTTTTGTATTGATTTCCTTTGAAAATACATACAACAACTGATATATACTCTTAGTATAACTTGATCATTCATATTCATTGTTCCTTCAAATTTACAAGCCTAAACACATTCATACAATCATAAAATTGGACGGACTATAACATAACTTAAAATTGAAAAATATATAGACTTTCGACCTCTATTCCTCATCTTGGAAATCCTTATAAGGGTTTCGACAAGATACATATGGGAGGAGGGCACATGTCAATACCTTAATGGAAGAGAAAGAGACAAGACATATACAAAAAGATATACAAAATATTCTCCTATGCTTGATCCAGAATTAGGAAGATAGTTGAAAAGTTAGTAGGTGGAACTTTATAGGAGCAACTTTAACATTAATCCTTTTTGTCTTCTTCTACCCTCTCTTTCCTCAAAATTCTCAAAATTTGATAGGAATAGTTATGAGATATTTGTACTTCTAATGAATTTTTTAGTGTACCTAATCTTATCCTTAATCTCTCTTTTCCTTCAATCTCAATTATTTCTCAATTGCTTCTAATTGGTAGAGCCTTTATTTCTCCCACCACTTCCCAAACATAAATTTCTCTCTTGGTGGGCCACTCTATGGTTTTAAACTCTTTGAGGTCCTTCATGGATTTTTTCCACCTCCCATCCATTATGGCTCTAGATTCCACTATGAATTTATTCAAATCTATTCCAGCTTTAAATAGGGATTCGATTTATTAATTATGGAAAGGGGCATCACTATTGTCTTCAAGAATTTCCATTGTGGCCTCTCAAGTCAAAACTACACTAAATGCATCAGACCATTCATGCCATTCTCTCAACATGTTTCTATTATCAAAAATTGGTGATATTTAAGGCTCAATTCCCTAAGATAAAACTTTCATTTTTTGTTGTATTAGTTGTAATTTCTTAGTGAAGAAACTAATTAAGTCCTTAACTATCTCCAAGCTCTCCTTCACTATGATTATCTTATCAATTTTATTTTTTGTTTTAGCCATCAACATAATAAGCCTTTTTAAGAATTGAGTATATGGACCCCACAGATTAAATGTAGCTGATAGCCATGAAAATGCTTCAATAAAAAATTGCTCAACATGTTGTAAAGAAACATAAAATGTATGGCATGTTGTGATATGTTCTTCAGAGCTCCACCCTATGGCCAATCATACACCTAAGGATAGATTTCCTTACCTCATCTCCTTGTTGATTTTTTGGAGCATCAATGGCCATATATCTTTATTTTTGTCTTTGTTGTGACCTTGGATGGCTTCTCTTGGTTGTCCTATTCATTGCTCCATTCTCTAGTAGCCACTTGCTCTGCATTGGATAGTTGATATCTGAGAGTTGAAATCTCAACTTCTAACACTTAAAATTTAGCATAAATTTCTTCAACCTTCTCTTTGTAGACATGGCTCTTCCTAAGCTCATCATCATAAAGCTTCCTTACATCAATGTAATCATGAACAGACTTGGATAATCTTGTCTCTATCTCCTCTACCTTGGCCTCATTTATGAATGAGAAATGCTTCAAGGCCTTTGAGATTTTTGTACCTAAAGTATGTTACAAATTCCATATAATCATGTTAGCCTATTCTATGCTCTATGTATCCATCATTTTAGGCTTGTTTGATGAACGATCCATGCTCCATACTACTAGAGATATGGTGTCAATGTTAAATCTGAACCCTGTCTATAGTTCACTAGCACCATATGTCTTATATGAGATGAAATTATCCTATCTCCTAATCTAATAAAACATAAAATATTTCTCCAAATTCCACATAGGAACAAAAATCATCCCACTCCTCTACACAAGGTCTCTTGCCTCTTCCAGAGTCATGACTTCACTCTTCAGATTATAGGTATGCAATTTCTCAACTAGCTCTAGCTTTTGTACATTAATTTCCCCTAGTTTCATCTTTAGCACCAACTCAATTTGTTTACCTTGTACAATAAAATTTTTAAGTCTATTGATTTGATGAATTCATCATCTTCAATAAACTATTGGGCTTGGATGATCCTATCATCCAATGTTGTTGTAGCTAGCTCTAAGTCGGTGAGTATGTTATCAACTATAATGACCTTATCTTGTATTTAGCTTTGTTGCAAGTCAGAAAAGTACTGACTCTTACTAAGTTTGATTTTTAGTGTCCTCTATTTACCTCTAAAATAATATATACAGCCTTTTGCCTCTTATTTCCCATGGTGACCCATGATGCCTCAATAGGCTCTTCTTCCTCTATTTCTACAGTCACATAATGTTTAGGGATTTCCAAACATACCCTCTCTTCTTCTCCTATGAGTCCCTCTGGCATTTGGTCCATAATTTCAGCATGGTTAGTGACCATAGTCCTAATCCTATGAGGATAGAAGATCTCCATATAAAATCCCTTGAAATTGGAATCTACTCTCTTCATCTCCCTCTCTACCCTCAACACATCATCAAGTTTACACAACTTATCTTATGCCTCTCCCTCTACAACAATATTGGGAATGAGGTCTTCATGGGGTATCTCCTTGGTCTTAGGCAACACATACTTCTTAATTTCTTTGAGAGAGATCCTTATCTAATTGTTAGGGTCATACATTCTATATGGACATGTTGATAGATTATAGTGGTGGAGGAAAGAATGAATTTGATCTAGGGCCTCTTTCCTAATTGAAAAGTTCTCCACCCTAAAACATCTACATAGGAATATTCCTCTATGTACCTTAGGCCCTAAATACTCCCTATTAACCATAAAAAATTGCCACATAAATTTAGTAATGGCCAATATGGGACAGACAAATTTTTGAAAATAATGCTAGGGTCGGGGACAAACATAAACCCTCATCAAGAAAAAGGTTGGAGAAAGGAAAATGTACCCCCAATTATGGTCTAACTTTTTACTCTCAGGGAGAAGGCCTAGTCTCAAAAGAATCTTCAAGATCTTAGGTGCAATAAAGTAACCTAGGTCTAGCATTTTCATTATGATAGCACTAAAATTATTGAAAAAAGATATAAAATCAAAAAAAAAATATGAACTATCCCATACCTATACCCATAGCTAAACATGAAGCTCTCCATTTACGTCAAATTTGTGATCAATTAAATCAAGCCTTATGTACCCCACGTTCTTGTATAGGATCAGGTGTATCAATAGTGAGTAATGGTAGAATTTGAAATCTTTCCCTGTCCATTCTAAGATAGTGCAATGTTTTCCTTCATCACCTCTAGAAGATACTCAACATAATTATATTTACCTCCATGGCATGAGTTTTGCATATCCCTAGCTATGATAAATTCTACTCAATACACCTTATTTGTTCCATCCTTTCTAACCACCTTATGGACAATATACACTATTTTTACAAATTATTTCTTAAATTTATCCAAAGGCATCATTTTATCCACCTCCTTAGGGTAATCACCCACATTCTTTAAATTCACAGTAATATGTTGTAGCATAGACTTCCTTGTGTAGGCTTTTGTGTTTCTTGCAAACTTCTTCTATAGATCCTCCAAGTCTATAGGCTGGCCCATTGCACCATCCAATCCAAATGCTTCAATAATTGAGGAATGGTCCAATGTACATTGAATAGTTCCATCTCTCCTATGAAATGATTTGGTGCTAAAATTTTATGCCTTAATTAGGGTCTTTACCAAATAAACATCAATAAAAATCTCTAGAAAGATCAATTTTTCCAAGTTCTTCTTCCATGGATTGCAGACAAGGATCTTCTTCTCTTTGTTATGATAGAAATACTTGAAAAGCACAAAACCTATGACTCCATGTAGCATCTCTACATAGAGCATATGGGTCGACAAAAGCATGATCATATCTAGCATTAGCATTTGAGGATCCTGGGAATAGCTTAATATATTCTTCAACAAACCTTTTAGCTTTCCTTTGTCTTGTTTTCCCTCCCTTGGAAGTTGAAATCTCTAGAGCCTAAATCTCTTCTACTTCCTTATCAAACAATTTGACTATATGCTAGAAAATACAAGGTAAAATCTATACTCAGGCATTGAAAGCAATAAACTATACATTCCAAAAACTCTATAATTACTTGAATTCTCTACTCTTTGTAAATGGTAATCTTTATTTGATCAATAGAATGTCTTTGTAATTTAGTGTACAACATCAACGTTCCTTTTGCATTGATTTTCAGCATGCTCAAGCCTTAAACTTAGTTTCTTCTATCACCTTAGGGGAGTCTCGTCATTACTATCTAGTGTTACACTTTTTGTACATCAATGAAATCTCATTGGTTGAGATTCCTTTGTCATTTCAAGGAAATAAAAGTGGAAAGCATACTTTCATTAAAACTTAGGGTTTACAATCTTACAATCATCCTAGAAGTCAAACCCTTCGTAACATCTTAAGCAAGGAACAATTTCTCTATGATCTTATGAGAAACAATGAAGAAAGAGATCTCTCATATTATCTATAGATGGAAGGAGAGGCTTACGATCTTATGATCTCATGAAATCAAACCCTTTATCCCATCATCATAAGCCTTGAGAAAGACCCTTATGATGTCATGACACACTAGTTACCATGACATTAAAGCTTACCTTTAAAATCTTTATGACCTTAGGAGAGGTAGCTTACACTCACTACAATAGCATCTTATCCCATTTTCCTTTGCCTTATGATCTTACGATCATGATTTAGTGGACCATTTTGTAACTTCAACAGCTACCCTTCAAACCCATATGATGTTATGAGAAATTGTTATCTTTCTTCATCATAGCATCATCAAAATTAAATTTCTCCTTTACAATATTATGATACAATGAAAATCTTATCATCAAATAGTGTGACTAGCTACATGTCTCAAAATCTTTTGGTTTCATCCCTAGTGCCCACCTTGCTTTATTATCTTCATCTTATAATCTTACGATCATGTCTTTATCATGGCATCATCCCTCATCTATTTTTATCTTATGATCCTATGATCATTAGTATTTTGTAACTTTGTAAATCTTTTTGAAATTCCCTATGATGCCTTGACCTTCCCTTTGTCATAGGATCATAACTCCTTGTTGGTCTAATTTTTTATAGAATAAAATTCTCCCAATTGAGGTGTAAAAAAATAGAATTGAGTCCTTTACTTATCTACTAGGGTTTTTGGTTTTTGGCCTTGCAATTTTAATAGCATTTGAAAAACCTTTTCAAATCCCTAACTCTTGTCTCTTTTTGAATTTATTCAGGTGCAAAACCTTTCAAAGTTCAAATATTCCTTGTCCTGTTTAAATATTTCATGCCCCAAAGTGCCTTTTTCCTATATTTTTCCCACCATCTAATCTTTTTTATATCTATGGCTATTGCATCATTGCTATGAGGATTTGTGAGGTTTTTAATGATAGTGACATACAACTACCATGAAATGGCTTGGCAATGTCATAAAGTGAAAGATCAACACTAGGAAATTGTGTTGTTTTGAAAACTACATCACATGCTTCATGTTAGAATTTCTAGTAATGGAAGGTTTCCACGTGGGGCAAGTTTGCTATTGGCATCACTGGAGTATAGTTTTTCCAATGAGTCACTATGTCATGACTGGAAAATCTTTGCACCTCACCTATAGTGACATAGCACCTAGCCAAATAATATAGAAGATGACACTCTTTTGAAATGGACGATGATTGAGAAAATCCCAAGATAGATATTATGGAAAGTGTGCCTTTATTACTTTGTTAGTAGTATTGATTATAGTCATCATGATCAAGATACCTCCTCAACACTGGATTTCAATTGTCTTCATGAGGTTGGTATATTATGACTAGAAAAGTAATGGATCTCACTAGTAGTGACATAGTGACTCGATGAGAATTGGTTTTGCAGTGGGAGCTTTTCAAATGTGGGTCCCAACATCTGTTTCATTAGAAATAAACTAGGTAATTATCTAGACATGATGGCATCCTACTGGAGACATGTATGTACTAGAAGATTTGAGAACACTGAAGGTTGCTATATCAAAAATGGAAAACCTTTGCACCTCACTAGTAGTGATATGGCACTTTTCCTGAAAATGAGCATGTGGTGAGACTCCAATGGAAAATTGATTGACAAGAGACCAAATTGCTTGATTTCTCCTAAGCAACAAGATGCTTCACTAATAGCAAGAAAATTCTTGTTGTAGTAGAGAAGCTATCAATAGAGAGAAAGCACTAAGTAGTGGAGGATGATCACACAATGAAAAATCTGTAGCACCAGAGGAACAAGGGCAAACAACAATGTTAAGAAATTTATCCCATACTAGGCAGACAAGGGAATTTTTAAATGATTAAATATGAAGCCTTGAGAAAGTTAAGTGTCTACAAGACATGCTACTTTTAGAAGCCTCAAGCTCTATGGTGGGTTTGACCTAGAAAGCTAGAGGTGACCGAAACCCCATAGGAGGAAAGTGCCATGTGGCAACTAGTCATATGCTTGAAAAGAAAAAATTAAGGCTCTACAATGCTACAATGGGCTTCTTCCCATATGATCAGAAGGAAATTTTTAAAGGCCTTACACTCCTACAAGCAGTGTAAGGGTGTAAAGAAAAGGCAAAGGGCATTACAATGCTATGGGGGAAGCTTCTAGCATGTGAGCATAAGGGGAACGGCGATAGGCTTACATTCTTATGTCTAAAGTAACCTGCATATGTGTGTAAGTAAGATGAGGATTTCTTTCCCTGTGTGTACCAAGAATCAAATGTAAGAGTGTAATGATAAAGCAAAGGTAGTGTATGGGTGTAAAGCAAATTTCAAAGGCTCCTAGTGGTTCAAAAATTGAAGTAACTCATATGAGCATAAATCAAATTTCAAAGGGTGTGTGCATATGGGCTGAAAGTGAAATTTGGAGGCGCATGATGCTACAGTGGTAAAAGATTAGGTATTAAGGGGAAATCTAAATATTTCAAATGGACGATAAAATGTGGGACCCACCTAGGTTGTTTGCAAATCAGATTTCAACACTTGGCATTGATAGATTAGAGAGAGATGAAAATGAATATAAAGTAAAGATTATAATTTAGAGATTTCAAATGCATGATTTTCAAAAAATGAAAAATTTAAATGAATTTAAAGATTTTATATAGTTTTGACTATATAAATTTTTAAAATTTTCAATTTTTTTAAAGCTCTACTCACAGTATGGGAGCTAGATTTTTAAATTGACTGTAGCAGCACATTTTTTATCCAAAATATGCAATGTAGCATACCGTTGGAATTGGGAGAGGATGTACTTTTCATTTCCAGGATAAGATTTTGTGCAGGTATTTACTAGAAGTAGCTACAAGTGGATTTGTAATTTTTAAGGAAATTGCAATAAGATATAATGTATTTTCATCATATATGATTTCATCATCAATTATAAAGGGAGATTTGATGGTTTTTAATGCAGATTAGAAGCAGATATGTTTTTGCCAACTGAATAGATGAATCTCACAACAAAGGCAGATGTGACTAGCTAAATCAAATTTTGAGCCTCCTATAGCAGATTTGATTTGTACCTAATATGTTCTCCATGAGATATTTTTCTAATTTCTTTAGGGAGATATATCAGATATGTTTGCATCATAATGGTCATAATTATAGGTAGACAAAGAAGATCAATTTCAACAACTTTAGATTGAAGACATTTCAGTGGGACACATATCAAATTCATATTGCAGGCCCAAAAATATCTTCTCTTCTATATTTATTCCTCTCTACTCTTTGTAAGGTTTGGCAGTTTTCTCTATGATACCAACAGGGTTCCAATTTCTATTGTGAGACCAGGTTGTTGATGGTTTTACTTGTCTAATTGAGTAGAGCTCTAGCAATGAAGGACACACATCTGCTCTTGTGCAAATTTTCATTTCATTTCATGTATTATTTTTCTAAGATATTGGAAATTGATGCTCGATAATGTGAAGTATTTTGAGTTTCATTTAGTGTTACAATTTTATGTATTTAGTCTTTCCAAGGATGAATATAAAAAGGGATTTACAATGAATTATCTAGGTTTTCTTATTATGTCTCTTGATTCATCATATGCTATTAACTTTTTAGTTGAGTGAATAAGGTTCATTTGATTTAAGGCAGCTTAGATGAGTTGTGTATTAGATTTTTTGTTGCCTTTGACTCAAGGAGTTAAGTAAATGCTTAAATGTTCTAATAGGGTTTCTGGGTGTATGGAGGGGATATTTCATAAGAATGGAATTTAGGGATTTTAGTTGACGAACTTAATAGTAATGTAATCAAGTTAGGTCATTTTTCTAGTAATGACTCTATATCCCAATGGATAAGGAACTAATCACTAAATTAGATGCAAGCTAAGATAAAGGGCATTTGTACAAATTCTTTTAATCAAAGTCAATTTAGTTTTTGAAGTTTTGTAGTGGGCTGAAAAGAATTAACCCTCACTTAGCTTATGGGTTCATAGGTTATGATTTGTAGCTATTTCATTCCTTTGTCATTGCATAAATATTAGAAGATAAAAGAGGTTTCATATGTTGTTAATAGGTTCAGATTTATGTTTAATTGCACTGGTACCATATATTAGAACCTCAAGTTTAACCTGCCTAGGTCTTGCAGAGCCTGAAGGGAAGGAGTTATGCCTTATAGTTGGCCCAAGATTGTAGTCAGGTGCATCCATCATAAGAATTTTCTAGCCTTAGATGCATTGATCTAATTTCTTGGTTAAATTAGGAATCGACAAAATGGCGACTCTTCTAGGGAAAAAAGGTTGTAAATGCTTGAAGTATTGAGCTACAAACCTCTAATATATTGTGCATATTCAATTTTGTACACAAGGTTTTGTGATTCCCAGTTAAGCTTTGTTCTAGATGTAAATTGTGTCCTATGACTTTTATAAGTCTACCTTCAATTAGTTTAGTTTTTGCAAGTGTTGTTGAGAAAATTTCAAATTCATAATTGTTTATGAAGTATATTCTCTTTCAACATGTTGATGATCTGCAAGTTTCTCCTATATTGAAAGTCTGGTTTAGAATTTACAAGTCATTTCAAATCTTTTCTCACTAAGTGTGAGTGATGACTTTGATCTAAATCTTTGTAACAGTGCATGGTTTATTTCAATATCAAAGGCTTTTAGTATTTGTGGGAAAATCTAGCTTGTTGGAAAAAGAGAGGTGCATTTTGGATCTATGGTGTTGTGTGTTGTGTGTATCTACTGCAAGTGAACTTATTTCAAGAATAAATCACTATTATGATTTAATTTTCCTCATTAAGGAGGTAGGGGCTCTATAATGGTTTCATATGTGGTGTGAGGAAGTTTGTGTCAGCACCAATGCCAAACTAGCAGATCAATGTTTTCATGCAGCAACACGAAAGGTATTTTACACTTTCATGTGATTCCTTTTCCATGAAAATAAGTTCTACATATGTGTTCTCCATCAAGTGGTATTTCCAGCACTAGTAGGAGGAGAATAGTTTGATAGGTTTTATACACTTCATGGGAATAAGTTTTAGCTTCTAAATTTTTGTGAAGTGTTTGAAGTGATTCATTGGTAGAAGGTTATAAGCCTGCTGCAAATTACAAATCAGAATTATTGTTGATGAGTGTCAAGGTTTTGAAGAATGACAAGTTTTCTTTCATCAAGTATGTATCCAGTTAGTGATGTTTGTAGATCTTTTCTACCAAGAGATACATGCCATTATGCTTTGATGGTATCTATGGTTTCCCAAATGTCATACCTAATGATATTAGAAAAAAATTGCCTCAATTTAATGGGAGACATATTGTTTCAGCTAGTCATCTTGTTCAAGTTTTTAGTGATTTGATGGGTGACTATGAGATTGCTCATGAGGATGTGCACATGAAATTATTCATTCAAACTTTAGAAGGTGATGCTAGAGATTAGTTCTCCTTTTTACCAGCATGTTTTATTTCATCTTGGAGTGAGTTGCATTCACCTTTATGGAGCAATTTGGAGAAAGGGTAAGCATATCTTTATTCTTATAATTAATTTTTAAGGATTCACATTGAGAATGGTGAACTTGTTACTCAATTTAATATTAGATTTGCAAGATTTTGAATGAGATCCCTGAGAGTTATAGACTCAATGATCAAATGTGTTTAGATGCTTACTTTGATGCATTTGACAAGAAAATGAATTATCTATTAAGGGATAAAGAACTACATACATTATATCAAGCTTTTATGACTGCTACGGATATTGAAAAAAAATTAAAGTATGGATTGATTAGAGGTCATTTTACTATGAATGATTGCTAGTATAATGGTTATGAAAGAAAAGTAGAACATAGTGTTGACACTTTAAGTCCAAATCAAAATATCAACACCCCTATTGTAATGTATAATTAGATTGAAATTTCAAATTAGAGTGTGTATGTGTAGAGAAGAATGAGTCTATTGTAGATGGAGACACATATGTTCATGATGTTATAGCTATAAAATTGTATTTCAAACTTTGATAGGGTTCAGCACTATGTTGATTTTATGAATCAAGGTTTAGTTATAGTAGTGAGTTCTTCTCATGATAGTTATATGTATGATGGTGTAACCAATGCTTTGAAATTTGAGGTTGCTACACCAAGATCTTAGTCTTATGCAAGTGAGGAGGCTAAGAGTTATGTCTCTAGTCATGAATTTGATATTTCTAGTCTGACATTCCATCAAGAGATAACATAAGATGAAAAGTGTGAATCACATTTATCTCATAGTCAAAAGAAAAGAGCACACGTATTTGTAATGTTTTAGTAGTGGACAATAAGGTGGATTCACTTCATCAATAAACTATGCAAGATATGATTTCTCTTATTCATAGATTGCACCATGTTGAGAATGTTATAAAATCTAAAGTTGAAAGATATTTATCTCAATATATGTATGAAGAATTTAAAAATGATCTTCCAAGTGATAAAGGTGAAGTTGTCGATCTAGTGTATTATGAAGAAGCATCATGTGAAGAAAATGATGAGAAGGGTTTCTCAAGCCAAGAAGAAGATAGTGATAGTACATAATCATCTTCATATGAATCAGATACAAATTGGGAAGAAGAAAGCAATGATGGAAGTGAACATTCATAGGAAGGTGAAGGTATGAATTCTTTTTCCAAATCTGGAAAAGAAAGTGCATCTAAATTTTTACATTATACAAATCAATTAGTCAATGAAGAATTTGAGAGTGATTTGTCCTTAAGGTTTGAAGATAAAGAAATAGTGAAGTCAATTGATGCTAATGAGTTTGAAAATGAAGATTTCAAGGAAGGGTTGTCAAGTGCTCTTACAATAGATAGTAAATTTGCAGCATGTAATGAGGGGTTTAGGAATGAATCATGGTCTATCCATAATGGTTATCCTAAAAAAGATAGTGAAGAGAATATAATTATGGATACTATATGTTTGGTAGAAGAAATAGAAAGTGAGTCTCCATATAGCTCAAATTTTTCTTCATATGTTGAGAGTCTTTATGAAGATGAAATGGGTAGTGATTTTAAAGTGTATACTAATGCTTTATATGATAAAGATTGTGATCATGATCAGCCCATCTTTTGTCCAAATGTTTAAAGAGGATCATTGCATGGAGTTATCAATACATTGTTTGAAGAAGACATGGAAGTTTAGATTTAGTTGGGCTAGATGCAAATAGTGATACACTGTCATACAACTGCAACAAATTAGAATATTGTTCTTCCATATGTGATATTGAATTTTCTAATGATGTTGCATTTTGTGAGCTTGAAGATGAGGTGTTTGGTGGAGTCGTCTTTGAAAAGAAGATGACACTTCATAGTAAGTTTTATGATGATTCATATGAGCTAAAAACTAATGAGCATTTCAATTGTGAAGATACATTAGGAGGTTATTGAGTGATTTCAGATTCTAATGACAATGTTATGTGGGAATATAAATCTAATTACTCATTTGAAATCCAAATAGAAACATTTGAGGATATGCAAAGTCAAGGTATGAGAAATATATATAACTCATTTGATGAAGTTGAATATAAGGCCTTTGTATTCTTGATTGATGATGTTCATGAGTTAGTTTATAAAGATCAGTTTTAGTTTGATGTTGGTATTCATGAGCATGCTAATGTTCTTTTTCATAGTGAGAAAGAGGTTGAAGTTATGACAAGTTTTTACATTTACTATGAAAGTAATGGTGATGATTTTGTTTTTCCAATTGAAGAAATTGAAGGTGTGTGTCAAATTGGTTAAAATGATATGAATGATATTTCTAACCTACCTCATGAATGTTCAAATGAAAATCAAGTTTATGACAGACATAAGAAGTTTTGTTGAAGTTTAGTGGCCTGGGGTCATCGTGTGTACATAATAGGAGTAGTTTTTTCTTGCTTCCAATAAAGTTGTTCAAGAGAGAATTTTTTGCTATCATGTATGTGGTATGCTTCATCCATAGATTTTGAATTCTTGCATAGACTCAGGTAGTCTATCATCCCCAGACAGAGCCACTATTGGTTTGATTTTTTACAAAATAGAATTCTCCCAATCTAGGTGTAAAAAATCAGAATTCAGTCCTTTACTTGTTTGCTAGGGTTTTTGTTTTTTGGCCTTGCAATTTTAATAGCATTTGAAAAACCTTTTCAAAGCCCTAACTCTTGTCTCTTTTTGAATTTATTTGAGTGTGAAACCTTTCAAATTTCAAATATTCCTTGCCCCATTTAAATATTTTGTGCCTCCAACTTCCTTTTTCCTAGATTGTTCCCACCATTTGATCTTTGGTAGATCTATGGATGTCACATCATTACTATGGGGATTTGTGAGGTTTTTAATGACAGTGACATAGTGACTACCATGAAATGGCTTGGTGGTGTTATAAAGTGAAAGATTGACACTGGGAAATTGCATTGTTTCAAAAAGTGGATCACATGCTTCATGTCAGAATTATCAGTAATAGAAAGGTTCCACATTGGGAGAGTTTTTTGTTGGCATCACTGAAGTATAGTTTTTCTAATGAGTCACTATGTCATGACCAAAAAATCTTTGCACCTCATTGGTAGTGACATAGCACCTGGCAAGATAATATAGAAGATGGTGCTCTTTTGAAATGGACAATGATTAAAAAAATCCCAAGACTAATATTATGTAAAGTGTGCCTTCATTACTTTGTTCATAGTATTGACTATAGTCATCATGCTTGAGATACCTCCCTAGCACTGGATTTAAACTATCTTAGTGAGGTCACTATATCATGACCAAAAAAGTAATGGATCTCATAGGTAGTGACATAGTGACTCGACAAGAATTGGTTTTGCGGCAGGAACTTTTCAAATGTGGGTCCTAACATCTATTCTGTCATAAATAAACCACATAATTGTCTAAACATGGTGGCATCCTACTAGAGACACATATGCACTGAAAGATTTGAGAACACCAAATGTCACTATGTTGCGACAAGGAAACCTTTCCACCTCACTGGTAGCAACATGGGGCCTTGCCTAAAAATGAGCATGTGGTGGGACTCCAATGAAAAACTGATTGACAAGGGACTAGATTCTTTGATTTCTCTCAACCAGTAGGATGCTTCACAAATAGCAAGAAAATGCTTGTTGTAGTAGAGAAGCTATCGACAAAGAGAAAGTGCTAAACAGTGGAGGATGATCATGTGGTGGCAAATCTGTAGCACCAAACAAACACAGAAAAAAAATAATGTTAACCAATTTAACCCACATTGGGTAGACAAGGGAATTTTTAAATGTAAAATACAAAGCCTTGAGAAAGTTAAGTGTCTACAAGACATGTAGTGTTTAGAAGCCTCAAGCTCTGTGGTGGGTCTAATCTAGACAACTAGAGGTGACCATAGATAAATTTTGACCCAAACCCCATAGGAGGAAAGTGCCACATGGTAACTAGTCCTATGCTCAAAAAGTGAAAATTGAGGCTCTACGATGCTACGATGGGCTTCTTCTCATATGGTCAGAAGACAATTTTTAAAGGCCTTACACTCCTGCAAGTAGCATAAGGGCATAAAGAAAAGGCAAAGGGCATTACAATTCTATGGGGGAAGCTTCTAGTGAGTGAGCATAAGGGGAAGGAGGATAGGCTTACATTCTTATGTCCAAAGTGGCCTACATATGTGCATAAGTAAGATGAGGATGGCTTTCTATGTGTACACCAGGAATGAAATGTAAGAGTGTAATGATAAAGCAAAGGTAGTGTATGGGTGTAAATAAAATTTCAAAGGCTCCCAATGTTTCAAAAATTGAAGCAACCCATATGAGCGTAAAGCAAATTTCAAAGGGCGTGAGCATATGGGCGAAAAGTGAAATTTGGAGGTCATGGTGCTATAGTGGTAAAAGATTAAGTATTAAGGGGAAATTTGAATATTTCAAATGGAAGATAAAATGTGGGACCCGTCCAAGTTGTCTGCAAATCATATTTTGACACTTGGCATCAATAGATTGGAGAGAGATTAAAATGAATATAAAGTAAAGATTATAATTCAGAGATTTCAAATGCATGATTTTCAAAAAATGAAAAATTAAATGAATTTAAAGTTTTTATATAGTTTTGACTATATAAATTTTTTAAAATTTTAATTTTTTTTAAAGCTCTATTCATAGTATGAGAGCTAGATTTTTAAATCAACAATAGGGGTACATGTTTTATCCAAAATATGCAGTGCAACATACCATTAGAACCGGGAGAGGATGCACTTTTCCTTTCCAGGATCAGATTTTGTGTAGGTATTTACTAGAAGTAGCTACAGGAAGATTTATAATTTGAGGGGCTTCTTAGTGAAAAGTGCAGATTTATTGTTGTAGATGAATTTACAATCAGATATAATCAAATTTTCATCATATATGATTTCATCATCAATTATAAAGGGAGATTTGATGGTTTTTAATGTAGATTGGAAGCAATTATGTTTTTACCAATAGAATAGATGAATCTCATGACAAAGGTAGATGTGACTAGCTAAATCAAATTTTGAGCCTCCCACAGTAGATTTGATTTGTACCTAATATGTTCTCCATGAGATATTTTTCTAATTTCTTTAGGGAGATATATCAGATATTTTTACATCATAATGGTTTTAATTATAGGCAGATAAAGAAGATCAGTTTCAACAACTTTAGATTGAAGACATTTTAGTGGGACACATGTCAAATTCATATTACAAACCTAGAAATATCTTCTCTTCTATATATTCTTTATCTCTACTCTGTGTAAGGATTGGCAATTTTCTCTGTGATACTAGTAGGGTTCCAGTTTCTAATGTGAGACTAGGTTGTTGATGGTTTTACTTCCTATCTAATTGAGTAGAGCTCTAGCAATGAAAGCCACACATCTACTCTTGTACAGATTTTCATTTCATTTCATGTATTGTTTTTTTGAGATATTGGTAATTGATGCTAGATCATGTGAAGTATTTTGAGTTTCATTTAGTGTTACCAATTTATGTATTCAGTCTTTCCAAGGATGAATATAAAAAAGGATTTACAATGAATTAGCTAGATTTTCTTATTATGTCTCCTAATTCTTCATATGATATTAACTTTGTAGTTGAGTGAATAAGGTTCATTTTATTTAAGGTAGCTTGGATGAGTTTTGTATCATATTTGTTGTTGCCTTTGACTCAAGGAGTTAAGTAAATGCTTCAATGTTCTAATAGGGTTTCTAGGTGTATGGAGGGGATATTTCATAAGAATGGAATTTGGGGATTTCAATTGACAAATTTAAATGTAATGCAATCAAGTTAGGTCATCCTATTGGTAATGATTCTATGTCCCAATGGATAAGGCACTACATCAGATGCAAGCTGAGATGAAGGGCATTTGTTCAAATTCTTTTAATCAAAATCAATTTAGTATTTCAAATTTTATAGTGGGTTGAAAAGAATCAACACTCACTTAGCTTATGGGTTCATAGGTTATGATTTGTAGCTATTTCATTCCTATGTCATTGCATGAGTATTAGAAGATAAAAGGGGTTTCATCTACTATTAATAGGTTAAGATTTATATTCAATTACACTAGTACCATATATTAGAACCTCAAGGTTAACCCACCTAGATCTTGCAGAGCCTAAAGTGAAGGAGTTATGCCTTATAGTTGGCCCAAGATTGCAATTGGGCGCATCCATCATAGGAATTTTTTAGCCTTGGATACATTGGTCTAGTTTCTTGGTTATTTTCAAAACTGTTAAATCAAGATACAACACTCCTCACATCATTCTTGCACTAACATGTTCTTGCAATCTTATGACAACCATTTTATCATATTGTCATGAGTCATCATTTCTTCCCTTGTGATCCCACAATGACCATTTTTTTCATAACATCGGGACCCTAATATTAGAAACTCTTTTAGCCAATAGTTAAGATGATACAACACAAAGAGAGTCATAAGATCCAAAACTATATTCTTTACACTTCTGATACTATGATCATAACACATCTTAAGATTGGGAGAGTCAGATTTTAACCCTATGATCACTCATCAATCCCTTTGATCATAAAATCATAAGAGATGATTCAAATTACAAACATTCTCCATCTTAGAAATAAAACCTAGGGTAAGGGTTAAATTGTGAAATTTTATGAATTTTTTGTGAGAAAGATGAAAACACAATCCTAGGCCATCATTCTATCATACTAGGGTAGGAATTTAATACTAGGTTAGGGAAAAAATGTCATGTTAGGGCCATCCTCTGAAGATGAAATAAAATAAAACATGAACCCTTACAATACAACACTCTTTCTAAAACATTCTCACCATAAAATTTGAAAATTTAGCTTAGTGAAAAATAGGACTATCGCAATTTTCTAATTTTTCAAAGGAAAAAGAGCATACTCCTCTACCTTGTCACCTCACCCAAACACATAGAACACATTCATCACCAAGCTACCTTATCAATCGAAACTTGTCTTATTTTGGATTTTCAATTTTCCCAAAGAAAAAAGAGCATAATCCCTTCATTAAAATATTCATTTGGGAGAATCACTACCTTCCTTGCCTCTCTTGGTTACCATCTTCCAAAGGTGTTTAGGTCTCTAATCTACTCTTGGGAATTACTTCCAAGTAGCAAAGAGCATAATCCCATATTCCTTTGTTTAGATCCCTACGAAGTTCACAAGGCCTATTTAAACTATGTGGATTAAAAGAATGTAAGAAGAAAAAATGTTTGAGTGGGTTTAAATTGTCTTCAACAAGTGGTTCTTTGACAAGCATCTTGTAATCAAACCATTAGCAAGTTTTATGTGTTCATTTCAAGGTATCTTCAACAATCATCTTGCAAACCTATGTTATGTTGTTCCAAAAATCATAAATCCTAAAATAAATGCTTTAGAAATAGAGGTTAGCATAGAAATGTTAACAATAGATTATGAAAAATGCAGAATTTGGATACTTAGTTGTCAAATCTCGCATGAGACTTTTCACTAGGCTAGTGAGTGAATGCGTTGTTTCATATGAAAGAACGTTTGCTCCATGCTAGCATATGCAATTTCCTATGAGAAAGTATAAAGGATGGCATAAGCATTTAGAATTATTGTGCAAGAAAATATGTTTTCACATGAGATTTTTTTGTATTGTATGGAATAGAATCCATAATGTCAAAAATGAAGATAAAGGAGGCAAAAAAATTGATTTTCCTACCCCATAGTGAGCGACATAAATGTGAGTGTTAAATATGGGTCTCTAATTCAACCATACACTTCAAGATGACATCATTTTAGGTAAATCTCATAACAAAAATGATATTATTCATCTAGCATGTTTTCACAAGGTGATCTATTGCCTTCTAACTAGATGGGGTTTCACTACAAACTCTCAAAATGGAGAGTTTAGTAACCGGACCAAACTAGAACAAAGGATTTAAATGAATGCGAATGCAAGATTAATCTTTGTCTTTTTTTATATTTTGTATGAAAATATATGAATTTATCATGATGGTATTCAAATTAATATAAGAACAAGATAATTAAATTAATCTAAACAAATGCATTGTAATCTATATGATAAAGTATGTGAAAGCAATGGAGTTGTGAATGCAAAATGCTTGAGTACTCAATCCAATAGTGGTTTGATACTCTTCACTCATATACTCCCCAAATGAGAGGTTGGGGTGTTGATAATTGGATAATTGAGATATGTAATTATTTTCATTTATGGAAACACATGATGTACATGTTCACAACAAACCTCAAAAATAAAGATGTACTTAGCTTTTGTTACTCAAGAAATTGTGTAATTATGAATTTGGTATACAACAGTGTATTGTTTTGTTTATAACTTGTTGCTAATGTCATATTATGACTAGGAATGTTAGATGGAGATTGTATACATGTTCATGATGATATCTATAACCTCAAAAGTTAGTACAAACTATACGAAACAAAGATATTCATGTTTTAATGAAACATGACAGTAGAATTGAAGGAAAGGATTATTTTGTTTACAAAATAGTTACTTGTCCAATTAGGGATAACATCTTATATGTCTACTCTAAGTTGAAAAAGTGTATTATGGTCTTAGCTGACCTAGAAAAATCTTTCATAAAGGCATGGTATTTATGCAAAGGACATCTTATGAATTCAACTATGCTACCTAGAAGAAGTTTTGTTGAGCAATTGTATGCAAATTTTTGTGAAAATGATATATGTGAAGTTTTATATAAGCCATTTTGTGATCCAACATTGAGCTAAATATTAGATACCAATCGAGGAAGAAGTTATAGTACTTATATTCCAAAAGTCTAATTACTTGTTTGGGTAGTGAGCTCTTCTTGTAATTGGAAGTGCATGTTTGGGCAATGGGCTCATCTTGCCTCTATTGTACTATAACTCCTAATAGGTCTGGCACAACTCCTAACAAGGTTGGAATCTCCTAAAAAGGATTAAAATTCTCCTAATAGGGACTACTTATACTAAATTTTCTCATTAACTCTTAACAAGGTCCATCCTCTAACAAGGAATTTATATATTAGTATATTATCTAGTTGGTATCATTCCCACCAAGGTTTTCCCTTGGACAGGGTTTCCCTAGTTAACAAAATATGATGTTATGAGTTATCTTTTTGCATGGTTACTATTAATGTTCAACACTACTTTATTACTTTGTTATGTATGGTTTAAAGTAAGAAGTATCAGAGCACAGTTTCTCTAAAGAGGCTTAATAGCTTGAGTAAGATCCCTATGGATATGAAATAGTTGATGAAGAACCTTGAAGACTAAAACTAGTGATGATGATTATTTGAAACTAAACATAGAATACAAAATCTTGAAGCATGAATTAAAGATTACAAATCTGAAGTTGACTTTGAGAAATGATCCTAGCAAAGTTGAGTTTGATTTGAAAACTAAAAATGCAAATCTAAGAAAAATTCTAGTAAAAAAGACATTTGAATTTGAAAGATTGAAAGAAGATCATCAAGAACTTCATAAATACAATATTATTGTGAAGGGTGAATTAACTTAGCATAAGCAACAACTTGAGAAGCTTTATTCTAGCAGAGAAAAGCTTGATGATTCAATGTCAATATAGAGACCTACTTATGATAAGATAAGTCTTGGCTATCTATTTAAAATGTCTACAAAGAAACCTGAGATTATATTAGATCTAAAATAAAAAGGAAAATCTAATGAAAAGATTGAATCTAGTCAATCTTCTAACAAACCTAAAGAAGTTGGACAAGACAAGGAAGTTGAAATTTTGGATGAACCAAATCAAGTGGAATCTCTTAAGCAAACCAAGTATGAATTTAGAGGTAAGTTTTTTTCATGTAATGAAATAGGCCATGTAAAGAGAGGTTGTACAAACAAGTCATTTAATCATATTGAGGATTTTAATTTTCATAATTGTCATGGTATGGGTCATAAAGAAATTGATTGTAGAAAACCTAAGTATGATAATGATAGAAGAAATAGTAGAATGTCTAGAAATACTAACCTTATAGATAGAAGAAGATCTAATGAAAGGACATAAAGAGAAGGAAGACCTGATGAAGATAGAAGACATATCATGTGTTATAAGTGTAACAACTTAGGAAACATAGCTTAGAATTGCCATGTACTTGATTATCAAGAGAATCCTAGAAGTAGAGCACTAGTATGTCAGTTATGCAACAACTTTGAACATACAAAAAAGTATTGTAGAATGGATAGAAACTTCAAACATAGAAGGAACAATGGAAGAAACTTTAGAAATAGAAGGAATGATGGAAGAAATGTCAAAAATGATAGAAGGAACCATGAAAGAAACTCTAGAGCTAACAAAGATAATAAGGAACAAAGGAATATAGTTAATGAACCTCGAGAAGAACTCAATGAGGCATTTGTGAAAAGATTGGCCATCTCAAAAGATAAACTAGATAATGGTGACACATGAAGATTGAAGTAATTTATTGAGTTTGATTCAATTAAGTTGAATTAAGATTGTTTAGAGCATTAGAATTTGAAAACTTCATTTGGAAATTGAATTGGAGGTAGTGAAGTTAGGAAAAGGTGTATCGAGTTAAGTTTAGATGTTACCTAAGCTCTCTTAAAATTTGGAGCTTATTTAAAGAAGATATGAAGGAATTAAGAGTTATTAGTATTATAGAGAAAGTTAATTCTCTAGTAGAAGTTGAAAACTATGTTTTTGCAAAGAATTTTGTGAAGCAAAGTCTTGTGGAGCTTTGTCATGATTAAAGGAGGTTATGGAAAACCTCGCGTGGCATCTGAAGATTGAATAGATGATCTTGAGTTGTTACTTGATTACAAAATGCAATTGACAACTTTTTCATGTTTACAAAGTACACAATTAATGCACATTCAATTTGATGGAATAAATAGAGTAAAAACATGATTTTCACTTCATTACAAATACATTCAAAGTAGAAAGCACTCAAAAGAAACTTGTCAAGGTGATTTCAAAGCAAACCCTATTTCCAAATAGAGGTATTTTATCATTTTTTGACAAATTTATTCAATAAAAGATCATATTTGATAGAATTGTGGATATGATAGTAGTGCACAATGTTGAGAATGAGGATAAACCTAAGTTGAAAGTTGTTTTCGTGAAACCCATAGAAGAAAACCTTAACTCTAAATTATCCATTACTCTGAACAATGTAGTATATTTGGAAGATATAGGAAGTTATCTTAATAGTGAATTTGAATATATTAGGAGTTAATACATGAACAAGGATGTGAAATTAGTTTTCAATCACAATATGACTATGAAGCATGATTTTGAATGCTTGAAGGAAATAGACCTATTCAAATATCATTTCTACCCTAAATTAGCTATAGATAAGTGAACACAAATTATATTAAGTAGAATATAGATTTGGAACATATGATGAGATTACCCAATTAGCTCATCAGGCATCCTTGGAGAAGGCTTCTTACAAGAAAATAGAAACTATTATGAAGAAAGCTTTATTAGAGGCCAGTATGACTGAGAGTGAGTCTGAGTTAGTCAGGAAAACCATGAAGTAAGGTATACTAAATATACAACCCTTCTTAGTATCCATTGCAAAAAAATCTTAAAAACAAAGCATTCTAAATGCAATAGTATCAGATTTACAACCAATTGAACCAAAGAGAAAGTCTAAGAGATTAGTGGAAGCTATGACCACAAAGACAAAAAGGATCAAGAAACAAGCTATTGGACCAAGAAAAAGACAAAAGACATTGTTGACAATTGTTGAGTCTAGTGATGAAGAACAAGAAGAAGAAGAAGAAGTCAAGCAAGAAAAGAAGGTAACAACTTCTAAGAAATCACCAAGAAAATCTTGGCAACCCTAGAAATAAAAGATAGAAAAGATAAACTCAACTATTTCTATTGAGGGTAACTTTGTTCAGATGAACAAATTTTATGATTTGCATAAAAACTTTGAAAAATATTAGATTGATATCTCTACTATGAGATACATTATAGAAAATAATCTAAAATTGAAGGATATTGAGGGCATAGTAAACTAGAAAGTCTATGATAGACTTATCGAGAAGGCAGCACTAGCAAGAGAAGAAGATTTATAACTTTGATAGTTTATGCTCAAAAATATTTGCAAGACTAGTGATGAAGAAGAGATTATTGAATAATCTTGCACCTTATTTGATAAATAAAGTGAGACCATTTTTGTTTATAATGGGTGAGAAGGTTAAGTTAAGAAGTGAAATTATAGCAGCAATAAGTCAGATGTTGACAAAATCTAAGGCAACATCTTCACTTGCACCCAGAACCTTGAAAGTGTCAATAAGAAATGATACTATGCAAATAGATTAGACCAATGTTACCATTAACATTGATGGCACTAATCCATTTAAAGGTTCCAAACTTAATGAACCTAATACTAAGGATATCAAAGATAAACTAAGGCAAATTAAAGAGGAGAAGAGATTACTTGAAGAAGAAAAGAAGAAAGTAGAAGAGGCCAACTAGAAATTCCTTAGGGATGAGAAGAAAAGAAAGGAATAGGAGGAAAAGAAAAGAATAATAGAAGAAGAAGTGAGAAATAAAATAGATGAAGAAAAGAAAGAAGAAGAAGAGAGAAAAGTCAAATAAGTAATCAACAAGAAAAGGTAGGATGACATGAAACCTTTCAGTTCATTTACTCCACTTTCACTTGCCAACCTAGCAATTGATGATGATGATCAAACTAACTTGATCTCATCCTTATCAAAACTTATTAAGAAAAATAGAACAATGAATATCCTACAGAAAACCTTAATTGAGGTTACTAATAAACTACATAATACTCTGGTAGTATAGCACATAGAAGTAGATCCAAAATAGAGGGTGCAAGTAGTGCTAAAGTCATTTGATGAAGAATTTACCAATTTCTTAAGTGTTTTAGAAGCAAAGGCACAAATTTCACATGATGCTAACTTGTTTAGCACCATCTGTCAAAATATTAAGAATGATTTGATAAGTCTTGATAATTGTATCAAGGAAATTTGGAAGTTTCAATAGGATGGTAAGATATTGTACATTAAGTTTACCCTATCTTATAAACTGACTAAAGACATTGATAGTTTGATTGGAGGAAAGATGGGTGAGCTAGAGGCTCTATCTAGCCAGATACAACATCCATCTTGTAAGATTGATGATTTTGAAAGACAAGTGGCTAGTATTCACAATGATATCAGGAAACTAGAACTTCTAAAGGAATATATTTTGAAGAGAATATTAGATTTTAGAGAGTCTATTGCTCTGAAAGTATCTTTTACTGAGAAACAATTGGAGGAATTTGTCAAGGCCAAGGACACTTATTCTAACTTTTTGTATTTAAACCTTAATGCAGTTGAGATTGCATCATGTTCCTTATGTGCAATATTAACCTTTGTTGAATCCAACAAGGAGAGATGGACTAAAGGCATGGATAGTCCTAAGGAAAATTTTGATGATTTCATGAAGATCCTATCAACTTAAGATAGAAGGACAACATTTTTGACACTAGATGGACAGTTTTTGACATTTTGACCTTTGTCATTGATGTCAAAGGGAGAGAGATGCAATGGAAAATTACAAATCAGATAAAGAGGAGAAAATAATATTGTAAGGGGGAGCATATGTAAAGATGGACAAATTGTAATAGATGTAATGTTACTATATTATTGTTATTGTTAAGTTTCTGATACTTAGCCAATTTTTCCTATTTTCTTTCCATCAATGCCAAAGGGGAGATTTTAGATAATTGGCTAATGGAGATAAGTAATTTTTTTCATTTATAGAAACACATGATGTATATGCTCATAGGAAACCTTAAAAATAAAGATATTTAGCTTTTAGTATTTAGAATATTGTCTAACCATGAATTTGGTATACAACAGTGTATTTTTTTGTTTATAACTTGTTGTTGATGTCATATTATGACTAATGAAATTAGATGGAGATTGTATATATGTTGATGATGATGTGTATAACCTCAAAAGTCACTGTACAAAACAAAGATATTCATTTTTTAATGAAACATGATAGTGGAATTGAAGCAAAGGATTATTTTGTTTACAAAATAGTTACTTATCCAATTAGGGCCAACATCCTAGATGTTTACTCTAAGTTGGAAAAGTGTATTATGGTCTTAGCTGACCTAGTAGAAATTTGTGTAAAAGCATGGTATTTATGAAAAGGACATCTTGCAAATTCAAGTTTGATATCTAAAAGAAGTTATGTTGAGCAATTGTATGCAAATTTTTGTGAAAGCAATATATGTGAATTTTTCTATAAGCTATTTTGTGATCTGCGATCAAGCTAAAGATTAGAGATCAATCGAGAAAGAAGTTACAATACTTATATTCCAAAAGTTTGATTACTTGTTTGGGTAGTGAGCTCTTCTTGTAATTGGAAGTGTATGCTTGGACAGTGGGCTAATCTTGCATCTACTATAGTACAACTCCTAAAAAGGTTGGAACAACTCCTATTAGGGACTCAAAGTCTCTTAACAAAGACTTCTTATACTAAATTTTCTCATTGATAGGGTCTATCCTCTAACAAGGAACTTATATATTAGTATATTATCTAGTGAGTATCATCCTTACTAGGGTTTTCCCTTGGCTAGGGTTTCCCTAGTTAATAAAATATGGTGTTATGAGTTATCTTTGTGCATGGTTATTACTACTATTCAACATTGCTATTATATGGTTGAAAATAAGAAATAGTATCTAGTTGGAAACTAAAGTTTGTAGATTACTAATTCACGCCCCCCACCACCCCCCAACCCCCCCCCCCCCCCCCCCCCCAAATTAATGCTAATTTCTAACATGGGGTCTATTTTATAGAATCTTGGACCCAATCAAAGGTCAAGATTAAACCAAATGTATGGTTCAAATTAGAGGAAAGATTAAGTCTTTCATTTTCTAAGGGGTTGAATGAGATTAATTAGGAAGGAATATATCCATTCAAGTATGACTTCATATTCTAGTATTCTAATTAATTAAATAATTAGTTTCAATAATAATAATGAGGATATTTAATTAGATCAATATATGCAATTCCATTTTATGTGTATTAGCTAAAGGGGGTAAATTTTAATTTAATTAAAATGCTATGACATGTAATTAAATTACTTTAATTAGAAGGTTAATTTAGCCAATTTATATCGAGATTTAGGAATTAAATAAGTATGCAATTAGTACAAATTAGAGATTTACTACATTTGACTCTTAGGTCAAGTAAAGACAATTAGTATTAAAAAATGCCTAGTACAATAGGACTTAATTTATCAATAAATTATTATTATAAGATTGATGCACCCAAATTACTTCAGAATTCCAATGTGCCAATTAAAGGGTAATATAGTACCCCATAAGCACATTCATAACAATTAATGAATCACCCTCAATTTATAGCTTCTTGACTATTGAAAACAATTATACAATTGTATGTTGTCTTTGATGTTACACAAAATGTCAATTCTTTACCAAGTAGTCAATTATAGCCAAGCTCACTCAGGCATCGAAGATAGTTTCCTATGTATGCCAAGTGTTTAGTGATAACCAAGTTCAAAGATAGTGTTAACCAATATAGCAGATCTTGTATTAACCAATTGAACTTGGTTACCAAAGGAAAGTTAGCATGAATTCAGTATTGATCAAGTTGGGTTGGTTAAAATTAGAACTCATGTTCTAACTGAGTTGGTCTAGTTAATGAAGGGATTCTTAGTGATGACTAAGTGCTCAATTTTATGTTAGACGATTGTTAGTATATTAATTTTGATAAATTTATTGATTAATAAAAGTTGACTTAAGGGTTAATATTTGATTGATTAAAAAATTATTCAAGTTGACTTGATAAGGTGAATCATATATATGAAAGGTCAAATTGAAAACTAAAGTATGGAATTGAAAAAGATGAATTAAGGAAACAAATTTGAAGGATATTTGAAAGCAAACAGAGTATCTGAGTTGACCAAACTGCAAAGAATATTTTGATCAAGGAGGATCAAGTAATCATGCCAAAACTATTATTTGAATCAAAAAAGTTAGTTGCATAAGTAATTAGGTAAAGTCAATGTTACTCACTAATAATTTTAGTAGTGAATAAAATCTCTTAATGGAGTTAGCCTAACAACTATTCAACAAATCCTCTAACAAGGTGGCATTTTTAGATTGAAATATCTGAACATCTCTAACAAGGTCACTCCTAATAGGCACGAATTAAATCCTCTAACAAGGTCACACCTAATAGTGTGTTTTGTAACCTTTAATAGGGTTGGCTCCTAACAAGGCTCACTTCAAAAGAGTAAAAAATAGTAACTAGTTGCAATAAGTGGTTCTCCCAAATTGAGTTTCTCTATTAAATTTTGGTATCTCTTGTGTTCATGTTATTTCCTTTATGTTTTTGAAACTAAGTTAATAAAGTTTAATCATAATATCTTAAGATATCTGCACTAACTAAGTGATAGTAATATATCTAGTGTTAATTGAGTTACAATAGAATATTCAGTGTTAAATGATTTACAACAAGTTATGTAAGGAAACTTGCAACAAAGAATATAATTGTTTCTACATAACCCATAACAGATTTGAAATAAATATGCAATTGAAATCCACATGCAAGAGAAGAGACAACATACCCACAAAAATGTGACACAAGATCTCAGCCTCCAAAAGCAGCCATCACCATGTATGATTCAACAAAAACATCATTACAATACAACCATGGAAGCCTTCAAAGCCATAGCCAAAACCAAGCAATCCATGTGAACAATCATAAATCTACACATCCCATGTCATGATTCCAACCTTCACAAATGCTCCCTTGGCTAACCTATCAAGCTTTGTCCCACTCAAGTCTTTCCCTTTTTGCCTTCTTCTATCTTCTTACTCAAAAACTACCCATATGGCTACCTATATAGTAGCAAGTCCCACAAAACCACCAATTGGTATCACATAAACCATGTGCTACCTACCCCCTTGACCCCACATTTAATATTGAAAATTTAATTTCTTTTCCCTAATACTAAATAATTGCATCAAATATTATCACAATGTTACAATACAACTCATCAAGTATATCCCATGGGAATATTTACATGTTGCATGACCATCTAGGTTCTCCTAGATACGACATTACATAATAAAATTAAAAAATAAAATTTAAGAAATATTATGCAATATGTCCAACACCCATTATCTCAACAATCTCCAACTTGTTGTATACCTTGTATAGGGTCAATATGTAGCCACATAAATGAACAAGGAAATAATATCTCCTATCACATCCACCATCATGGATCAAAGTAGGCCAAGTGCTCCATCCTGGTACTTGCAACAAAATCAAAGTATCTAGCATCTCAAACATGAATGATCTTACCTCCTATTATGCCACTACCAGAAAACATACATAGAAGCCATCCAAAGAGAAAACCACCCAACCTGTCACATTAGAAGATCATAAAATCCTATACCAATTAAAATTCCAAGCACAAAAAATTAATCCAAAGGTAGTCACATGTATCTGTAGTTTCCAAAATACCCATAGCTGAAATAGCACCCATAGCAAGTGTCAAAAACATCCAACTATCCATACCTCTAAAGGTATACCAAGGGAATCTCATAGCATCAAAATATCCAATATGTAGCCTACAATTACAAGCCTAGAGCAATACCTACCACACATATACCAAGAATCTCTAAGTGCAAAAGATAATGTCAAATCTATAACCAATCCACTCACATCTCAAAGAAGTGAATCCATGTAGTATCAAGGACATCCAAAACACATAAACCAATAACCTACAAGAACAACTCTCATAAAAAATCTCCAATAGTCTCTCAAGCTCTCCACAACTAATAGAGGAAAGAGATAAAGGAATACCCATGTCATCTCTCACATGAAATAACGAGCACAAACTAGTGATCACAATCTCTAACCAATCTCAAATCCAATGTTTGCAAAATCAAACATCCAAGAAGATAACCAAAACCAAAGAGAAACCATACAAATGATAACATGTATCATTTCCTTCTATAGACACATCTAGATGTAAATTGTGCAAGTATGATCTCCTCCATAAAACCCCAACAAGAAGCCTCAACAACACCCAAAACATACCATATAACTAATCATAGATGCAAGCTTCTCACAAGAAGATCAAACTCATAAACCATTCCTAATTCAAGGAATATGCCCAATATAAAACCATCTCCCAAACTCAACTAGCATAAAAACATATGCAAATGGAGATAACAAATGCTAAACCATCTCTCAAATAAACCCTCCAAAACTAACTTGTGTACCATAGCTCAAGATCCATATCCATGAAAGATGAGTATAAATATAATGCACCTAAGAGAAACAAGGGCTAGAATGAGAATTCTCACCAAGATATCCAAATCTCCAACCAAGACTCAAATAAGAACAATCAAGTCCATATCAGGTGAATGCCCCTTTGACTTTCTACTGAAACCAAATAACCATCCCAAAAAATACTTCTCTAATACAAGAGAAATCAGCATCACCACCATCTCTAAGTATCCATGAGCACTTGTAACCAATCAATATATGCCAACTCCAAATGCAACATAGCAATATCATGAAGTATCTAGTTTATGATCAATGTAAATACCAAAAAACTAGACCAAGATCATTGTCAAAGTTCCAACCATGGCCTTAAGAACATAAACATGAGAACATGATCTAACCATTTCAACATACCATAACATGTCAAAAAAATATAAATTCATATCAAGAGTATTTTATGACATAAAATGAAACCATCCTCACACTAAGGATAACATGCCAAATAAAAGCATAAACCAAACCTTTACCAAGAACCGCATTAGTCCTCAAGATGCAACCATCTTCACACATTATGAAGAAAACCATCTCCACATACCATGAAGACCCATCTTCACACACCATAAAGATAACTAAGAACCCATGATTCATCAAGATCTAACAATCTTCATACATCATGAATATAACAAGTGCACCATGCAAATGTCAAAGATTCTTCTGCAGCAACAGGATCTAAGACAAATCTTCAACATCTACAAACACTCAATAAATATATCAATGCTAGAAAAAATTCCACTCAACTATGGTACCAAGTCACCTATGGAATTATAAAATCCATCTCCTACATGAAGATCCTCTAGATCTACACTCACACAACCAAAGTGTTAGTACCAAGTGAAACTAAGATCTTCAAACCAAGAACATATAAACCAAACTAGGAACTAATCCTGCATTGTCACCTCATCACTATCACAAGATCCCATTAAACCATGTATCTAAGCTATCCATGACATCATGATGAAAAAACTATCATCTAACCATGAGAATAAACCAAGGCATAAAACCATCAAAGAACTCAAAGTGCACATCATGATCTCCTCAAAAGAAATGAAATAACCATGATACTCAACCAAGAAGATATACTACCATAACCAAATTAGGAATCCAAGCCAATAAACATCAAGGATGAACCTATATATCCAACTATTTCATGCCAAAATCTAGGGTACTATGATCAAATCCATGAACCAAGCAACTAACTCTCAATGTGTCCAACTTGTTGGCATAAAATAGTCAACCACAATCCTCCACCATGACTATACCTGGTAATAATATCTCATCCCTTTTGCATGAATAAAAATAAGTAAATCATGTGACTTAGGGAATAGAAAACTCAAATCCAAGCCACCAATTTGAATATTCACCAATAATGAAAGATCAATGGGAAAAGATAGCCCATTTCTAAGCCATAAATGGAACCCATGAGTATAGACTGCTTACAACACAACACAACTTGTAGATCCAACAAGTCATCATACATATAAAAATCACACACTAATAATCATACCATCATGAGACAAATTTGAAATATGAACTGAGTATAAAATGACATCAAATCTTAAATCTCTAAACATATAGTTTCATAAACTCACAATGATACCATAGTTTATGCATACCATAAATTATTTAAATCAATATATTACCAAATAAATCATGCAAAATTTGAACCAATATGTAGATCTCTCCAAGAGCTTTCCGTTGACTAATTGAAGTCCAAAATTTGACTCAATATACACAAGTTATGCCCTAATTTGTGCTCAAAATAAATAATATCTAACTTTTAGGATCTTAAAACCTGAAAAAATGTCAAAATCACATAACTAAACCACACAAAGTTGTAGTGCTCTGACCTATCTTTCCAATGCCTATGAAAATTCTAAAATCTAATATCTTGAGAGAAAGTTATGGTCATTTTACTAAGACATGATTTTTACCATTTTCACTATGACTTTTTTTTTTGTGACAAAAATTCCAACGAGATCTAATTTGCTCACCATCACAAGATAAAACCAAAAACCTCTTTCATTTCCTCTAAACATGTCCAAACTAGGGCATATTATATTCAAAATTTATGAAAATGTCCACCCAGATCTAATGCTAAGGTCTGTTCTTGCTTAAGAGATAATTTATGCAAGCTCTCCCCTAATACCCTCATTTAAATGAAACATCCAAAAAAATCTTTTGCCCAAAAATTTTACATGCCCAAAATATACCAATATACCATCATAACAACAAACACAAAAATCTCATATCTATAATAAATAACTCATATATCTTGCCATTTCTTTTATCCTCTCATGCATCCCCATGGATTCAATCTAGGGTTACAATAATAAAACCATAGCACTGATACCACTTGTAAGAAAACTTGCAACAAAGAACATAATTATTTTCACATAACCCATAACAAATCTAAAATAAATATGCAATTGAAATCCACATGCAAGAGAATAGACAACATACACACAAAAATGTGACACAAGATATACCCTGAGAAACCCTCATTAAGGGAAAAAACCTTGCCTCCAAAGCATCGATCACCATGTATTATTTAGCAAAAACATCATTGCAATACAACTATGGAAGCCTTCAAATCCATAGACACAACCAAGAAATCCATGTGAACAAGAATAAATCCACACATCCCATGCCATGCTTCCAACCTTCACAAATGCTCCCTTGACTAACCTATCAAGCCTTGTCCTACTTGACTCTTTCATTTTTGCCTTTTTCTATCTTCTTACAGAACAACTACCCTTGTAACTACTTATATAGTAATAAGTCCCACAAAACTACCAAGTGGAATTACATAATGTAGATGCTTAAAATTGTCCCAAAAGACTATACTAATTCATTTAATACTACCCTTAACATTATAATTAATTACTTATTGATTAATTATAATTGTCATATTCTTCTACCTATTTAATTAAATAGGTTCATTTTCCTAAGGTATTTAAATTTAAATTTAATACCTCCAGCGTTAATGTGTTAAATTTATTTAATACATTATCCTCCATAAGTTTCCCTTTTAAATAAATTCTATTTATTTAAATCCCTCCATCTTTTTAATTCCTCTAAACCTATGATTAAATTAAATCTTGTTTAATTTAATCTTAAAGCCTAGCCTACAACCATCCCTTTCATTCTCCTAAGCCTATTAGATTGTGGTGACTGATCAGGAAAGTACTATACATACTCCATAATTTTGTAGATTCACCACTAAAGTTATTGCTAATTTATGGGTGACATGTTATAACCCTAAAGTGGTTTAATACTTGTATAAAAGGGCTTAAGGTTAGAGATTTTTTCATAGTGTCATGCGAAATTGGTTCTTACAGTGGTGTTGAGCTATAAGGGATTACAGATTGTAATCAGGTTGTAATCACTGAATTGTAATAAGATCAGACTTGCAGTTTGATGGACGTAGCCTAGGGATTGGGTGAACCATGTTAAATCTTGGTGCCTTGTGTTCATTTCTATGAGATCTATTATTTTCTGCTATTGGTTATATTTACATGTAGTTTTTATTTCTATTCATGGTTTTATCCTAACAAGTGGTATCAGAGCCAGGTTGTCTTTAAATTATCCTCTACAGGAAAGTCTCACGGTTAAGTGAGAGTCTCACAATTGAGTGAGAGTGATGGAAGATGAGGGTAAGATAAGGGTTGATAGGTTTAATGGGTAGAACTTCTAGTTATCAAAGATGTAAATGGAAGACTATCTTTATCAGAAGGATTTATGGAAGCTGTTGGAAGGCAAAGCCAAGAATTAGGGATCTATGTCAATGATGAATGGGATCTTTTGGATAGAAAGGCACTTGGAAGAATTCAATTATGCCTAGCACCATCAGTTGCATTTAATATTACAAAAGTGAAGATGATAGAAGAGTTGATGAAAACCCTAGGGACACTGTATGAAAAGCCCTCCACTTCAAACAAGGTATTTCTCATGAAGCATTTATTTAATATGAAAATAGTAGAAGGTGGATCTATTGTAGATAATTTAAATGAGTTTAATACTATTACTAGTTAGTTATCTTCTATGGGTATCAATTTTGATGAAGAAATTAGGGCTCTCTTGATTTTTTGTTCTTTGTCTAAAAGCTGGAATGGATTGGTAATAGCAATGAGTAATTATGTTCCTGGATCTAGTACCTTAAAATATGATGATGTGATCAGTTTTGTTTTGTGTGATAAAACTTGTAAGAAATCCTCAGGTGGATCTACATCAGGAAGTTCTTTAAATGCACAAAGTAGGGGCAAAACAACTGAGAGAGGAAGTAACTCTAAAAATCATGGGAAATCAAGAGGAAAGTCAAAGGGGAAGAGGTCTCAATTAAGAGTAGTGAACAACTATTGGTACTATGGGAAACCAGGTCATAGAAAGAAAGATTGTTGAAATCAAAAGAAAAATGAAGGAGATAAATCAGATGGAGACAAGGAGGCAAATGTGGTAAATAACAAATCTGAAGAGGATGTTTTGCTTTTGTCTTTAGAATGTGTTGATGATTCATGGGTTTTAGATTTTGGTGCTTCATTTCATGCTATAACTCATAGAGGTTATTTCATTGATTATGTCCAAGGGGATTTTGGGCTTGTTTGATTGTTGGAAAGGGAAAAATTAAGATTAAGTTGTAGAATGGGAATCATTGGCTACTACATGAGGTAAGACATGTTCCAAGGCTGAGTAGGAATTTAATTTTAGTAGGGCAACTTGATGATGAGGGTTGTGTAGTTACTTTTAATGACAAAAATTGGAAGGTTTCAAAAGGTTCCCTTGTAGTAGCAAAAGGTATGAAAGTAGGCATCTTATATCTTTGTATAGGTCATATTATTCCTTCTACTTTGATTGTTTCAAAGAAAAAAGAATATTTAGGAACAATTATTGCAATTAAGCAAGGAGAATAAATAGTTACTATAGATTCTAATATAGCACTATGGAACAATAGACTTAGGCACATGAGTGAGAAAGGTATGAAAGTACTTCATTCAAAGAAAGTTTTACCAGGTCTAAAATGTGTTAATATGGATTTTTGTGAAAGTTGTGTGTATGGAAAACAAAAGAGAGTGAGTTTTGTAAAGATTGGCAAAGAAAACAAAAAAGAGAAATTAGAGCTTGTGCATACAGATGTATGGGGACTAGCTTAGATATCTTCCCTTGGTGGGTCTCATTATTATGTTAGATTTATTGATGACACAACTAGAAAAGTATGGGTTTATTTCCTTAAACAAAAATCTGATGTATTTCAAACTTTTAAGAAATGAAAATGCTTGGCTGAAAATGAGACTGGTATGAAATTAAAATGTCTTAGATCTGATAATGGTGGTCAGTATTGTAGTCATGAATTTGAAGATTATTTCTCCACTAATGGTATTTTTAGAGAGAAAACTATTCAAAGGACTCCATAGGAAAATGGAGTGGCTGAATGCATGAATAGGAGTATAATGGAGCACGTAAGGAGCATGAGGTTGTATGTTGGGTTGACCTTGCACATGTGGGTGGAGGCTATCAATACTATAGTATATTTGATTAATAGAGGTCCCTCTACTCCTTTGAGTTGTGGTATTCTAGAGGAGGCATGGATTGGTAAGAAGGTGAGTTATTCTTTTCTCAAGACCTTCGGTTGTGAAGCTTTTTCTCATATAGACTCTGAAAATAAAACAAAGCTAGAAGCTAAATCAAAAAAATGTGTCTTTGTTGGATATGGAATTAATGAATTTGGTTATAGGCTTTGGGATTTTGAAAATCATAAAATTGTAAGAAGTTGGGATGTCATATTCAATGAGAAAGTATTGTACAAAGATCTGTTGTAGCAATTTGAGAAGAAAGAAGATGATTATGTAGTGTTGGATGATACTCCAAAAGTTGATGTTCCAGCCATTCCTCATGATATGAAACAACCACAACAACAAATACCACACACACTAGTGAATGTTAGATGGCCAATGAGGCAAATTAGACCTCCACGTATATTTTCTCCCTCTTTGTATTCTATTTTACTTACTGATGCTAGTGAACTTGAAAGTTATGATGAAGTTGTGTAGGCGGATACTAAGATTCAGTGGGAGTCTACAATGAAAGATGAAATGGACTCTTTGCTAAAGAATAAGATATGGGATTTGTGCAAGTTGCCTATAGGTAAAAAGGCTTTATAGAATAAGTGGGTTTACAGATTGAAAGAAGAGGAAGGAGGTAAGAAAATATTTAAGGCCAAGTTAGTTGTAAAAGGATTTGAACAGAAAAGGGGAATTGATTTTGATGAGATATTTTCTCCTGTTGTTAAAATGACTTCTATCCGTACTGTTTTAAGTCTTGTGGTTGATAGAGATTTTCATTTAGAGCAGTTGGATATTAAAATAGCCTTCCTTCATGGTGATTTGGATGAAGAAATATATATGGCTTAGCCATGGGGATTTAAGGTCAAAGGTAAGGAGAACTTAGTGTGCAAATTGAAGAAAAGTTTATATGGCTTGAAGCAAGCACCTCGGCAATGGTATCTGAAATTTGACAGGTTTATGCATGAGCATGGCTATAACAGGTGTCATTTAGATTATTGTGTTTATTTTAAGTGTTTGGATGATGATAGCTACATTATTTTATGTTTATATGTTGATGGTATGCTTGTAGCTGAGCCTAACATGGATCATATTAAGGGGCTAAAATGCCAGTTAGCACATGCATTTTCTATGAAGGATTTAGGGGCAACAAAAAAAATCCTTGGTATGAAGATTTGAAGAGATAGGAAGAATAGAACATTGACGTTATCTCAGGCTAATTATGTTGAGAAGGTGTTGCAATGTTTCTCTATGGAGCATGCTAAAGCTATCAACACACCTTTACCTGTTCATTTGAAGTTGACTAAGGAGATGTGTCCCAAGACACAAGAAGAGGAGGATAAGATGTCCAAAGTACCTTATACTTCAGCTATAGGAAGCTTGATGTATGCTATGGTATGTACTAGGCCAGATATTGCACATACAGTGGGAGTTGTTAGCAGGTATATAAGTCATCTAGGAAGTGAGCATTGACATGCAGTCAAATGGATTCTTCGATATTTGAGAGGAACATCCAATAAGTGTTTACACTTTGGGGGCTCTACTACTAACTTACAAGGCTATGTTGACTCAAATTTGCTAGGGGATATTGATACTAGGTGGAGTACTATAGGTTATGTCTTTATTGTTAGTGGGGCCGCTGTGAGCTGGTTTTCTAGGTTACAGAAGATTAATGCTCTATCCACTACAAAGGTAGAGTATGTTGCTGCTATAGAGGTAGCCAAGGAGATGATATGGCTTCAATTCTTCTTGAAAGAATTGAGACATCTTTAGAAGGATAATTATTTGTTCACAAATAGTCAGAGTGCCATTCATCTTGTGAAGAATTCAGCTCTACATTCTAAGACCAAACACATACAGTTGTGATACCATTTCATTCAGTTAGTTTTGGAGGATGGATAGTTAAAGCTGGAGAAGATACATACAAATGAAAATCTAGTAGATATGTTGACAAAGGTTGTCACAAGGGAGAAGCTAAACTCCTCTTCAGCTTTGGTTGGTCTTCTAGATTGCACATGAATACAAGAACAATAGAGTCTAGGGTGGTTTGATCCAGTGGGAGCCCCATGTGGTAGTGATATTCTATAGGATCAATCTCCAAGTGGGAGATTGTTGTTTAGAATGGAGCCTGATCAGTCCCCAAGTGGGAGATTGTTAGATTGTAGTGAGTAATCAAGAAAGTATTGTACATACTCCATAATTTTGTGTAGATTCACCATTCGTAGATTTTCCACTAATGTTATGGTTAATTTGTGGCCGACATGTTATAACCCTAAAGTGGTTTAGGACTTATATAAAAGGGCTTAGGGTTAGGGATTGTTTCATAGTGTGATGCAAAATTGGTTCTTGTGGTGGTGTTGAGCTGTAAGAGATTATAGATTGTAATCAGGTTGTAATCACCAGATTGTAATAAGATCAGACTTGTAGTTTGGTGGACATAGCTTAGGGATTGGGTGAACAATGTTAAATCTTGGTGCCTTGTGTTTATTTCTGTGTGATCTATTATTTTTTGCTATTCATTATATTTGCATGTAGTTTTTATTTTTGTCCATGGTTTTATCCTAACACTAGCCACCCTTTAATCCCACTTAATTACCCTTAAACATCTTGTCAATCCATTCTTAAGCCTAAGTGTGTGCTCACACATGTGTGAGATCACTCCCTCTTGCAAGCTTTGTCCCCTACCTTTCTCTCCATTTTTTCTCACGCATGTGTGAACAAACTTTGAATATTAACCACTTGCATGGCTCGCTTATGTGTCTCCTTGTGGCACTAGGTAGATGCCACATAGATGACACCTCACCCAGGGTCTCCCTCAAGCCTATAAATAGAGCCCTTGTCTTAGGCATTTTCACATCTCCCATAATTTCATTGTTATCATGCTAGTTTGAGATTTGGGTTTTTATAATAGAGCTTTCATAATGATTTCTAAGTTGCATACTAACTCTTGGTAGCTAGTTTTTAGATTGTATTTGCATATTAGTCTAGTTTTCTTAAGCATTTGCATCTCTATTTCACTTGCATGCTAGTGTAGCTTGCATATCAATTTAGTTTCTTTTGTTGCATTTCAAATCTCCGTCCTTGAATGTTTTCAAACATGTCTTCTTCCATAGCCATTGTTTGAGGTGATCTTCATTTCATATAGCATAGGTTCATGATTTCATCACTCACATTTGCACATTCACCATTCAAGAGATTCAATCACATAGTTGTGTTTGGAAGAGCACACCAAACATACCTCCAATCTTAACACACCAACAATGCTTCTTATGGGTGCCTTTGTTGAGTTGTTGGAGGTTTCTTGAGCATTTGGTTTGTTAGTCGCTATGAGTTGCAAAAATCAAGCAAGCATTGGTTAGTTCTTTTATCTTGATAAGTACTTGATGCATATGTGATTTAAACTAATGTTTGTTTGTTGATTCATACATCCAATAGGTCACTTTCTTTAGCATACATTTTGGCACACCTAGTGGGACCGATGTCTATATTTTTATCTCAAAAATCTATCAAGAATTTGCAATCCATCGCAAAAAAATTTGTATTATCATCTACATAAAATGTAGTGTCATTTGTGTTTTGTTGTCTCCATAGACTAGCATTTGCACATTTCAATGTCTCTGCATCATTTAGCCACCTTGCATTTGGGAACATAGTTCTAGCATCTATGTATATTATTCTATTGTCTGCATTAGGGGGAGGGGTTTTAAAATTTAAAAAATCAATCTGTCATTTGGGTGTAATATTCTGTCATCTATGACCTTCATATTATCATCTACATTGTGTGCTAGGTGTCCTTTTGTTGTCTATGTTTTAGGATCTCTAAGCTTCAACTATCATCTGTGCCTGATAAATAGCACCATCCAACTACAAACCATACATTATTGTCTTCTGTCGTCTACATTTTTCAGCATCTCTGAGTTCTAGCATCTACATTTTTTAGCATCTCTACAATTTGTCATCTATGCCTAAGATCAGTCATCTATGCTTTTTGATAGAATTGTAAAACTTTGAAGCATTATTATTTGCTAACTAGTGGTTTGCAAGGATTTCTAATAAATTTTCATGTAGGAAACAGATCTTGAAATGCTTAAAACAAACCAATAGTGATTTTTATCACTAAGGAAATTTGTAGTAATTTTTATCACTTTAGGATTAAAGGTTAATTAACTTGCATGTTATAACCATTTGTCGTTTAAATAAATGTTGCAAATTAATGAGTAATCTCCAAACACACTCTTGAATGCCTAAAGAAATTTTTTGCATCCAATCTTGAATACCTTAAAGGAATTTACTCATATTTCATTGGAATGGATGTTTAGGTAGAAAACTCAATCTTGAATGCCCTAAAGGAATGAATCATATTTTCAATGGAATGTATGTTTAGGGTAGAAAATATTTGAAACTGGTGCTTAAAATGAATTCATACACTCTTGAATGCCTTAAGAGAATGGACATGCATGTTTAGGATAGTAAACATTTGGGCTTGGTGTTTAAAATGAATTTATACACTCTTGAATGCTTTAAAAAAATTGACATGAATATCTAGGCTAGCAAACATTTGGAATTGGTGCTTAAAATGAATTCACATACTCTTGAATTCCTTAAGGGAAATTGATTTTATTTTTAGCATTTTATTTATGCACATGCTTGATTTACTTTCTTGTTAATGAATTTGCATTTTTATTTATGTTGATGACAATTTTAAGTTGAAAAGAGCATTGTATCCTTTAAACATGTGTGTTTTCAAGTAGATTATCGAAACCTAAAGCTTTATTGGGAAAGCACAAGTGTCTTTTAAACCCCAAGGCCACTTACGTATTCTCTCCTCTCACACCTTCAGGTGATCTTGGGTGCAAAATAAATAAGTGGTTTTTTAAAAATCTTTTTAGGAGGCTTGCTTGGGGATTTCATCACCCCTTGGGATGACCTCAACTCCAGTGTTCTAGTGGAGTATAAGAATTAGGAGGTGAATTGAAAGACACTTCTCTTGGAAACAAAATCTTGTCACTCTTGGCTAAGTCCCAAAGAAATTTATACCTTTGGGAAGTGAAGGAGGAGATTTGGGTTATCATCTCCCCCCAGCTATGTGGCATTATTTCCTTTAATCTATAGATTTGGGCCTCATGTACCTTGTGTATATTTAGGACATCCTCTAGATAAGCCTTGTATATCCTAGTTATAGTCTTATTAGGATTGTTGGTGTGTTCTATGTGCCTATTTGATTAAACATTCAAAACTAGCACAAAACATCAAACAAGTGCAATATGAGTGAAATTGTGAGCTAAACTTCAGTGAGAGAAATAGTGGTTATTTTAAAAAGTCTTATATTGGTCTAGTATTGGAAATTTGTTGAGTCTAGTTTGTGCTTGAAACTGAGTCTTGTTTTGTTCCTATCATGACCAATAAAGTCAAACATAAAAAGGTGAAATTGTTCAAACCATTTGTCTATAAGGAAAGGAAAAACCTAGCACACAGTGACAAAAAATTCCAATATTCTATCAAAGACATCCAAAAAGAAGAAGCTAAAGAAGACTGCTATGATAGAATTGAGTACAATGCAAAACTTTGAAATCAGTCTACCTTCCCAAGAGTAAACCCCAAGTTTTTGTTCCCAGTGAGTGAGGATTGAGTTAATTGTATAAGTGACCACCACACCTACACTTTCTACATCATTTTCTTTTTCCACACTTCTAGTCTTCCATTTGCAAATTTTCTCTAGAGAACTTGATCATTTGAACCCAAAGACTTTGGCATAAGAACACCTTCCAAGATCACAACACTAGACCTTTTATCCACAAGCAAACACCTATCACTTATTTGGGATCACAAGTCCATCATCAAATAGTGAGTAATCACACTTTATTTGCTAAACCAAGGTCTTTTGTTTACATCTAGGTTAGTAGCCCCCTTCATTGTGTAAGGTTCAATAGTTCTGTCCCACATTCCCCTCTTTCTTCCATAGTCTTCCACCCATTGGTTTGGTCACTATTGTATGGTACATACATGATCTGGTAGATTCACATTTAATCCCATGCCTCATTTATTAGACTCATTAAGACAAATAGAGATGGAGAATCCTTTCCCTCTACATGTAACATCGCTAGGGGGAGGATTTCCCTCTAGTTCAAACTTTGGCATGCATAGCCTAACATCTGCACAAGAACTAGAAGATCCTTTTCACAACACAACTTTGAGAAATGATGATGAGGAAGTATACTAAGAGGAAAAGCCTATTGACAACAACAACATCCCTAACGATGTCTAAACATTCCTTGCAAATCCATACAATGTTGAAATGATGGAAAAATCTATTAGGGTAAACAAAACTGAGATCTTCCTCAACTTGGTTAAAGATGGTGTTAATGTCCTACAAGATTTGATGAGACCACCTTGTTTAGATATATTATGAAGGGTGGTGCTCCTTTATTTCGAAACACAACCCAAGCACCTAGCCAAGGACCAACAGTAACAACTAGTGCTACATCTACATCAAGTGGCACCACACAACCAACATTCCAATTAAGTGTGGAACATATCCAACAAATCATTAGTGCCATACCCAATGCCACTATGCCTACTATTATTCCACAATCCACCTTAATAGGTCCAATTGTGGGATGCTTAAACATTGGTCAAATGTTTACTCAACAAATAGCAATTTCAGCACAACCAATAGTTTTTCACTTATTCACAAATTCCAACAAGTATGGTAAAACATCTGTGCCAATTCTAAAAATTATATATCAATACATTTGCCAAAGTGAAGCACTTCCACCACCTCATAATACATTTGGAACTCTTTATAGCTTGGGAGTTGGATTTACAAATACTTAACAATCACAAGTACAACCAAACCAAGATTTAGTCCAACAATTGCATGAACTTTGAAATTTGGTACATAGCATGACTAATAAAGGGGTGAAATATTTCTCTTTTGAGGAAGTTTGTCCCTTTCCATTTGATAGATCTATTAGCATGGTACCATTCCCACCAAACTTTGAGATTGCTAAATTTGACAAATATACGAGAGAAACATGTCCTATCACACATCTCAAGGAATTCTTGGTGTTGTATCAAGAAGTAACCTATAATGAAGATTATCTTAAGAGGCTCTTCACACAAAGTCTTGGAGGCCCTGCACTAGAATGGCTAATGAACTTACTCAAGGGTTGCATTACTTCTTTCAATGACCTAACAACAAAATTTGTAGTATAATACTCTTACAACATTGAACACCATGCCTCATTAAGTGATTTGTGCAACATAAAATAATGAAATGGTGAAACATTTGCCAACTTTCTACAATGGTGGAGACATCTTGCTAACCGCATGCCCTACAAAATTTAGTATTCCCACCTTGTGGACATATTTATCAAAAACTTGATACCAAAGATGTCTTTTCACATGAAGATGGCTAGCCCTGAGGATTTTGCTACATTAGTCAAGTGGGGAAAAAGTATTGAAAATGGTCTTTTAGACAAAGGTACCATCAAACATTATAGCTCACCATCCTCAAACAATGACACAAACAACAATAGAACTAAATTTTGGTCCATGAACAAAGGTGTCACACACGATGGTGTCACTAATGTTAAAAATGTGCAAAACCTTCAAGGAGGAAACAACAACAACTATCGCAATTGAAACAACAACAATTTGAACAATGACAATCAACAATCTCACAATCAAACACAAATTTTCTCTCACAACAACAACAATTACAACTATGATTATGATCACAATAGAAAGTTCACTAACTTTCATGAACCTTTGGAAGCCATATATCAAAAACTAGTGGATCACAATTTGATGGTATTTCCTAACACACAACCCTTTGATGAGAATCAACCCAAATTGAAATAGTATAGGGAAAATGAATATTTCAAGTACCATCGCATCAAAGGACATGACACAAACAAGTGTATAAAACTCAATGTATTCATCCAAAATCTTGTCGATCATGGTGATATTGAGGTAGAAGGAGGACCGTCCTCTAAAAATACTAAGCTAAAAATATTTCAAAAACCATTTCCTGATCACAACAATGACAATAATAATAATGGAAACAATAATATAAACAATGCAAATAGAGTTTTCACATCAAATTCTTTACCTTGTGACTATTCTACTAACCACATATCGAGGTTTGACTCCTTATGTGGTAAAATAGAAACCAAAGATATATGTGGATTTGACTCCATGTGTGGTCACATTGAAGAGGTAGACACTCATGTGAATACCCTTGTCCTACAAGTAGCCAATTTTGATGCAACCACTTGATGATGAAGACTTACTTTGTAAGCTACCACTCTTAATCACACTAATCCATCAGTCCCACATGCACCTGCTACACCATCCACTTCACAAAGGCTCGCTTCTTGCTATGATGTGTTATCCCAGTTAGGTAAGACTCCTACACAAATATCCATTCTTGAGCTCTTAACCACATCACCCATCCATAAAGAAATCCTGGAGAAGGCTCTTTTAGAGTCTCATGTTCTTGAAAACATTAATGCCTCTCAATTCACTACCATGATTGGAAACCTTGTTGCACAACAACACCTTGTCTTCACAGAAAAGTATTTCCAAGGTCATGATCTCCACCATAATTTTTCGCTCCACATTGAAGTCCTTATACAATGAGATAAGATTAAAAAGTCCTTATAGATAATGGATCCATTTTGAACCTATGTACATTGAAGATTATTCATTTCTTGGGACTTCTAGAAGACCTCCTAGATATCAATAAAAGGATAACAATCAAAGCCTATGATGAAAGGGAAAGAGAATCAAAAGGAGTTATCATGTTACCACTAAAGGTTGGACTAGCCATCATAAATATTGAATGCCATGTCCTAGACTTTGATTTTCCATATAACATCTTGCTTGTCCAACCTTGGATACATACACTAAAGGCTATTCTATCTACCTATCATCAATGCTTGAAATTTCCTCACCAAGGAAGAGAGGTCACAATTCTAGGAGATCCCACACCTTTTACCTTTTGTAAAAGATTGGAAGGTGCACCAAATTTTTTTTGTCCAATCAGTGAGTTTGCCAAATTTATACTTAAGCCTCTTGCACTAATAGAATCACCTTCCACAATAGCACCAGAGTTAACCAATAATGATTCCAATTCCTACTACTAATTTAGGAATGGGGGAGTATAAGTTTGAAAATACCTTGTGTGTTGGAAAACTACCACTCTCCCCTCATTCCTTTGGAAAACCTTCACAATTGCCACCTCCTACCAACAAAGAGACTGTGCATATCAAAAAGATGACATTTGAGCATTGGGGTTCACTTAGTGATGAGCATATGGAATCTAATATTCTAGATTGGCTATATTATGATGGAAAAGATGAACCTATGGAATTCCCCAAGGATAAGTATGTTAAGGCCCCTCCCATTATCAAAAACATGGGATACCATGGTGCTAGCCTTGGACCTAAAGAAGATGGAATGAGACAAACCCTAGAAGCTAATAGCTATCCTAAAGGATGCGATTTAGGTTCCATTAAACTCAAGGTATCCTTTGCCAACAACTATTGTACATTTGAGTCTGATTCTAAGATAGACAAGGAGGAATTCTTCAAAATACCCTTCCAATACATTGAGGATGACCTAGACACCTATGTCCATGCCATCACCGTAGCTGACCTTTCATCCACTGACCTACCTCTCATCAACCCTAACATGATAGATTGGGACCTTCAGAACACACCACCAGCTCTCGATATCTATAAGTCTGATGAGGTAGTGATGGCACTCTTTGGCCTTAAGAATCTCCAAGATTACGAACATGAGATCCAATACAATGAGGAAGCCTACTTTGGTAGCCAAATAAACTCTCTTAGTCACAAAAGTGAAAAAGAAAATAAAAATGGAAAAATAAAAGAAACATCCTCTAGTGAAAACTCTGCTACAGTACTTTTGGATGAAGAAAAAGATAAAATAAAGGATGCATCTTCTAGTGAAAACCTCTTAGAGGCACCAGAAGAGGGAGAGATTGACTTGCCATTTCAAATCTTTACCACCAAAAAAGTCATCTATTTTGAATGAGGATGCAATTTCAATTAACTTTGGTATAGAGGATAATCCAAAAATCACCTACATTGTAGCTACCCTAAGTCCTAAAGAGCAAAAGGGAATGACTAAATATGTGACAAAGGGTAAGATCAATTTTGCATGGACTTATAGAGATATGCCTAGTTTAGACATAGATTTGGTTGTGCATCACTTGATAGTAGATCCCAAGATTAAACTAGTGAAACAAAAGTTGCATAAGATGCATCCTAAGGTAGCACTTTTGGTCAAATTATAGTTCCTAAAAATGTTAGAAGCAAAATTCATCTGCCCTATTGATTATCCCAAGTGGGTCTCCAACATTGTTCCTATAGGGAAAGCATTTGGGGGCATCCATGTTTGTTCAAATTTTTGAGATTTAAACCTTGCATGCCCTAAGGATGATTTTCCACTTCCTAACATAGAGATCATAGTGGATTTTACTATTGGACATGAGATGTTGTCTTTGATGGATGGTTTCTCCAGTTATAATCAAATCAAAATTGTAGAAGAAGATCAACATAAAATGGCATTTACCACCCCATAGGGAACCTTTTGTTATCAAGTCATGTCTTTTAGCCTAAAGAATGCTGGCACCACTTATCAACATGCAATGACTACAATATTTCATGATCTTTTACATGTCGTAATGGAGGACTATGTTGATGACATCCTAGGAAAATCAAAGACATGTGAGTACCATATTGATGTACTCACCACCATTTTTGAGAGATTGGAGAAATATAAAGTGCACCTAAATCCTAAGAAATGTGTGTTTGGGGTCAAATCAGTCAAGTTGTTAGGCTACATTGTGTCAAGAAGAGGTATTGAGGTAGATCCTACTAAAGTCAAAGCCATCATGGAAATGCCTTCGCCTACCACATTGAAACAACTACATAGTTTTCAAGGAAAGTTATAGTCCATTAGATGATTCATGGCCTAGTTAGTAGATAAGGTCCATCCACTTCAGCATTTACTTCACAGAGGAAATAAGTTTGAATGGGATTGTCTATTCCAAAAAAAATTTAAACAAATTAAGACATACTTGGCTAATCCTCCAATCCTAGTCCCTCCAGTTGTAGGATGACCATTGATTCTATACATTTCAACTACTTCAGTCACCTTAGGAGCACTTTTGGCACAACTAGATGAAAATGGGAATGAGCAAATTATATACTACCTTAGTCAAACATTAGTTGGTTATGAGTTGAACTAAACTGCTATTGAGAGAGCTTGTTTTGCTGTAGTGTTTTGCATGTAGAATTTATGCCATTATATGCTTAATCATACTACACATCTCATTGCCAAGATAGACCCACTCAAATATTATCTATCAAAAGTGTCCCTCATTGGTTGAGCTACAAAATGGGTCTTGATTTTGATTGAGTTCGACATTATTTACAAGGAACGCAAAGCCATTAAGGGACAAGTAATTGTAGATCAAATTGCTAAAGCTCCTCTTTCAGGAGACCATCCCATATTAGTAGATTTTCTAGATGATACCATTATGACTGTCACCCCCAATACACCATGGAAACTATTTTTTGATGGTTCATTCACACAAAAGGGATCAGGGGTAGGATTTTTGTTTGTTACACTACAAGAAGATCTCATTCCTAAGTCTTATAAGATATCATTCCCTTACACAAACAATATAGGTGAGTATGAAGGATTAGTCATAGGATTGCATCAAGCTATTAAATGGAATATAAAAATTCTTCTTGTTTTTGGAGACTCATAATTGGTCATTAAACAAGTTACAAATGAATACCACACTAAGGATGAGAAATTGTTGCCATACCATAGGATAGCTAAGGATCTTAAACAACATTTCATAGAGCTTTTTTTTTAGAAGATCCTAATGGGTAATAACAAAGCACCAAATGCCATTGCTACTATTGCCTCCATGATTGCCATGCTAGAGTATAGTCCCAAATGTGAGTTCGTTGTTGAGAATCTTTTTACTCCTGCTGTAATGTCCCTTTACTGATTTTTTTATGATATTTCCAGCCTCAAATCAGAACTTTAAAATCAAACAACCAATATTACAAAGATCTGCCAATTTCCCAATAAAACCCAAATCGGGTATGTCCAAATTAGTGCCAAAAACTTCACAACTTCACAAATTATTAATAAATCTGAAAATGGACATTTTTACAGAAATTTCAACAGCATAACAGCCTACAAAATGACATTTCCAGATTTGTATAGCCTTTACACAACAGCTCACAAATGTAGGGCAAAACTATGCTCAATCGGGCTCCCGAAATTAACACAAAAATGCCCGGAAACATCACAAAACACTCATAAACTATCTCAGAAGTTTAATCATGACCCAATACATATATTTAGCTCTATTTTAACATCATAAAGTCTGAAATACAGAAACAAACCAAACTGATATGAAACACTCAACTGAAAACCCAAACTTAAACCAAAAACAACCCTGAAAACACCCAAATCGGAACTATTTAGCACAAAGGAAAACTCTTTATGAGCATGCCCATGGAATGGCTTCAAACTCCTATCCTTAGCCTTTCTAGAAATCTAAAAACTCCCATTCTTGGGTCTCCTTCTCCACAGGTTTGGCAGCCTCTTTTTGGAGCCTGCCTGCCTTAACAAAGTTTTTTTTTTTTTAATTATTTGAATAGGGGACATGACAAGTCCTCCCCTCCCAAATATTGCTTGTCCTCAAGAAATGAAGGTTGGAATTCTCAAGAATATGTGCTCCTTCCCAAGTTGCATCCTCTAGTGGTAATCCTTTCCATTTGACCAAATGCTCTATGATGCTCCTATTTCTCAACCTTTTCTCTCTTGTATCCAAAATCTCTTCTGGTATCAAAACTAATTTCCCTTCATCATCAAGAGGTGGTAATTCTATAGATACTATGGTTTTCTAGCCTAGAACCTTCTTTAAGAAAGATACATGAAAAATATTATGTATTTTACTGTTTGGTGGGAGCTCCAATTCATAAGCTACCTCTCCTACCTTCTTGATGATTTTATAAGGCCCATAGAACCTTGGCTTGAGTTTCTCTGCCCCACTTCTCTTCAAGGTGCTTTGCTTATATGGCTGCAACCTAACAAATACCAAATCTCCCACCTCAAAAGATCTTTCAATCCTTTTCCTGTCAGCATATATCTTTTGTTGGTTTTGTGCATATTGTAGATTATCCTTGAGGGACCTTATTATGTCTTGGCTTTGCTTGATGAAATCACTTGCTGCGGGTACTCTGCTATCAAAAAGTATTAGATCAACAAAGGAAAGGGCATCATAACCATAAAGAGCATGAAAAGGAGGCATACCAATAGACATGTGATGAGATGTATTGTAAAAATACTCCCCTAGGTGTAACCATTTCACCCAAGCATGTTGTTGATTTGAAACATAGTTCCTCAAATATCCATCTATCCATTTATTAACTATCTCTATTTGTCCATCTATTTGAGGGTGATAGCTAGTACTGGGAGTGAGTTTAGTTCCTACCAAATGAAAGAGCTCCTTCCAAAAAGAGCTGAGGAATCTACTGTCCCGGTCACTAACAATGTTTCTAGGCAAACCATGTAATCTAAAAATTTCCTTGAAGAACAATTCGGCCACTTGTGATGCCTTGAAATCAGATGTGATAGGAAAGAAATGTGCATACTTAGTTAGTCTATCTACCACCACATATATGCAATCCTTAACTTGAACCTTGGGCAACCCAGTGATGAAATCCATGAAAATACTTTTCCATTTTTGTTCGGGAATAGGAAGTGGCTGCAACAACCCTACAGGAAAATTTTGCTCACTCTTGCTTTGTTGGCATACCATACATTCCTTAATGTGTTTAAGGACTTCCTCCTTCATACCCTTCCATGAAAACTGCTCTCAAATTTGCCTGTATGTCTTGAAGTATCCCTGGTGACCAGCCAAAGGTGTGTCATGAAAGGCCCTCAATATCCTCTCCTTAGTTTTTGACCCTGGCACTAAGAAGATCCTGTTCTTGTAATAAATCAATTCATCAACAACCTTGTACCTGTTATCATCCACTAACTTATCCAAAATCTTGGTGGCAAATGAATCTTTAGCATACTCTAAAATTATGGAGACTTTCCAATCAGCAGAGATAGATGATAAGGAACACAAAGTGGGCTTTCTTGAGAGAGCATCAGCAACCACATTATTCTTTCCTTTCATGTATTCAATATCAAAATCATAAGCTTGCAATTTGCTTACCCATTTTTGTTGACGATCATTCAAATCCCTTTGGTTCAAGAAGAACCTAAGGCTATTATGGTCTGTCTTTACAATGAATCTCCCACATACCAAATATTGTCTAAACTTATGAAGTGCATGCATGATTGCCAACATTTCCTTATCATAGATGGAGTACCCTTTTTCTGATTGATTTAATTTTTGACTCTCAAATGCTATTGGATGTCCCCTTTAAGTTAGGACAGCCCCTATACCTTCTCCAGAAGCATCACATTCAACAAAAAAAGGTAAAGAGAAATCTAGAATTGCAAGCATAGGGCATGAACTCATTACCTCCTTAAGCTTATCAAATGTTTTTTGTGCCTCTTCTGTCCAAACAAAAGCTCCTTTCTTTGTCAAATCAGTCAAGGGGGTAGCAATATGAGAAAATCCCTTGGCAAATCTCCTATAGTAGCTACACAACCTGAAGAAACCTCTCAACTGTGTAAGATTAGTGGGTGGAGGCCAATCCAAAATTGCCTAGATTTTTTGTTGATCAACCTGTACTCCTTTAGAGCTTATAATATGTCCCAAATATAGGATCTCTGTCAAACCAAACTCACATTTAGATAGCTTAGCATAGAAGGATTGCTGCTCCAAGATTCCCAAAATAGTGTCTATGTGCTTTAGATGCTCTTCCCATGTTTTACTGTATATCAAGATATCATCAAAAAATACCAAAACAAATTTTTGAAGATGCTGACTGAATACCTTATTCATACAAGATTGGAATGTTGCAGGTGCATTAGTGAGTCCAAATGGCATAACAAGAAATTCAAAGTGCCCATAGTGACATCTGAAAGCAGTCTTTTCCACATCTTCACTCCTCATTCGGATTTGATGGTAGCCTGATCTTAAGTCAATTTTTGAGAAGTATACAGCACCATGTAACTCATCAATGAGTTCGTCTATGTGTGGTATGGGATACCTATTTTTTATGGTCTTCTTGTTTAGAGCCCTGTAGTCTATACACATTCTCATTGTACCATCCTTTTTCTTGACAAGTACCACAGATGATGCAAATGGACTAGAGCTAGGCCTTATGAATCCCATGTCCAGGAGTTCTTTAATAGTTTTTTCAATTTGTTCCTTATAACCTCTTGGATGGCGGTATGGGGTTGTTATAACTGGTTTGGCACCCTGTTCTAACTCTATAACATGCTCAAAACCTCTATCTGGTGGTAGTCCTGGAGGAAAATCATTGAAAACTATACTATGCTTATCAAGAATATTTTGAATTTCAAAATGGAAATTACCTTGATTCTTTGGAGAGCTTGTTGGTTGGATTATGACTCCTGCTGCCCATGTTACTTGTCCTCTTCGAAAAGTCCTCTCCATCCTCTTTGCAGAGACCGCCTTAGGTGCTCCATTCGATAACCCTCTCAATATGACTTCTTTCCCATTGGAATGAAATTTAAACTCCATAGTTTGATGGTTCATGTAATAGCCTCTGATAGAGTGCAACCATTGAACACCCAATACAAGATTTGTCTCCCCAATACCAACCACATAGAATTCATCACATAACTCATAATCTCCTAAGGTCATCTTGAGTTGTTTCACCACCTGTGTGCAAGGCATAGTGAATCCATCAGCTACAGTAACATTGAATCCCTCAAAATCTTTTGCTTTAAGCCCTCTTTTCATGACAAATCCCTCATCAATAAAATTGTGAGTTACCCCACTATCAAGAAGAACAGTCAACCTTTGCCCTGCTAGTACCCCTCGAATTCAGAAGGGATGGTATCTTGGGACTCTTGATAATGCTGCTAAAGTGCCATCCTTGCTGATTTCTTTTACTTTCTCTTCTTCTACCTCCTCCCTAGTATCATGAAATTCCTCATGCTCATCTAAATCAGATTCTGAAGCAACTTCAATATAGTGCACTTGACCTTTCCCCAAACATCTGTGTCCTGGAACCCATGGTTCTCTACAAGTAAAACAAAGCTTTTTCCTTCGTAATTCACTCCTAGTCTCTTTATCTACCTTCTTTTTTGCCACATTTGTCACATCTTTTGGTGGTAGTGTTGGGAAAGTCTTTTTCTAAAAATTTCCCTTATGTTGCCAAAGATTTGGGGGTTTTTGATTAGTGATTGATTTCATAGGCATGCAAGTTTCAAGTTGCAAGCTTCTTTTGATAGCTTCCTGTAAGGTTGAGGGTGAGAAAGCCTTAACCAAACCCTTAACAGAATCTTCTAAACCATCAAGAAAAAGATAAATGATCCTCTTTTCACTCATATCAGGTACCATAACAGCCACTTTTTGAAATTCTTCTATATACTCATTAACTAATTTGGTTTGATTCAACTTTGACAATTCTTTAAAGTACTCTTCATCATCCTTGAGGTCAAATCTATCTATCACCCTTTGAATGAAATCTTCAAATGTAGTTACCTAATCGTGACCTTGAGTAGTCATTCCATGATACCACCAATCATAGGCTGCATTTTCCAAGTGTAGACTTGCAAATTGAATAGCATCACTCTCTTTCATGGGGTTAAGTGTGAAGAAAGTTTGTAATTTTTGTAGCCATGCTCTAGCTGAAATTTTATTTGTTCCATCAAAAGTAGGTGCTGTAAACTTGCTTATTTTATTTTTGAGCTCTCTTCCACTTGTGTCATGCTCCCTCCTGTTCTCTTTCTTGGGCATCAAAGCGTTCATCATATCCACATATTGTCTAAAAGGAACTGAACTACGAAAGTCATCATCTAAGCCATTGTAAGTAGCTCTTTATGTAATCAAATTACCTATAACCTCTTCCACTAGATTAATGGCTGGATTTGGTACTGGTGGCTCATCTGCAGGAAAGAAAATAGATTTGGTTGATTTAGATGGTGTGGATCTCCCATTTCTTGGCTCCTCTGAAGTGCTCCCTTTCTCATTAATAGATGCAATTCCTTGTAATTTTTCTATCAATATTCGCAAAGCCTCTCTAGTTTCCGCCAACCCATCCACTATTTGCTTCTGAGTATTTTGGATGTCTTGGAAGAATTTCTTTGCCCTCTCATCTGGATCAGCCATACTTTTTTCTTCCTTGGATTTTGTACTTTTGCTTTCAACTGGGGGTTTGATCAAAATTTCTTTATTCTTTTCTCGCTGCAAATATCTTTTTTCTCTTTCACTTAGTTGCATGCAATCATAAAATATGACATGCAAGATCTGGGTAGTTATCAAAACTTGACATGCAAGATCTGGGTAGTTGTTAAAACTGACATGCAACTTCTACAAACCCTCAGGCTGGCAAGATCATGGCTCTGATACCACTGTAATGTCCCTTTACTAATTTTTTTATGATATTTCCAGCCTCAAATCAGAACTTTAAAATCAAACAAGCAATATTACAAAGATCTGCCAATTTCCCAATAAAATCCAAATCGGGTATGTCCAAATTAGTGCCAAAAACTTCACAACTTCACAAATTATTAATAAATCTGAAAATGGACATTTTTACAGAAATTTCAGCAGAATAACAGCCTACAAAATGAGATTTCTATATTTGTATAGCCTTTACACAACAGCTCACAAATGTAGGGCAAAACTATGCTCAATCGGGCTCCCAAAATTAACACAAAAATGCTCGAAAACACCACAAAACACTCATAAACTATCTCAGAAGTTTAATCATGACCCAATACATATATTGAGCTCTATTTTAACATCATAAAGTCTGAAATACAGCAGCAAACCAAACTGATATGAAACACTCAACTGAAAACCCAAACTTAAACCAAAAACAACCCCGAAAACACCCAAATCGGCACTATTCAGCACAAAGGCAAACTCTGTATGAGCATGCCCATGGAATGGCTTCAAACTCCTGTCCTTAGCCTTCCTGGAAACCTACAAACTCCCATTCTTGGGTCTCCTTCTCCACAGGTTTGGCAGCCTCTTTTTGGAGCCTGCCTGCCTTAACAAAGTTTATTTTTTTTTAATTATTTGAATAGGGGACATGACACCTGCTTATGAGAAAACTGATTCAGAGTTGGTATGTGAGATTTTTGGTAATGAGTCTCCATGGTACATCAAGTTTTTTTCCCATTTATGTCACAAAATTGTTCTAATAATCCTCACTCAAAATCAAAGAAAAACCTTCATCCGTCACATACCCTGATATACCATCCTAGATGACACACTTTTCCAAAAACATTTTGATGGAACCCTCCTCTAATGTCTTAATTTAGATGAAGCTAGAATAGAATTAGAAGCGGTCCACCAAGGGATTTGTGGTTCCCATTCTAGTGGCCTTATGTTAGCAAAAAAGCTTCTTAGAATGGGTTATTATTGGCCTACTATGGAAGCAGATGCATATCATTTTGTGAAGAGATGTGTTCCTTGTCAGTAGCATGGAAATTTAATACAGGCTCTTGCCCAAGACCTCCAACGCACCATCACTCCATGACCCTTTTCCTGCTAGGGATTTGATCTTGTTGGTCAAGTATACCCAAATTCCTCAAGTGGCCACAAGTATATTATTGCCATCATTGAATACTTCATAAAGTGGTTCGAGGCTATTCCATCAACCTACACTACCGGAAAACAAATTTTGAAGTTCATCTTGAACTACATTATTTTTTGTTTTAGTATACCTCAAGATATTATGACTGATGATGGAACCCCTTTCAAAAAACAAGCTTTCATAGGATGAATCCTTCCTATAGGTGGTATTAAGACATTCACTTCTAGACCTAAGGTTCTTGGTAGGAACTGTGGACTAAATGACTACTTGGTCATGGGGTCTCTTTTTGGTTGATTTCATTTTGTGTGTTAATGGAAGCTATTTATGGTGCACTTTGATCTTCCATATTTTGGTCATACATAAATGACTCTCATTGATTACACATGTTTTATGTGGTATGATCTATTTTTGAGGCTTTACTACATATGTGTCAGTTTCAAGTTATATTAATACATTACACTTTGGGGGCAACAGGTTAGTACACGTTCCACCAAAGATCCCTAAGAATACTTTGGTTGTACCTAAGCCTCTCTAGCATGTATATGACATTTGGTCCATCATGACTATGTAAACTACACCTATTGTTCTAAAGTCTCTAATCTACACAAAGGAGTCATGTCATTTATGCTTCTATAGAATATAATGCATAAGCTCATTTGCAAATTCAAATTAAGGTGTGCTCTTTCATATAAATGCAACTAAATCTCTTGATATCATGTAGTTAGGTTTCATGTAGTATAGGGTGTCATTTAGCCATGCTTGAGACAAGGGTTCTATTTATTTCCCCTCCCTCCTATGCTATGCTACTTGGTTTCTACAAGTGACAAGTTTTGACAAATCATTATTCATTAGGTTCATTCATTTTATATTTTCATTTTAGATTGCATTCATTAGTGTTCATTAGGCATTTTGTTCATTTTATTAGGTTGCATCATTAATTCATTGACATGCATCCATTTTTAGTCATCACATCTAGGGGCATATATATCATAAAACATCTCATAAATGCATCCATACATGTAAAATAAAGCAATGCATACATCTCATAATTTTCAACAAACCTGCATCATTCACATGTTAGGCATCATATACGTATATATACATCATAAGAAACATCACATCAAACACATCTTGCATCACAAGCATCAGTATCCACATCGTAGATATCACATGCATCACATAATCCATCTACACATAGGACTATGGAATCATCTCATGTATATATCAAAAAATAATGTTTATATAGTCCATATACAAAATCATGTAGTATCATGTAGTACAAATGCATCATCAAAAACTCGTTGTATTTGCACATATCTATCAAAAATTGATCTGTATAAAAAGTCAAGCCACTGGCTATGAGGGCCCATCCCCCTTGTATCCCCCCCTTGAGGAGGTCTCTACTATCCTACAGACTACTCTGATCTAACTCTACCCCTTGAGATCCATGAGCTAGCACCTCTCTCAAAATTTTGATGTCGCTGATTAGCAGGCATGGCCTCATGATATAGCAATCTATAATAGGCTACCTCTCATATGGCATGTGCCTCTACTTAGTTGGCTAAGATGGCCTCCTGCATTACTGTAATGGCTACCCCAAGTTGTAGCATTTGTCTCGCTATGTCCCTCTACCTGCAGTATCCATCTAGTTGTGTCTGATGGGTAACACACTCTACTCGTAATAATGCCACCTCCCCTTGGAGTCTCTCTATCTTTGCCAGCTCCTTGGCATCTGCATGGATCTACATACTTGTAAACTCCTTGGCATCTACCTTTACCTATAGGGTCACTAAGGCCTCTTGTGCACTATCTCCTTTAGCCCTGTGCACCTATAGCTCTACCTGTATGGCTGCCATGGCTTGCTCTAGGCTATCTGCTCATGCTTGTTACACCTATGCCACCCCCTATAACCAGGCTACCTCTACAAAAAGGCTATTTTTCTTAGCCCTAACCATGTTTGAGTCATCTACCCATGCCTATAGGGTCACTAAGGCCTCTTGTGCACTATCTCCTCTAGCCCTTTGCACCTGCAGCTCTACCTGTATGGCTGCCATGGCCTACTCTAGGCTATCTACTCATGCCTATTGCACCTATGCCACCCCCTGTAACTAGGCTACCTCTACACAAAGACTATTCTACTCAACCCTCACCATGTTCGAGTCCTCTACTAGCCCCTATCTCTATCCACTTGTTGGCACCTATACCTATGGTCCATATCTTGGTGCCTCTACTAGCACCTGTGTTGGTACTAGCCTTGGACCTCTCCTCACTCGAGCTCTATTCCATGGTCCCTCCTATGCCCCTTATGCTGGTGGTGGCACCATGGCTACCTACCCACCATCCCCTACTCCATCCCCCTCCCCTATGCCTACTCTGCTGGTGGTGGTGCCCTAGGCACTGTTAGTCTCATAGGATGATGAGCTACCCACCACTGTGCATATGCAACTATCATGCCTACATCACCTTGATCCCATCCATGTACCCAAGGTACTAGATGCATTGGTAACCATGAGCTTTGTGCTAACCACAGTGTAGTCCCATGACCCTAGATTCTATCATACTCTTGCAATACAATAGGGTACAAAAACCTATCTAGAACAGCATCCTGCACTCTCCCAAACTATCATCATACCCTCAAAGACATATAACACGTCACCATATGAACAAAGTGACCGATGATCTAGTAGTTAGTCTATGTAAAATGGAGATACATCTAATCCTTTGAGTCATCCTCTCTGCTTGCCACCAAAGTTGTCCCCAACTACTCTACCCTATCATAAGGAGTCCAATCAAACATGATAATCTCATTGAGGCATCACCACCAAAATCCCATAGACTTGGTGGAGGTGTATTGGATCAGAGGCTAGTATCTATAGGAAAATGGCTCACTAGGATGTTTAATCTCCTACCTAGTAATCAACTATGTGACTCCAATATGCTCCCAAGACCATACCATCACTAGAGTCATCCCTAGTCTAATAGTCCTCTATGTCTGATATGCACACATGTGTAGATCATGATATAACTCCATCAGAATGGTCTATCCCTAGTAGTAGACCTCTCCGTCCTCTTGTAGAAGGGTGCCTAGCACCTATGCCCAGCCAATAGGAAAGCCATGCTTGGCATGGTCTGGTAGCATATGCCAGATAAATGATGCTAGATATATTGCCAATCAGGGTAGTCTATGCTCTAAGGCTCCTCTCCACGATAGCCATGATCTCCAAACTGGCAGTCTCTCAAAAGCACTCCCATGGATATGGGTCTGAGCCCTCTAGCACATACTCTAGATAGGTCCCCCAGATGGGCACTTACAGAATCTACCACACATCTAGTAGTGTGATTGTTGCCTCTCCCATAGGAAGATGGAAGCTCCCTATCAGTGTATGCCATTGTTCAATGAGATTTGATAGTTATGCTAAGTGTGCCCTTAGGTCTGGCCACTTGTGAACATGCTCCAAATCATACAGCTGAATATGTCCCCAGTCTACATCGATCAACCTCTCCTACAATACCATGGTTGGCAGATAATGCTTCCTCGACCTAAACACCACTATCTCCTCCTACAACATAAACATGTAGAGGGTCAATTTCCTTAGCCTAAGTTGTCCCTAGAATGGGGCATTGAACCTTGTGCTCCACTAATTTTTCCTCATTGGTGTAGAGGTCGATAAGTGTAGATGTTGATCAGTACAGACACTAATCTATAGAGATGTTGATCAACATAGATGATAGCCTTTTGTCATTTGTAGAGATGACGCACAATATACCATCATCTCTACTACTTATCTACCCCTTTTGTCATCCATGCAGATGATAGGCTAAACCTTATCATCTTCACAGACCCCATTCCCCACTTTGTTATCTGCGAAGATGACAAGATAGGGTCTATCATCTCCATGGATGATGTGATCACTTGGTTGTCGTCTATGTAGATGAAAAGGTGGAGACTATTGTCTCTGCTATGATCATGTTTTTGCCTATTTTAGGGCACAATAAATGCCCCTACCCTAGCCTAACCTACCAAAATGATGAAGAGGATCATATGACTTATCGATGGGCCCATCTTGGCTACTTACTAGTACTCCTAGATGCACTCACTAAGCTACAAACGATCAATGGGGTCCATCTCTACTCTAGCTGCTTTGATCTCTAGGTGTGCAAATGACCTTCTTTAAGCCCCTTGGAGCCTTATATAGGCCCTCCAAGGCCCCCTTTTGAGCTCATGCCTTCCCTAAGCTATGTTCTCCCCCTGTTTGCCCGCAAGTCATGCAATGTCTTCATTTATGTCATTTTTCTCCCTTTTTCTTTCTTCCAAAGACCTTTTCGTGAAAATTGCCCAAAATTTTTTTTTTGTGCAATTTTGCAAGGGGGCACCCTCCTCCTCTGTCATCACTCCAAGGATTCCTACCTTCTCTAGGGCAAGCTATATTTTTTTTCTTTGATATGATGTCATCTCAACATCACATCAAAGAGGGGCAAAATGTAGATGCTTAAAATTATCCCAAAAGACTATATTAATTCATTTAATACTGCCCTTGACATTATAATTAATTACTTATTGATTGATTATAATTGTCATATTCTTCTACCTATTTAATTAAATTTATTTAATTAAATAGGTTCATTTTCATAAGGTATTTAAATTTAAATTTAATACTTCCAGCCTTAATGTGTTAAATTTATTTAATACATGATCCTCCATAGGTTTCCCTTTTAAATAAATTCTATTTATTTAAATCCCTCCATCTCATTAATTCCTCTAAACCTATGATTAAATTAAATCTTATTTGGCTTGCTTATGTGTCTTCTTGTGGCACTATGTGGATGCCACATAGATGCCACCTCACCCAAGGTCTCTCTCATGCCTATAAATAGAGCCCTTGTCTCAAGCATTTTCACATCTCCCATAATTACATTGTTATCATGCTAGTTTGAGTTTTGAGTTTTTATAGTAGATCTTTCATAGTGATTTCTAGGTTGCATACTAACTCTTGGTAGCTGATTTTTAGATTGTATTTGCATTATTAGTCTAGTTTTCGTATGCATTTGCATCTCCATTTCACTTGCATGTTAGTGTAGCTTGCATATCAATTTAGTTTCTTTTGTTGCATTTCACATCTCCATCCTTGAATGCCTTCAAATATGGCTTCTTCCATAGCCATTGTTTGAGGTGTTCTTCATTTCATATAGCATAGGTTCATGGTTTTATCACTCACATTTGCACATTCACCATTCAAGAGATTCAATCACATAGTTGTGTTTGGGAGAGCACACCAAACATACCTCCAATCTTAACACACCAACAAGGCATCTTATGGGTGCTTTTTTTGAGCTATTTGAGGTTGCTTGAGGATTTGGTTTGTTGGTTTCTATGAGTTGCAAAACTTAAGCAAACATTAGTTAGTTCTTTTATCTAGATAAGTACTTGATGCATATGTGATTTAAACTAATGTTTGTTTGTTGATTCATACTCCCAACAAGTCACTTTCTTTAACATACACATAAACCATGTGCTACCTAACCCCTTGACCCCATATTTAATATTAGAAATGTAATTTCTTTTCTCCAATATTAAATAATTGCATTAAATATTATCACAATGTTACAATACAACTCATCAAGTATATCCCATGGGAATATTTACATGTTGCACATTCATCTAGGCACCCCTAGATACAATATTACATAATAAAATTTAAGCAATATTATGCAATGTGTGCAACACCCATTATCTCAACAAGTTATTGATTGTATATTATGTTGACAACTTAAAGGAACTTTTGGATTTATATTTAAAGTAATTGATTCACCTCTCACCTCTTAGTTACTCCTTTCTATTACCAACAATTAGTATCAGAGCATTTGATGCTTACAGATATGGTTTAAATGACCTATGCTAAAGATCAAGATGTCTTATAGAAGAGAGATTCCTAAGCTAAACAAAGATAACTTCCAAACATGGCAAGAACTCATGAAGCTACATTTGATAACTATTGGTGATACAAACCTAAAATATTTGGAAAAAAAATATGCAACACATATTGGACCTTTGTTTGTGGATAAAATTATGGAAAAGAAGAATAAAAACATAATGATAATTAACATTGCTTCTATGTTAGAAACAATAGTCCACCAAGAGAATTATGTGTGTGTGTGTGGGGGGGGGGGGGGGGGGTGGGGCTGAATCAATTATCCAATAATTAAAACATTTATCTTCTTTAAAAAAAATTAACCATTGAACCAAAGTAAACATCAACCATAATAAAATTCACATAGACAACTACAATAGATATGTTGACTATGAAAACCCTTGATCAAATGGAAAAACCTTAGTGGGAATGATGCCCACAAGATGATATACTAATATAAATATTCCTTGTTAATGGATGGACCCTATTAGGAGTCTATTACAACATTTAGTGCATAGAGTCCCTATTAGGAGACTTTGAATCCCTTTTAGAAGATTCCAACCTTGTTAGGAGTTGTAGTAAAATGTATGCAAGATGAGCCTGTTGCCCAAACATGCAATATCAACTACAAGAAGAGCTCACTACTCAAAAAAATAATTTACTATTATCTTTTTCTTTCCTCTATCTTATAAACTAGACCAATCACTGTTAGACCTTGTAAACTAGGTCATGAACCTTAGATCCTAATACCAAACCTTGGATCACTTAGCAAAGCCTTGGCAATGAAGTTTCCTTCACTTTTGCACTGCATTGCTCAACTTCACATTCCACACTCTCTACTACTTATAAAAACATATCATTCCATACCATGATAAAAGAAAATGTCCTTCCTTTATACCAAGTCCATAAAAAAATTCTCTAAGTCGACTATTAAACCTTCTCAATTAATTATTCTAAGACCATATTAAAAATAGATTACACTTAGTGATAACATTAATCTTTTTCCTTGTAACTTGAATAACTTTCTGTACACACAATATTTTGATGAGTGAGCTTAGCCACATCATCACCAACATAGCTTCTCCATTTCCTCAACCTCAATTGTTAGATTATCAACTCTTCTAAGAGATATAACAATTTTACTAGGACATGCCTCTATAAACTTATCTTAGAATAGACATCATAAAAACTTACATAACCTTTTCTAGACTTATCCTTTCTTCTTCTAATGTTAACTACATATACCAAATACTTAGAAGTATCTACCATAACGTTAGGTAGTTAGAATATTTAACTAGCCATTCATACCAACTTGATCTTTCTATTGTTCTTCTATACTACTATGTTGACATCAATGACAAAGTTAGTCATGAATGTAACATATCTATAGCACTCCCTTGTAGGAATATCATCATAATTCATGCTTCCTACCAATCTTCTAACATTCTACTCTCAATTATGTTTAATTAATGAAGTCAAAGATTGTCCTACTACTCATGAAATATGGAACAAGCTAAAATATATCTATAGAGGATATGGCAATGTAGGAGAGATAAGGAAGAAAATCTAAAAGGTCAATTTGATTAGATGAAGATGAAAGAAGATGAAAATATTTCACAATACATGGAAAGAATCAAAGTAAGTATTAGTGCAATCAAAGCCTTGGGAGGAAAAATATATGATTTGATAGTGGTCAGAAAGGTACTTAGAACACATCTTCCTATTTATGCAATTAGAGTGTTAGCTATTCAAGAAATGAGATGTGATCCTAAAAATGATACAACTTTGGATGCACTAGTGGAAAGCCTTTGAGTTAGATAACTTTGATAACTATGTTCCTAACTCTAGTAGCATTGAGTTTACATTTCAAGATAAACTATCACTTAAGAAGAAAGGTGGAAAATCTAAAATCAAAAAGTTTGATAGTGAAGATGAAGATAATTCTAATGATGATCTTGAAGTCATTGAAGCCTTGCTTGCAAGAATATTTTCTAAAGGCGAAGGAGAAGGTACTTATACTTGTTAGATATGTCAGAAGGAATCATGCACCTAAACAAATCATTGGAGATCAGTCCAAAGGCACAATGACAAGAAAAAATTAGAAGGTACATGTTTTCTTCTTGGGTTTGAACCTATAACTGCTAAAGATGTATAAGAAAATGAAAGTTGGATTGAGGAAATGAATGAAGAGATAGAAAAAATTGAAAGGAACAAAACTTGGACTCTTGTTCCTAGACCTAAGGAAAAAAATGTAATTGGCACAAATTGGGTATTCATAAATAAGTTGAATGAAAATTAAGAATTTTTAAGAAACAAAACAAGGTTATATGCAAAGGTTATGCTCAAGAAGAAGGTATTGATTATGGAGAGACTTTTGCTCCTATTGCTAGACTAGAAGATGTTAGAACACTACTAGCTTATGCTGCTTATAAAGTAGTTAAAGTATATCAAATGGATGTGAAGTTAGCATTCTTGAATTGAATCTTAGAAGAGGAACTCTATGTTGAGAAACCTGATGGTTTCATAGATCCTAAAAAAATGGATATGATTTTCATATTACATAAAGCCTTTTATGGTCTCAAACAAGCCCCTAGAGCCTAGTATGATATATTGCATAGTCATATGGTTAAAATTGGTTTTCAAAGGACAAATGAAAACATTACTCTATACATCAAGGAAGGACCAAATAAGAAGATAGTGTTGGCAGAAATCTTTGTAGATAATAAATTATTCACTCAACATGATCACTTATGCAAATCCTTTTCTGAGGAAATGAGAAAATAATTTGAAATGTTAGTGTTTGGAGAGATTAAATTCTTTTTTGGCTTGCAAATTCAAAAGAAGAAGGATGGTATCTACATTACTCAATCAAAATACATCAAGTATATATTGAAGAAATTTGGAATGGAAGATTCCAAACTAGTTGGAACACCTACATCTACTGGACATAAGATTTCCAAAAATGATAACTCCAAGTTTTTAGATCAGACTACATATAGATCAATGATTGGAAAACTTTATTATGTAGTACACACAAAACCTAATATCACATTAGCAATTGGTATTGTGGCTAGATTCTCTACTAAGCTAAAGTAGAATTATACGATGGAAATAAAAAGACCCATGAGATATCTAAAAGGTACTAAATAGTATGGTTTATGATATAAGAAAGGAGAAAACTTTGAATTGAAATTGATACTAACTGGGTTGGAAGTAATGATGATAGGAAAAGCACTAGTGGTGGAGCATTCTTGGAAAGAGGCTAGTGTCTTGGACAAACAAAAACTAGAATTGCATCTCTCAGTCTACATTAGAAGTAGAATATGTTGCAATAATAGTTAATTATTTCAACATCGTTTGTTTTAAACAACTATTGGCATGTACGAAGGAAGAGATCAAGGATCCAATAGTTATCTTCTATGATAACACTAGTGCAATTAACATATCCAAGAATCTAGTGATGCATACCAACACCAATAACATTGCAATAAATTATCATTTTTTAAGAGAATTAGTGCAAGACAAAGAGGTGAGATTGGAATATGTGAGTACAAAGGAAAAAATTATAGACATATTCATCAAACCATTACCTAAGGAGGAATTATTGTATCTAAGAGGTAAGCTATGGGTCATTCCCCTATTTGAAGCTCACTAATTAGATTTTAGTGATGCATCAACTAAGCATTTTCAAGATTGGACAAGTAGATGCAGAATTGCTAGAGTAGATTACATATGAATAACTACATTAGGTACATGACAAATACATTTATTGTTGTCTTTAGAATGAGATGTAAAAGAGGGAGAGTTTAATGTCATATAAGATAAAAAAAATTGTATAAAGATCACAACAAGAGTTTGTTGTTAGAGGGAGAAAATATAGTTAGTGCAATCAGAGAAATTAGAGAAACAGTTCCAAAGGGAGAGATTGATGTCAAATGGAGTTCTCACTAATAGAGGGAGTTCTCATGGATGAGAATCAAAATGAAACTAAGGATATTATCATTACTTCTATTTTTCTCTAAAATTTATTTGTATCATGACATGTTGTGTTGCCATTAATGCCAAAGAGGGAAATTGTTGAAAATGATTATGCAATTGTATGTTGTCTTTGATGCTACACAAAATGTCAATTCTTCACCAAGAAGTTATTTATAGCCAAGCTCACTCAGGCATCGAAGATAATTTCCTATGTATGTCAAGCATTCAGTGTTAACCAAGTTTAGAGATAGTATTAACCAAGCTTAGTTGGTCAATGAAGCAGATTATATTAACTAAGTTCACTTGGTTACCAAAGAAAAGTTAGCATGAAGTCAGTACTGACTGAGTTAGGTTGGTTAACATTAGAACTCATGTTCTAACCAAGTTGGTCATGTTTAAAAAGGGATTCTTAGTGATGATCAAGTACTTAATTTTGTATTAGCTGAATATTAGTATTTTAAGTCTAATAAATTTATTGGTTAATACAAGCCAACTTAAGGGTTAATATTTGATTGGTTAAAAGAGTATTCAAGATGACTTAACAAGGTGAATCATATGTGTGAAAGTTCAACTTGAAGATTGAAGCATGGAATTGAAGAAGATGAACTAAGGAAGTTAATTTGAGGGATATATAAAAGGAGGAAGAGTATTTGATTTGACTAAGCTACAAAGAACACTTTGATAAAGGAGAATCAACTAGTCAAGCTAGAACTGAGATCTAAATCAAAAAAGTTAGTTGCATTAGCAATAAAGTCAAGTCATTGTTACTCTCTAATAAACGTAGTAGTGAATCAAATCTCTTAATATAGTTATCCTAATGACTATTCAACAAATCCTCTAATAAGGTGGCATTTCTAGATTGAAGTAGCTATTCAAAAAATCCTCAAACAAGGTGGCATTTCTAGATTGAAGTGTATGAAGACCTCAAACAAGGCTACAACTAATAGGGTAAATTAAATCCTCTAAGAGGGTCATACCTAATAGTTTATTTTGTAACCTTTAATAGGGTTGGCTCCTAATAGGGCTCACTTTAGAAGAGTGTAAAACATTAGCTAGTGGCAATTGGTAGTTTTCCCAAATTGGGTTTCCACGTTAAATCTTGGTGTCTCTTGTGTTCATTTTATTTCCTTTATGTTTCTTCAACTAAGTAAATAAAGGTTAATCGCATTAATATCTTAAGATCTTTGTGCTAATCGATTGATAGTAATATATTCAGTGTTAATTGAGTTACAACAGAACATTAAGTGTTAACTGAGTTACAACAAGTTATTGATTTTATATTATGTTGACATCTTAAAGGGAATTTTGGATTTATTTTTGTAGTAATTGATTCACCCCTCCCCTCTTAGTTACTCCTTTCCAATTCCAACACTTGACACCTATATATTTTCTTAGCTATAGTTCTTGTGTTAGGGCTTAAGATTTATGCTATGTTATTGGTGCAATGAATTTTCCTTGATGATTATGTTTATTTCATCTTATTCCTTCTTTTCTCGAGTTGCCTCTAGATGCTCCATCAAAATTTAGCTTGAACCAACCTATTTTAGGAGGAACCCACCAATGATTTGATCTTTCTAATTTTCTTATAGGAAAACCTTCCCAAAGTTTAGGTGGTATGATTAGACTAAAGCATTTTTTCCAAAGAATTTAATTACTAGTCTTATTATTCAACATATCAACTATGCCAGGTTCTATTTTATTATGAAGCAAATTTTCTAGCATTTTCTTATTGTGAAAAATATGATGGATATGCTTTTCTTATAGTTCCCAAACTATTATTAAAGGAGTAATCATCCAAATGTTTGATATAGACCTTTATGAACCATATTTGGCCATGATTTTATAGATTATAGTGGAAAGTTGTTCACTAATTCAACTTAGAGCTAATGCCAAAACAACATGAATTTGCATAAGGATGATAAAGTAAGATGTGATCTACATATTCATTTTCCTTCTTACATAATATACATCTATATTGCCCTTCATAACCCAATTTTTAAAATTGTTTTGTTGTAAATCTTTTCTTATGAATTTTTGCCCATAAAAAGATACCTACATTGGGTGAGCAATGTTTGTACCAACATAATTTAACTTGGAGAATCATCACATCAGGATTTATGTTCCATCCTTGTTTTACTTTATAGACACCTTCTTTGGAACTAACCCAAATGAATCTACCATTGCTATTCTTAATAAAGAAATTTGTATTAGGTATAGCTGCCATGAAAGTAATCTTAATGGGATAATGTTCAAATCCTTCCACTTCCACCCCAACATTGAACTATTATCTTTGACTATGTAATCACCTAGCATCTTACCTCTAACATTGGTCAACATAGGCTTAGTATTTTTTCCTATACCTAATGAATTAGGAACATATCCAACCCATGAATCCATCAAAAATAGAGTTGACTCCTCATTTTCTATATCCCAAGATAACTTTTGGTTGATGATAGGAATGTAGGATTAAATAATATTACAAATTATGGATCCATTGGGATTATTGTAGGTTTAAAATAAATTAATAGGTTTGACATTAATAACATATTTATTAAGGATAATAGAGGGTCATTTCCTATTGGAATCTTTAAATATATTCTACTTGAGTTTAGCTCCTAAAGCTAAGTTTTTCCACATAAGATTTTTAATTTTTCTAGACTGTCATTCTTAAGTGATCTATAAATATTTTCCCATTTGATAAGTGCATTTTTTTCTAGAATATCCTTGCAAAAAGTAATTCCTTATTTTTGCATCTAATTTATCATTATTAGTACTCTTGAGTGGTAAGATAAAAATTTGGTATGTGGGTACAGTTCTAAGTACTGGCTCAATAATTATAATCCTACTAGTGTTGGACAACCACCTACCCTTCTAGAAATCCACCTTATGATGGATCTTGGTAATGATATCATCCTAAAGCTTATTATTCCTACCACCTATATCTAAAGGAGTTTTAAGGTATTTACAAGGAAACTTACCTATTCTAAATCCCAAGATGTTGCAAATTTTATTCTCTAATTCTTTTTTGGTGTTAATGAAGTATATTAATGATTTATCAGTAGCTACTTTTTGTCTTGAAGCTTCCATAAAGTTTCTAACAATATTTTTGAATTGTAATTCATTTTCCTTAGAAAATTTCCTTGGAAGATGATGTACAAAAGGTAGATGAAAGGATGGAAGTCCAATTACCCAAAAACCTTACTAGGAGTACACAAAAGAAAACACAAGATTGTAGCCAAAGAGACAACAATTTTCATTGATTTACTGATTGATTTCTCAATTAGTATGATAAAATATATGTCATAACATCCAATATGCCTAGCTATGAGGCCTTGTGGGTTACAACCAATACAAAGGTTCTCAAATATTTCTTCCACCATTCTACTTCCTAAAAACTTACTTTCCTACAATAATTCTAAGGCTTAATATAGCCAACTAGACCACAAGTCAGTTAGTCATTCATTAATTAAAATGTAGGTCCATCCTTGGAGGTTCAAGCCATAACCCAAGTAATGGACATAGATTATTCACACGCTCTTGAAGGTAGATCAAAACACAATCAAGAAGTTGACTCTAAACTATGCAATATGCCACATCATCAAAGAAAATTGTGTCAAAATAAATAACATGTCTCGTTGAATGAAAAATAGGAAGAAATAGAGGCCAAAAAAATAAAACCTAACCAAAATAATATTACATATAAAAAAAAATCTCCTAGGGTAATGACTAAAAATATATCTTTAACAAGATACTAACTGAACACACCAAGAAACTCAAGGTCAAAATGGCTACTTCACAAATAGAAAATTGGTATAGAAAGTAAGAAATTTTTTTAGGTGATACAAGATTTATCAAACCCAAGATGCTTTTGCATCAAAAGAATTGTGTCATAGTGAATTTTTGATGAGTTTTATGTGGTGTATTCTCTACAATCTAGAACCCTACTATTTTTTCTTCGATGTGAGATTTATGGATAGAGAATCCTAGGGATTTTTCCATTATGACAAAGAGAGATGGAGAGATATGATATCCTTTTTTTATTCCATTAGATATGTTAAATAAGCCTTTAGGGATTCCATATCACAATGGGTAATTCTGGGATTGAAATACAACCAAATATGAGATTTCTCCACCTTTTAGAGAAATCAAATATCGGTAGGAATTTTTATAGGAGTCTCTGATTGAATTTCTCATATGTTTTCTAAATATCTAATTTAATTAAGATACAAGGATTCTTATTGGTTTGGGTAGAACTAATGATCTCTTATGCAATGATAATCCCTTCAAAGATGGGTCTACTTGGTACAAAGTTATTTTATTCCTTCAAGATAATCTTTGGTAGATATTACCAAAGCCTTTATAAATTGTGTTGCATAGAGAAATAGGTCCAAAGTCTCATAATATATTTTAATTAGTTGTCTTTGGGATAAGATTCAAGAATGTGCTATTAATTTCTACTAATAGTGATCATGTGTTTTCGGTTGTTTCTCTGGTTGTTTCTTTGGTTGTTTCCACACTCTCCTATGATGTCCCAACTTTTTTGAAAGAACTTAAAATTAACTCCATCTAGTCCTATAGCTTTGCTAGGATGCATATGAAATATTGTAGTCCTAAAGTTTCTTCTATAGTAATTTCTATATTAAGCTTCTTATTATCCTCTTTTGTGATTACATTTGGAATAGAGGAAAGAGTATCTATTTGGACTACCAAGTTAGATCTATCACATTCATTATATGTGTTACGGAAATATTTTACTATGTTATTTGAAATATCTTCAAGCCTATCTAAAGTAAGCTCTTCACCATTTTTTTTTATTGATCTTGTTAATTACTCTTCTATTTTTAGTGCTATTATGAAAAAAATTAGTGTTCCTATCTCCTTCTGCTACCAAGAATCTCAAGATTTTTGGTTCTAAAAAAAAACTTCATTATATAGTATTTCCTCCAAGTTAGGTAGTAATTATTCTTGTCTATGTACTTTTCTTTATTCATACCTTCCTTAATTATAGTTACATTAAGGTTAGCTAAATCCTATTCTATTTGTAGTTTCTCCTTGAATATATTACTGAAATATTCTTTATTCCATTTTCCTATGTTTAGTTTACCTATTTTAATTTAGAGATAAATTTGAACATTTTAGATCCTTCTATAATACTCTCTTTCCACTATGTTTTAATTAGATTACAAAAATCATTATGTTCAAACAAGATTTTTTCAAATATGAAAGGACACCAACATTAATTAAAAGGTTCTAAAATATTTAGCCTAACCAAGAAGTAGTCAAATCAAGAATGTTTTAGGAGTCTAGCTTCTAGATCATTTCAAAGGTAGATAGATCTCCTCTAAATAGGTATTTGACAAGTTTCTTAGATATATTATCAAAATATTTCATTCTATTGGTCCATATATATATGCCTAAGGCTATTATTATTATTAATCTCAGTCAAATTGTTTAAGGACACCCAAAGCTAATGTCTTTTTGAGATTAGGATATTTAGTTACTACCACCTTTGTTCTCAAAGATATCTAGAATGTCAACAAAGTTCCCTCCTATGATAAATGATTTCAAAAAGTTTAAAGAAAATAAGTTACTAATCTAATTCCAAAAAACTAATTCATTAACAAAACTAGTTGGACCATACACAATATGCAGTTGTAAAAGAAGGATTACTATTAACACTATTAACTTTACCAATAATCCATCCTCTAGTAGAACCTTTGGATTTGACCCAAATTGACTACCAAAACCATAATTTTCTAATGAATTTATCAATATCTATCTTATCTAATTTAGTTTCCTATAGAAATATTAAATCTTGGGTGACCATTTTCATACTTCTTTTTAGATATCTCTACTTGTTAGGGGTGTTTAATCCCCTAAAATTTCATGTAGATATTTCCACTAGGAAGTGGGAGGGTACTTCCACCCCAATCCATCAAATATATTAGTAAGTTTTGATTAGCTCGATCTATTGGAAATATTTTGTTAACCTCAAAATGGTTTTTGACACTTGAGTGCCAACACACTTAATCACATTCTACATTTGAGCTGAGTACACCATGTATGTCGAGCCACAACATGAGCTGAGTCAAAAAAGTCTTATGATGCCGAGTGATCTTCAGGTACCAAGCAGCCTTCAAGTGCCTAGTGAAGATCAGGTGCCGAGTAAAGAACAAGTTCCGAGTGACTTTAGGTGCTAATTGATATTCAAGTGCTGAGTCATAGACGATGTTGAGCAATACAGAAATGCAACAAGTGCCGAGTAAGCCAATTTAATATAAGTGTCTTTATAAGGAAGATGAAATCTCATTGAAAAATATAGAATTGGAAGGACAAGGGTGTGGAAGAAAAACTATTTTCAAAAGAGAAGAGTATCAGATCTAAGAGGATCAAGATTAGAGAAAGTAGTTCAAGTGCCTGTATTCAGCAATCAAAGGATTGTAAACTATCAGGTTTATTATACCTAATACCTTCTAGTAATTGTATTAGAATGGAAACCCTATGGTGATAGGTTAGCTTAACAGCTATTTTGTAGATCCTTTATATAGGTGATTAAATCCTCTAACAGGGTAATGCTTCTTGTAAAGTGTTTGTAAATCCTTTAACTAGGTCACTATTGATACAGTGTAAAGCCTTTAACAGGGTAGGTCTTTAACATGGCAAACCATCAGAAGTGGTTAAACATTATTACTGTAGTGATTTTGTGGATATCATCCCCACCCTAATTTTACCTTCTTATTTCTGGAAGGTTTCTGGGTTACCAAAATCTTAAAGTGTTATGTGGTGAAATATTTTCCATAATTGTTTGATATGTTTATGTGCATGCAATCTACTTTTAGTTAATAAAAGGTTTTTATTGTCAAAGTACAGTACTTTTGATTCACCACCCCCCCTTCAAAAACATTATTCCTATATGAACATTCCAACAATTGGTATCAAAGCAGTTAGGTTCTCATAAGAAGAAAGGCTAGCAGCTTTGAGGAAAAGGATCTAGAGATGGAAGTCTTCAAACTTGGGAAAATTATTTTAATCAAGTAATTGATGTGCAACTGGCTCTGCACAAAGTAGATGAAGCTAGGGAGGAATTGAGAAAATCCTTGAAAAGAAGAAAAGATATAGCCATAGCTGAAAATGATATAAACTACAATGAGATTGATACCACAAAACTGTGTGCTAATGGAGACACTAAATAATTTGATGCAGCAATAGTAGAATTGATGGAGAAAAACAAAGCTCAAGCAGATGAAATAAGATCTCTCAAGATGGAACATGAATCACAGGCCATAATGTTATGTGAAATCACTGAACAAAAGAAAAGAGCAGTTGAAGAAAGAGTCATGATGGAAAATGACAAATAAAATCTTGCAAATAGACTTGAAAAAAAATGTACTGAATTAACAAGGATCTCGAACATGCAGATGGATACACTTGCCCAAATGATGAACCTTCATCATGAACTCAATATGAAAGATATTGAGATATCTACTTTGAAGATGCAAAATGAACAACTACAGAATGAATTGAACAGAGAAAAAGAGGTAGTAGAGAATCTCAACAAGTCAGGTGAAGCCATAAAGTACTTTGAACAATTGATGAAACTTCCAAAATCCACCCATGATACATCAAGACTTGGATACAATAGCACTAAAGTAGGAGAATCATCAAAAAGTGTTGAGAAAAGAAGTGACAAAGGTAAGGATTCTAAACCCACTTGTCATTACTGTAATAAAAGGGGGCATGCTGCTAATGTATGCAGGAGTAGAAGATTTAATTAGCCAAACATACCCAAAAATAGGAGTTACTGTCACAAGTGCAACATACAAGGACATATGACACAAGATTGCAAATCCAGGACTACAAGGACACAAAGATTTGATGGAAATTGTCATAATTGTAAGAAGTATGGACATAGAGCATTTGAATGCAGATCAAAGCCTATGTGGACATCAAATCAATCAGCAAAAACTAAAAGGAATGGAAGTCAGCACCAATGGGATTATAACACCAGGTATAGTTGTCATTATTGCCAAGAATATGGACATATCCCTGAAAACTATATAAGAACACATTTTAGAGGAAATTATAGCAGGTGGCTAAGTCAAACCACATGTTTCAATTGCCTGAAAATTGTTCATATTAGCAAAAACTGTCCTACAAGGTCAAAAGCACCAAAGACTGAAGTAAACAAGGGAAAAGAAAAAATGGATGTAGAACACATCAAATCAGACATGAAGAAGACATGGCAAAAAAAGAATGAATCAAGTACATCTGATGAAAGGGTCACTTCACCCACAAGGTCAAGTGATCATTCCTCATCCAATTAATTTCAAGATAAGCCTATGGGGTTGATACATATAAGGAATTATCATACATCAGCCCTAAATCATGAGGAAGTAGTGAAAAATACAAACCTGCATGAAACAAGATGCCACGAGTAAAATTTTAATAGATGTTGAGTTCCTAACAGCGATCGAGTTAATGAATGATGCTGAGTTAAGTGACTCCTATGGAAGTCGAGTAAAATGGAAATGTAGTGCAAGCCGAGTAAGGTCAAAACTTCTTCAAAAGATGAGTTGGCAGTTGAGCATTTAATGCAATGGAAATAGGGTATATTATCGCAATTTCAACCATTTTTCTTCATCACGATCAAGAAGCAAAGATGATAAAGAGTGAAGAGTGACTTCACAAGCAAAGAATGTAGAATTCCAAGCAGTTTGCAACCTCTTACAATGCATTTTCACTGATCTTGAGGTATTTTTCATTTGTGCTGAGCTACGCAATTTTATATTTCTGTAAAGAAAACCCTAGTTTGCAAAAATGGCTTTGAGCTCTAAGAAAACCTAAGAAAAAGAAACGTTTGAAGTCCAGCTAGTATCAAATGAGGTTAGTCAGCCTAATTTTCACCCTATTCCTAAATTTGCATACAAAAATGACCCAGCCAGAGCCCTTTCTTGCATTCCCCCAAATGTTGTCATGGTCCAGGACGTAAGAAAATGCTACAATTGCAAGATAGGAGCCCTAGGAGACATGGAAATAAGAGAAGCCTTTGCAAAGTTGTGTGTCGATGGAGTATTGAAAGAAGAATACAAAATTGTTGAAAGGAAGGGTTTGATGAAAGCTTTGAGTTTTCCCACCGTGTTCAAAATCGAGTGGATTAGACTTGTATTGAGCAGAATTCATTATGGTAGTTTGTGGTTAGAAGATGTCCCTGTCAAAATCACAAAAAGAATAATTCATAGGGTAACTGGATATCCTACCCTAGATTGTTATAAGACCTTGAGAAGTGAATCCAAGGAGGTTATAGAAAAGAACATAAGAGCTCAATGGAACAAGAGAGGAATGACTATTCATACCATTCAGAATCCTCTAGTTGAGTTTGTTGTCAGAGTTATTGCCCACAAATTCTACCAATCCAGTAGAATCAACAGTGTACCATGCATTGCAATGGATGTAGGCTACAAATTGGTGAAAAAGGATCATACTTATGATCTTGTTGAACTACAACTACAACAGATAAATGAAAACCTATCAGCTATAAGAAAGTCAAAGGGTGCCCAATGCAAATTTGGAGCAATTTTAGTTTGTATACTCTTTTATGTTCAGAATGAATTTCCTTCGTTTGGAAAAGTTAAGTGGAGGACTGATAGAACTATTATATCCCAAATAAATGAATATATAGAACAAATGGGAGACAATTTTGATACCCTAATGACAAGTTATTTTGAAGATTTCAAGAAATCCATGAAGCAAAGGATAAGAATACCAATTTCCTTAGTGGAAAAACATATTAATGATAAATGCTTTTTGGTTGATATTGATTTCACCTATATTCAAGCTATAATTCCAAGGGTGAGATGGCTAAGGCCATTTGGTTATAAAATTAACATTGATGAAGCATCCGCAGTAATAACTGCATTATTGGCAGAAGAAATAGATAAGAGTGCACCACATTTTGGCACTTATGATGTGGTAAGGTCAAAGGTAAAGATTGAGTTAAAAACTGCCTCCACATTGAAAAAGAAAGATAAATTGATGAAGAAAATTAAGAAGAAATTTGGTGAAGACACTAGTACATTTGAGACCATTTTTTGACCATTATTGGTCAAAATTTTGACCCACTTTTTGACCAAAATTTGACCAAAGTTGACCAAACCATTGGTCAAAAATTTTGACCAGTACTTTGGTCGAAAAATGTCCATAGCCATTGTGCAAGTTTTGTCAAGAATTGGTCAAAATTTCAACCAAACAAGGTAGAAATTTCGACCAAAGAAGGTAGAAAATTTTGACCAAGAAAGGTAGAAATTTCAACCAATGAAGATTGCAAATTTTGACCATTGAAGGTGGAAATTTTGACCAATGAAGGTCAAAAATTTTGACCATTGAAGGTAGAAATTTTGACCATTGAAGGTAGAAATTCTGACCAATGAAGGTCAAAAATTTTGACCATTGAAGGTAGAAATTTTGACCAATGAAGGTAGAAACTTCTACCAACGCGTGTGGAAATTTTATTTTAGGCATTCTATAAAATAGTTCACATGCCTTGCATATGATATGAGATTTTGCATGCATCCTGCACTCTCTCATCCGGTTGATGATGGATTACGGAGAGTGATCTGAAACGATGACACTAAAACACACACAATCAAATCCAAAATGAACTTGCATTACAAATGGATTGTGGAAATATGATATTGTTGATTTTGCATGTCATTTTTCATAACTTTCAATATATGATATTTATTTCCAAACCCTTTGGAGGAATTGTTAAAAACTAGGTATAGTCAAACATATTCAAATATGGTACCCATCCAATAAACCAATTACAAGTTATGGTCTTTGTATCAAGACCCATTTTCTCTGTCATAAACCAGAACCAAAACTGGTAACCCTGCCTAGGGCATCAAATATCTTTCACAAAAAAAATTTAAATAATCTCAAACCAATTCCAGATTATCCATCTATGATTCTAGTTTCCAAATATTTAAGCCATTTATTTTTCCCATTCATATATAATTTTTCAAGCACAAATCCCTGCCTTCATCTTGAATGGATATCTTTAAAAACCAGTTTCCACTAAAATGCTCATAACTTTCACAAATTTAAATTAAAATGATCCAAACAAGTTGGAAATGAAAGTTAGTTCACATTTTTTTCCAATGAATATTATTAGAGGTCTTGAGTCTCCAAAATTTGTCCGTAATACATGCTGCAACATGACTGTATTCAGGAAATCTTAAATCTGCAAATACCCATTATCACCAAAATGCCCATAACTTATTCATTTCTTCATAAAATAAATTCAAACCAAAGAAAAAAGAAAATTTATTCACTACTCTATCCAAATATACAAATTTTACATGGTTTCCAGGCTGTACATGTCCATACAAGACCTAGAACCAACACTAAAACTAAAAACCAATCAAAATAACAACTCAGAATATTACCAAATTTGTTTCAAAATGTATCTATTCCTTTCATTAATGCTTTGGTTCGACCTTACATCCATTTTTATAGATTTTTTAGTTGGTTATAACTTCCAAACCACCCTTTGAACCAACCCATTACATTCCTTTAACCCTTTTGCATTTTTGACAACATTTTATGCACTTTATGCATTTTTACATTACAACTTTCATACAAACCCAACCTAGACCAACATTATGACTCAGATGACTTTAGATGGATGTCAATAGATCCATTCACCAATTAAATAAACATTTTTACATTATTTATCATATTAAGACTTCCTTTGACAACTTATTACAAATGGCTTCTCTAGCTTTTATATCTTTGTCTTCTTGAAATTTAGGTGCCTCTGCACTAAAAGCCCAAGCTCGGATCGTGTGTCCTCAAACTTAAATAGGTTCTCACACATTGTGTCCTCAAACTTAATCAGGTGCACACGCATTTTACTTATCTTAAGTTTTATTAACAATCACACATTTTATTAAGTTATCACTTGCTTAAAACTTCTTATCTTCCGTCAACCTCCAGCGCCATGAATGCCGAGCTGTGAGATAGAAGCCCCCTCCAAATGCTACCCTACCCTACCCATGCTCATCCTACGACAAGTGCCCATGGGCATGCATACTCCCATCCCAACTCCAATGATCATAACTTTCGGCAAATCCATGGAAGATTGGGCCTCGCAAGTCACCCAACAAATGTATGCACACGTACTCGTGTGTGGTGCACCACCATCACAAAGATCATAACACAAGGACAGGAATGAGAACACAATGCAAAGAAAACACCCAACTAAAAGCAACACGAGAAGGATGGATTCTACATGAATCCCAAAGCCAATAAAATCATACATCATGAAATCACTCAACTGACCTCAATCCAAGAGTATGGATTCTACATGAATCCCAATGATGTAACAAGACCAAACATCATGAACTTACCCAATTGGCCTCAATCCGAGAGTATGGATTCTACATGAATCCAAGCATTCACGAAACAAAAACAAAGGTCCAACAAAAACCAAAACAATAGGTAACAAATCACTCAACCAAACACAAAGTCAGGAGTATGGATGTAACACACATCCCAATGCAACATAAAAGTGCAATAGTGGTTTGACTAATATCCAAACGGATCATCCAGGTCCACGACCCACATTGTGCCAAGAAAACCCAAGAAAATAGGGCGGCATGCAAAACGAGGTAAAAACCTCAAATTTTTGAAAACTTCAAAATTAGAAACCATTTGGCCTTTGGGTTCAAAAACCCCAAAAATTGAAAAATAAATGGAATCGGACACCGTATGCAAAAATGGCTAGCATAACAACGTAAAATCCCAAACCCTCATCTCGAAAAATAGGGAAATGTTCATACCTGCCCAACCGGGTAGAACTAACATATAGAAACAGAGGGGAACACTAGTTCTCAGCCTCCAAACAAATGGCTACCAAAAATAGAAGCAGAAATGGAGAAAAAACAATAAAATAGGAAAGCCTTACCTCATAGCCAAAAGGGCAAAATAGGAATCTAAACCATAAAATAAATATCCTGCAGAAGTAGCTGAAAATCACGACAATCCAAGGTTTTCTCGAGCTGGATCTAATGAGCTCAACCTCGCGATGATCCCATGCCCGTAGCTCCCACAATGAACAAAAGATTAAATCCTCATGTAGAGGATTTTTGGTTTTACTCTCCAACTTTCCAATTTGAAAGTGAGAAGTGAGGAATTAAATTCCTCTTTGGATACTTATTCACTTTTTGGGTGAATAATCGATTAGGGCAAATAACTAGCCAACCTAGTTAAACCTCAAATTGACCCAAAAAAAAATAGGCTATTCCTATAAATAGGAATTCATCTATGGAAAAGCTACTAGAAATTAAAATAAATCAATTAAAAACTCGAAAACCCATAAACACAGAAATCTCTTTAATGACTTTCGCGACAATGCGAACCTCTAAATGCACAGACACACTCACTGGTCTAATCACATAATTCAAATAAGTTTTGATTTAATAATCACTAAAAGGTTTAAATTGAGCATTTAATTAAGGATATGTCAACCATACAAGGAAAACATTGGTAAAATATGAAAGGTTGAATCACTAACTCCATGTGCCACTGCCAGAGATATAAATCCTGCACACTAAACAACACGATCAAGTGCAATTGCATATAATAACATAGCCAAAATAATAAATGCATTAAATTACCTAACTTAACCATTTAATTAATTATATTAAAATAATCTATTTACATCACTCACGTTCGCATAAAGCATAACAATGCATGAATGAAGTAAATAACCATAGCATTAAATCCATCACATAACATAATTAGAGGTATGTCCAAATACCAGATAACCAGATATCATCATAAAACACACTATCATCTCAAAATGGCATCGTCATGCAATATGATTAACTGAACAACATAGTAGTCTAAAATCTATGATACTAGAATCAAGGTGTAACATCTGACCCTCAGGTCCTCTCAAATATAAAGCATCACATAAGAACATATATCTCTTAGATCAAAATATAACAAGGTAAATATTCACAACACACAACCAAATAATCTGACATGAATAATCCATTCTAATTACTTAAGCATTTAATAATGATTGATTACTCTACATTAAAAAGGCATTTAAAACACATAAACAACCATAGTCATAAACATGACTAACCACTGCTACAGGAACCTAGTCCAGTGTAGCATGGTAAAAGAACATAGTGCAATCTTTGCACACATCTCAAGGTAATCACGGAACAACCTCATGATATCACATCGATCCTAGTAACCACTGGCACAAACCTCAGTGAACCAAAAATCACATCATAATCTCAAAGATCAGTCAAAGCATAAACAAGTAATTGATACAGAAACATAAATCCAAACACCTCAATAGTGTAGACCACTCTGGGTCACAATCATGATCCCATCTCAACAAAAGATCAACAAGGTTGCATCCATCAAGATGACTTACAAAAGTCAAATGGGAGAGGCACTACACATAGGCCTCAACCACACAACCCTCATCAATGTTAGAGTAAATAATTAATTAATTGTTAATTATTTATTCTATTTACTTAAGCTTACTTCGGTTCATGCATATAGTTGAGGTTAGTTTTTGACAACATGGGAGTTTGTTCCCTTAGCACACTTATCTTTTCCACCTCTTGTGGATGTGTGCTTAGTTGTCAACCTTATCTCCTACCTCATTCTAGCTTGTTCGAAAAGCTTCCATGAGGCCTTTTTATTTGGTCTCTCATTCATTGTAAATTCATTCCATTCACATAGCAATTCTAATTTCCTATTGTGAAATATTCTCTTGTGAGGCATTTGCTTCAAGCTCTTTGCTCTATAGATTTCTCTTCAGTAAGTTATTTGCATTGCAGGTGATCTTGGTGCATTATTGGAGTCAAATTCTCAACTCCTACATGGTATCAGAGCCACCCTGCTACTTCTTGTTCAAAGGATTTTTGAAGCTGTAATTTGGAGTCACAAATCTTAGTTTGTTTGTGCATTTTTCTTCAAATCAGGAGTAGAGTAATTTTTTGGAGCACTTTGGGGTCAAACGGCCACTGCCATTGGATCCAAAAGGCCATTTATAGCTAAGATTCATATAAAACTTTTCATTTTTGGTTACAAAATTTTTTTTGAAATTTTTTTAGACTCCCAGGTTGCTACCATATGGACGCAGAGCAAAATATATATATATATATAATAAATAAAAAAGGGTGCACCACTATAGCAGCACCTATGCACCACTATGTAGCCACCCACTAGTGACCCACCAGCCACTTGAAGCCCCACTCCACTGGCAGCAGCCACCGCCCTATGACCGTAGTGCCACCCGGAGCTCACTCTACCTAGCTGGCACCTCCGCTCCACCAGTGACAGCGACACCATCGGTTTTTCCTCTTGGGTGCCACCGCCACTGGCAAATTTCTTTGTTCCACTACTCTATAGCAACTCCATGCCTATGATGTCACTTTTTGAGCTGCTCACATCATTTTTTGACTAGCTGATGTCATTTCTCGACACCGTGACATCATTTACCAATGTTGATGTCATCTTCTCGTCCGCTAACATCATCTGACCCATCGACCTTGCTGATGTCACCTTTTCATTAGTTGACATCATCTTTTTGGTAGTTGACATCATCATTTTGGCTACTAACATTATCTTAATAGCGATGGTCTTCTAACGGTTGTACGAGTGTCAAATTTAACACAGTGTCTGTAATTTTCTAGCAAGGTGCATTTTTGGAGTAGCTATCAATTTTTTGGCTATAACTTGAGCATACGGAGGTCTTTTTCTAATCTAAAAGAAGTGTCAAAAAGCTAACTCAAAGATGGAGACATTGGTGTTGGTTTCATAAGATTTTGAGTTTGTTTGAGCTCCCATTTTTGGTGTCAAAGTAGAGGCTTGTGTTTCCTCCTATTTTGCATCAACAAATCCAAGTTCTTTTCCAGTTTTCTCACTTTCCATAGTTGTTTTTGCTGTATTTGAGGGATATTCTTGTATGTTTTTTGGGGGGGTGTCTTTCTTTTCTATAATTTACTTTAGTTAAGACCCTTCTACTTCCGTCTTCTTCTCTCAATGGCAGATCCATCTGTGACCCATCTTACTCCACATAACTATCACACCTGGAAGGCACAAATGACTAGGCTTCTCATGTCAAGAGGTCTATGGTCTTGTCTAGATGAGAATCAACTAGTTCTTATGCAACCTTTTAAGGTTCTATAGTACAAGAATAAAATGGATGAAGCCATGGGATTGATTGCACTCAACATTTTAGACAGTCTGCTATTTCACTTGGATGGTTTAACTACTCGACGGGCTTATTGGCAAAAATTTTAGACTTTATTTGGTCAGATGAATGAGTTTCAGGCACTTTTGTTGGATGTATAGTTGACTTCTTTTTCACCAAGCAACTTTCCCACCATCAAGGACATTCTGATGAAGTTCAAATCCCTACGTGCAGTTTTCCAGGGATGTGAGAAGAACAAAATTGATGATGAGTGTATATTTTTGATACTCTCAAAGATGAAGGGGCAGTATTAGGTTTTTTTCTTCTACTTTCTACTCCACCATGAATGCCCTTGGAGATAGACATAGGATGCCTATGTTTGAGACATTTTGTGATAGGTTGACTAGGAAATAGGCAAAGATCAAACAAGTGGATGGCTCTGGCTCTTCTAGCCAAGCATTGGTTGCTCAAAATTCTAAGAAAAAATCAAAGAAGAAAGGAAAGTCAAAGAAAGACACATCACAATCTGATGCTAAGCCTCCAACTAATCCTCTAGCAAACCCTCCCAAGGGTAAATATTCTTCAAATTTGGGTGAGTCTACCTCCAAGACCAAGAAGAAATCGAGTGAGAACTACAGTTTTTGTAGGAAAGATGGACATTCAGTTTCTAGGTGTTGGAAATGATTAGAGGCTTTAGAGGAAGCCATGAAGGAGCATCACATTTCAGCTCCTTAGTCTTCATCTCCACCTATAGGGAAAGGTCATGCTCTTTTTGCATGAGCTATGACTTTAGCACCTTTATGGATTCTTGATTCCGAGGCTTCTCACCACATAACAAACACTCCTAAGTTGCTTACTTCACTTGCTCCTTATGCCACCAAATAGATTGTAGTTGGGAACTCTTCACAACTTTCAATTTTGGGTTCTGGCACTATTGCTTTGGCTAGGGGTTCTCTACAGGATGTACTTTGTGTTCTTGATATTTCGATGAACCTTCTATCTATCTATCAGATTTGCCACTCTAGCTCTGGGAAGATAGTTGAGTTCTCACCACATGATGTGGTTATTTGGGACTTGCATGATCTAGACATGATTGTGGCCACTGGGAGTGTTGACTCTACATCTCGCCTCTACAGATTTGATGGATTTGAGTCTTCTGATGACACAAGTTCATGCTTAGTTGCACATGTAGATCATTCTGTAAGTAGACTTTGGCATTAACATTCTGGGCATGTCAATTACAGATATCTTTAGCAGATGAGCACACAAGCACTTGTTCTTGGGCTTCCCTAGATTTCTTTTCTATATGGTGTTTGTTAGGGATGTGCATTTGGCAAGCAACATAGGGATTCTTTTCCACATGGATGAGCCACTCGTGCTTTAGCACCTTTGGAATTGATTCATAGTGACCTCATGTCATTTCCTACTCCTTTTTCAGGTGCTAGATATGTGCTTACATTTATTGATGACTTCTCCAGACGCACATGGGTGTACTTTCTTAAGTACAAGTATGATGCCTTTAACTCATTTTGAGTTTTTAAGGCATTTGTAGAGAAGCAATCTAGGCTTTCTATTCGACAGATATGCATGGACGATGGGGGGGAGTATGTGAACTAGGCTTTTAGAGACTTCTATTTTGAGCATGGTCTTTAGCATCATCTTTTAGTGCCCTACACTCCTCAGCAAAATAGTATGGCCGAGAGGAAGAACAAAACCCTTCAGGAGATGGAAAATTGCATGATTCAGTCTAGGTCAATGGATTCATGTTTTTGGGTAGAGGCAATCAATTGTGCCAACTACATTCTAAATCAGATGCCTCACAAGGTACTTCGACATATGACTCCTGAGGAGGCTTGGTCCCATGTCAAGCCTAATGTGTCATCATTCAAATTTTTTGGGAGTATGGCTATGCATTTGTACCTGATGCTAAGAGGAAAGCAATGGAACCAAAAAGTTGACCACTGATTTTTGTTGGCTACTGTGAGGATGTAAAGGCTTACAGGTTATTTGATCCTGATTCTAGAGAGGTCCTATTTCGACGGGATGTCCAATTTGATGAGAGCCCTCCCGTAGTTCATTCCTTGCCTCTAGCGCCTCCTCCAGCTCCAATTACTCCCTCTTCCTCTCTAGTTTGTTCTACGGATGATGAGGATGATGATCATGGTGATCCTAATATACCTCCACCACAAGATCCTCCCCAGATGCCTAAATGGGCTTGAGCTACTATTGAGGCTACAAGATCTCTAGTTGGTGACCCATCCACATCCTGTTGCACCTGTTCTTGCACTGTGGGTTCTAGTCTACTCAATCATGTTGTTAGTACTAATCCTTAGACTTTTACAGAGGTGACAGGACATTTAGAATGGGACAGTGCAATAGAGGAGGAATATTCTTCTTTGATGAAGAACCACACATGGGATCTTTGTCCTCTTCCTAAGGGAAGAAAGCTAGTGCATTGTAAGTGGATTTACCACACTAAGTATGTTGTTGATGGTTCCATTGATAAGTATAAGGCTTGTCTTGTTGCGAAGGGTTTTTCACAATTTGAGGGTGTTGATTAATCTGAGACATTTGCCCCTGTCACCAAGATGAATTCTATTCACCTTGTCTTATCTCTCACAGCTTCACAAGGATGGTTAGTTTATCAGATGGATGTGAAAAATGCGTTCCTTCATAGTTATATTACTAAGGAGATTTATATGGAGCAGCCTCTAGGTTTTGTGTAGGATCCTACCTTGGTTTGTAGGCTTTGACATTCATTATATGGTCTCAAACAAGCCCCTTAGGCTTGGTATGAGAAGATGGACTCATTTTTGTAGTCTACAGGCTTCACTCGCTGCCATTCTGATCCCATAGTGTACATTTAGCATCTTGGTGATGACATTTTGATTCTTGTTTCGTATGTTGATGATCTTATCCTTAAAGGTAGTTCTTCATCCATGCTCCAAGATGTTAAGCATGCACTGATGGACTAGTTTGAGATGACTGATCTTGGTTTACTGCACTAGTTTCTTGGTCTTCAGATTCATCAGTCTCCTACTAGCATTTTTGTGTGTCAACAGAAGTATGCTCTTGACATGCTTCATCACTTTCACATGCTTTATTGTAAGGCTTCTCTAACACCATTTTAGTTGGGTGTTACTTTATCTACCTCCTACTCCTCACCTTCAATGGATGCTACATTGTACCGGTAGTTGGTTGGCAACTGGTTGTACCTGACACACACGTGCCCTGATATTTCTTACATAGTTGGCCTGGTCTCTCAATTTTTTTAGGACCCTCATGAAGTCATTGGCAAGCTATCAGGCATATTCTACACTACATTCAAGGCACACTCATGTATGGCATCTACTACACTTTGGGGACTCAACACATTGTTGGCTACACTGACTCAGATTGGGCCAGTGATGTCGATGATCAAAAGTCTACTTTTGGCTTTGTATTTTTCCTTGGCTTCAGTCCCATCACATGGTCATGCAAGAAGTAGCATGCTCAAGTGATTTCATCTATAGAGGTTGAGTACAGGGCCATAGTTTTTGCTAGTCAGGAGGCTTTATGGCTTTGTCAGTTGATGATTGAGTTTAGATTTCCTCCTGATTGTCCTACTATTTTATGGTGCGATAATCAAGGTGCCATTCACATTTCTTACAACTTGATGGAACATCAGTGTACCAAGCACATTGAGTTGCACATGCATTTCATCTGTCAGTTGATCCAGGATGGTGTTATTGCAATGGAGTACATTCCTACCACCGGTCAAGTTGCAAAAATCTTCACTAAGCCTTTTGCATCACCCCACTTTCTTTAGCTACAATCAATGCTTGGGTTTACGGAAGTTGTCCTTGGGGGGACTGGTTGAGGCCTTCCTTCCTTCACTTCATGTTTTTTTTCAGCATGTCATTTTTACCTCTTTTTGGAGGAGGTTTTTTCCCATGGGGTTTTCCCTCTTTCTCCATTTTTAGAGGTTTCATTTAGTTGCATTTTACTTGGGTACCTAAAATTACCACATTGATAGGACCCATTTTGCATTTTTTTCCTTTGTTTTGTGAGCTTAAGGCATTCCCCTAAGTTGCACTTAAGGGGGGGTGTTAGAGTAAATAATTAATTAATTGTTAATTATTTATTCTATTTACTTAAGCTTACTTAGATTAATGCATGTAGTTGAGGTTAGTTGTTGACAATATGGGAGTTTGTTCCCTTAGCACACTTATCTTTTCCACCTCTTGTGGATGTGTGCTTAGTTGTCAACCTTGTCTCCTACCTCATTCCAACTTGTTCTACAAGCTTCCATGAGGCCTTTTTTATTTGGTCTCTCATTCATTGTAAATTCATTCCATTCACATAGCAACTCTAATTTCCTATTGTGACATATTCTCATGTGCGACATTTTCTTCAAGATCTCTGCTCTCTAGGTTTCTCTTTAGCAAGTTATTTGCATTGCAGGTGATCTTGGTGCATTATCAAAGTCAAATTCTCAACTCCTACATGGTATTAGAGCCACCCCGCAACTTCTTGTTCGAAGGACTTTTGAAGCCATAATTTGGAGTCACAAATCCTAGTTTGTTTGTGCATTTTTCTTCAAATTTGGGGTAGAGTGATTTTTTGGAGCACTTTGGGTTCAAACGGCCACTGCCATTGGATCTGGAAGCCCGTATTTTCATAACATGTGATGCGATAATTGTTTCTTACTATGGTATTGAGTTGTAAGGAATTATAGATTATAATCAAGTTGTAATCACTAGATCATAATAATATTAGACTCACTGTTTGGTGGATGTAGCCCAAGGATAGGGTGAACTATGTTAAATCCTGGTGTCTTGTGTTCTATAATGCATGATTTATTATTTTCACTTTTCACTTTTCACTTTAGTTCTCTCCTTGGTCTCTTTTCTTTGTTTCATCTTCAAACTTTTCTTCAAGTATCCTAACCTCACATATGCTTATTCACCATACTAAAAATAGGGTTTGGATCCTTCTTTTATAACCAACTAGAGAAGATTTTAGATTAAGATCAACAATCCACTATTTTCCCTTTTGCTACTTTAGCCTTCCATTTTTTTGATTGGTTAAATACCTTACATAGATATTAATGATCCATTTTTAAAAGTGTAATCATCTTCTTAAGAAATTTCTTGATCATTAAAATATGCATTAAGTCAACGAAAAATGGTTTACCTCAATGTTTGTGCAATTCTAAGAAAATATGTCAAAATTGCTTCACTTAGTGCATAAACAATCTAATGTATGGTCATGACTAATCTTCATGTTTTCCCTCAACTTTTGAATTCTAAAAAACTCACTAGATAAATCAGCATGAACTAACTTTGTGTTTGTTGGTGTAAACTAACTTCTATCTTATTTGGCATGTATACGAACATTCAATGACCATAGACTTTCTTGACAATAATAACTCCTCAGCCTTAACTAAAATATGAACAAATCTAAATACATTTCTTGACCTTTATTTGATTTCTCAGTCGTAGTAGTGACTGAGAAACTCTACCAAATAAATGACTAAATCACTAGTACATTTGGGGGTCATTTTTTACCAGAATTTTTGACGGCAAGCCAATTTGGCTTGAAAATTTTTCTTTTTTAAAAATATGATCCCGATAACATCAAAATTTTGATAATAATTCAATTTAACGTCAAAATTTCAATGTTGTCAGGGATATAAATTTTTTTTTAAATGAAACTTCATTTATTCACATGGAAAAGTGTGGGTGGGAGGGAGGCTTCACAAAGATTTTTTATAGCATTGTTAAAGGTAAGGGTTTTTACAAAATAATTTGCAAGGCTTATTATTTCTCCATATCTTTGGTTTCTTTATAGACTAGTCATTAGAGATACCCTTGTCTTTATAGACTGTCCATTAGAGGAACTTGATTCATTTACATAGCAATAGTCTCTATAGATTGGTCATTAGAGATACCCTTGAATGAGATTGAATTTTTTTGGCATGTAAATATTATTAGAATACATTAAAATCCCTATAGTGATCAATTAGGGTTTTTGAGATGAATAATAAACTAATGATGGTTCACCAAACTCTAGGGATTAGTTATAAACTTGCATGATATCTACATGAATGAAAAAATCTAATAAGCTTGTAGTTGGTAAAATTTGTTAGAACATGAAATTTAAAGGAGACCATGAAATTTGTTAGACCCAAGACTAGAAAAGACATAAATTTCCTTAAGAAAATTGACCTTGAGGCTTGAAATGTACACTTACCCTAAAACTTGAAAATTGATTCAACAAATGGAATGAGACACTATTATATCCTTAATGTGGATTAAAATGTTCTTCCAAGGTTTTTGAATAGAGCATCCCAAGCAACGTATAGACATAGAAAACTCGTTGAAAGGATTCATGAATTTCATTCAGGGAAAAATAAGTAATATTTTCCCACATAGGGCCATTTCGGATAAAGAATAGCAATCCAAACATATTTGATTAAGAAAATGATAAAATCATATATATTGCCCATGATCGATTAGGAAGAGTAAAGTCTTTCTTGCATAAATTGTCAGTAGTCAATAACTTATTTTGAAAGAACAACTAGTAAAAGATATTTATTTTAGGAATTAGAGATTTGATCCAAGATTTAGACCAAAATGAACTCCAAAAATCTTTAAAATTCATAGATAAAAAAGAGGAAACAAAGAACCTCCCATGGAAATTGTGATTGTAGAACATATTATCATTAAGACTTAGTCTAGTAAAATAAGAATTTGGATTTTAGTTAATAGGAGGAAGGGCAAGATTCACAACCTTGAGTATAATTCATTTATTATTTCTCTAGTAGTTTCTAACTTTAATCCCTAGCAAATTCTTACATTTTTTTACATGTTTGAAGAAGATAAGTGTTGGAAATATGAGATAGGCTAGGTTACTAAGATGGGAGGGGTGAATCAGGAACTAATAAAACTTAATGTTAATTCACCAATCAATCCTTCACATGTATTCTGATCTAATTGCATGCATGAAAATTTGAAAGTATTAAAACATTCATAACACTTTTTCACACAATATGGTAACCTAGAAACCTTCCAAATAGAAAGTAAAAATGGGTTGGGGATGATACCCACAAGCTTTAGTACTACAATATAATGTTGTGTTGGATACAATTGATTAATTGTGTGTTATCTTTGATGTTACACAAATGTCATATCATTATCAGTCAGTATATGCCAAGCTCACTCAAGTAGTGAAGACAATTCTCAGTGTCTACTAAGCATTCCTATGTTTGCCTAGCTTAGAAGGTAGTGTCTACCAAGTTCACTTGGGCATCAAAGGAAAAGTTGCAAAAAATGAGTTTTAACCAAGCTCACTTAATAATGAAGAAAAATTGGATGGAACTAGTGCTAACCAAGCTCACTCAGTTACCAAAGGATGTTTGTGAGTTTGCAATATTAACCGAGCTTCTGTTGGTTAACAAAAGAAATTATTTCTAAGTCAGTTTCTATTAAGTTGGGTCAGAAAATGAAGGATTTTTCTTATTTTGGCATATTTTTCTTAATTGATTTATCTATTGATTCCATCTGACTAAGGTGATGAATATTGATTATTCTAAGTTATTTTGAGAAAACTTGATAGAGTAGAAGATATAAGTATAAGGTCAAGTTGTGATTTTAAAGTGTGGAAGGCATGAAAATGTTATTGAAGATTTAATGATGAGAAGAGGAAGAAAATTTGAAGGATAAATAGAATATCCTTGTGGAGTAGTAAAGCTATATTCGATCAGGAAGGATCAAGTACAAGCTAGAACAAATATTTGTAATTAGCAAATCAGTTGCATTCAAATCAGTTCATCTCATTTTTATTCTCTAAACATTATAGCAGTGATCTAAATATCTTAATAGAGTTGGCTTAATAGCTATTTGCAAATCCTCTAACAAGGTGGCAGTTCTATTGAATTGTCTAAGAACCTCTAACAATGTCACTCCTAATAGGGGGATTAAATCCTCTAACAGGATCACACCTAACAATGTGTTTTGTAACCTTTAATAGGGTTGGCTCCTAACAAGGCTCACTTTAGAAAAGTGAAAGATAGTAACTAGTTGCAATTGGTGGTTTTTCCCAAATTGAGTTTCCAGATTAAATCCTAGTGTCATATGTGTTCAATTTGTTTTCTTTTACATGTTTGCAACTCAATTAAAGTAATGGTAATCATAGACAACATCTAAAAGTTTATATGTTAAGCATTTATTGAGCTAATTTCAATTATTACCAAGTTTCAACATTCTGTGTGGCTTTATCAAGCTTTAGTGATATTCAATTTTTTGTTTGAATTTTTGTACTGACATCTAAGGGATCTAAGATTTATTTTAGTAGTAACTAATTCACCCCTCCCCTCTTAGTTACTCTTCCTATATATTTCAACAATTGGTATCAGAGCTTTTGGCATTTGTAGAGAAGGTTTCAAGGACCTAAGCTAAAGATTAGGATGTCTTACAAAAGAGAGATTTTCAAGCTGAATAGAGACAATTTTGTAGCATGGAAAGGACTTATGAAGTTACATCTGGCTACCATTAGTGATTCAGCTTGCAAGTATCTTAATATTGAATACAAGACTCCCACTGGAACATTATTAGTTGAAGATATTGCTGAAAAGAAGAATCATAATATCATGATAATTGATATTACAGATCCTCTCAACTATGCTAAATTTGATGAGGTAAAGGATTGTAAAGCTTCTTTTGAAATGTGGAACAAACTGAAAGATATCTATGGAGGAGATCATAATGTAAGAAAAGCCAAAGCATAAAGCCTTAGAGGATAATTTGACCAATGAGAATGAGAGAAGATTAAAACATTGCAAAATATGTGGAAAGGATCAAGGCCAGTGTAAGTTTAATCAAATCATCTGGAGGAGACATCAAGGAGGGAATTGTTGTAAGTAAAGTGCTCAGAACTCTTCTTCCTATTTATGCAATTAGAGTATCTGCTATTCAAGAAATGAGATGTGATCCAAATAACTAATTAGGCTTGGATGCTCTAGTAGGAAGACTGATAGCTTTTGAATTAGACAACTATGATATCTATGTTCTTGCATCTACATTTAAAGCTAAAATTTCACTCAAAGAAAAGGGTAAGAAATCAAAGTCTAGTAATCAAGGAGTGAAGAAGAAAGCAAAAAGGAGCCAAAAGATTATAGAAGATTTGTCTACTATGAACCTGATACCCTACCAAATCTATCTGAGAGAAAAGAAGCTTCATCTCCCAAGTCCCTAGAAACCCTAATAGCTATTAAGTTGTAGATAATGCAACCTAAACTATAGTCTAAAGGACCCAAGCCACAATTAGAGGCTATCGAGATAGTTCAAATTGAGCCCGATGGAACCGATTCAAAGATAGAATGACCAGAGCTTGAAACTAAAATTCAAGCTCAAGATGGTGGAACTCATTCAAAGATCAAAGAGCCTATGTTAGCAAGATATATCAGAAGGCATCATGCACCTGATTAGATCATTGGAGACAAATTAGATAGAACAATGACAAGAGGAAAACTAAAAGGTACATGTTTACTTACTAAATTTGAACCTATAAGTGTTAAAGATGCTTTGTAAAATGAAAGTTGGATTGAAGCAATGAATGAAGAGATAGAATAGATAGAAAAGAAAAAAAATTGGACTCTTGTTCCTAAACCCAAGGATAAAAATGTAATTGGTACAAGTTGGGTATTTAGAAATAAGTTGAATGAAGATGGAAGAGTTTCAAGAAACAAAGCAAGATTTCTGTGCAAAGGTTATTCTCAGGAAGAAGGTATTGACTATGGTGAGACTTTTCTCTTGTGGCAAGACTAGAAGGTGTTAGAACCTTACTAGCATATGTATCACACAGAGGATTTAAAGTATATCAAATGGATGTCAAATCTACATTATTGAATGGAATTCTTGATGAAGAAGTCTACATTGAATAACTAGAAGGTTTTGTAGATCCTAGCAAAAGAGACATGGTTTGCAAGTTATACAAAGCATTATATAGTCTCAAGCAAGCTCCCAGAGCTTGGTATGAAAGACTTTATAATTATGTGGTACAAATTGGCTTTCAAAGGACAAATGATAATAGTAGTCTATTTATCAAGGAAGGACTAGATAAGAAGGTTGTGTTGGCAGAAATATTTGTTGATGATACTAAATTTTTGGATATGATGACTTATTAAAAGCATTTTTAGAAGAAATCAGTAAAGAATTTGAGATGTCCATGTTTGGTGAGATAAAATTTTTTGATGGATTCCAGATACAAAATTAAAAAATTGTATCTACATAACTCGATCTAAGTATATCAAGGAGATACTAAAAAAATTTGGAATGGAAGATTCAAGACTAGTTGGAACACCTATGTCTATTGAACATAAGCTTTCCAAAAATGATGATTCTAAAGAAGTAGATAAGACCTCATACAAATCAATGATTGGAAAATTGTAGTATGTAGTACACACAAGATCTAATATTGCTCTAGTAGTTGGAATAGTGGAAAGATTCTCAACAAATCCCAAGGAAAATCACATGATGGCAATCAAGAGAATCATGAGATATCAGAAAGATACTGAAGACTATGTTTTATGGTATAAAGGTGGAGGCAATCATGGTGTAAAGGTGGAGGCAATTTGGACTTGAAATTATTTATTGATGTTGATTAGGCAGGAATTCTTAATGACAGAAAAAGAACTAGTGGTGAAGCATTCTTTCTTGGTAAAAGACTAGTGTCTTCGACAAGCAAGAAGTAAAATTGTACATCTCAATCCACAATAGAGGTATAATATGTAGCAGTAGCAGTCAATTGTTCTAACATTGTTCAGTTGAAATAATTGTTGGAAGGAATAAAGGTATAAATCAAAGATCCAGTAATCATATACTGTGATAGCACCAATGCAATCAACATATCAAAGAATCCATTAATACATTCCAAAACAAAGTACATTGCTATAAAATATCACTTCTTAAGAGAATTAATGCAAGATAAAGAAGTTAGATTGGAATATGTGAATACAAAAATATAGATTACAGACATATTCACCAAGTCATTACCTAAGGATGCATTCTCGTATCTAAGAGGTAAGCTAGGGGTTATTCTCCTATTAACAATTCACTAAATAAATTTTAGTGAATGCATCAACTAGAACCTATTGAAGATCAATTAGTTGGTGCAAGATTAGTAAGGGAAAATGACAAATGAATCAGTATTTAAGGTACATTTATATGTATAGAATTATTGTCCTTGGCATGTGTTGTCAAAGAGGGAGAAGTTTAGTGTCATATCTCTAAGAGATTTTTGGAACCAAAATAAAGTAAGGAACCAAAGAGGGAGAAGTCTTCTAATGAACAAGTTTACTAATAGAGGGAGTTCTCAAGTCTAATTCCAAAATGTCATTGTGCTATGACATGTTTTGTTTCTATCAATGCCAAATAGGGAGATTGTTGGATACAATTGATTAATTTCATGTTGTCTTTAATGTTACACAAATGGCATATCAGTATCAGTCAGTATATGCTAAGCTCACTCAAGTAGTGAAGATAGTTCTCAGTGTCTATCAAGCATTCATGTGTTTGCCTAGCTCAAAAGGTAGTGTCTACCAAGTTCACTCTGGCGTCAAAGGAAAATTTGTAGAAAATGAGTTTTAACCAAGCTCACTCAGTTAAAAAAGGAAAGTTGGATGGAACCTGTGCTAACCAAGCTCACTCGATTACCAAAGGATGTTCAAGATTTTGCATTGTTAACTGAGCTTCTATTGGTTAACAAAGGAAATCATTTCTAAGTCAGTTTCTACCAAGCTGGGTTGGCTAATAAAGGATTTTTTATTTTGGCATATAAAGCTTAATTTATTTATCCATTGATTCTAGCTGATTAAGGTGATGAATATTAATTATTCTAAGCTATACTTGAGCTGACTTGAAAAAGTGGAAGATATAAGTATAAGGTCAAGTTGTGATTTCAAAGCATGGAAGGCATGAAAATGCTATTGAATATTTAATGATGAGAAAAGGAAGAAAATTTTATGGATAAGTAGAATATCCTTGTGGAGTAGCAAAGCTATATTTGATTAAGAAGGATCAAGTACAAGCCAAAATAGAGATCAATAATTAGAAAATTAGTTGTATTTAAATTAGGTCATCTCATTGTTACTCTCTAACCATTATAGTAGTGATCTAAATCTCTTACAGAGTTGGCTTAATAGTTATTTGCAAATCTTCTAACAAGGTGGTAGTTCTATTGAATTTCTCAAGAACTCCAACAAGGCCACTCCTAATAGGGTGATTAAATCCTCTAATAGGGTCACACCTAACAATGTGTTTTATAAACTTTAATAGGGTTGGCTCCTAATAGGGCTCACTTCATAAGAGTGAAAAATAGTAACTAGTTGCAATTGGTGGTTTACCCCAAATTGGGTTTCCACATTAAATCTTGGTGTCATATGTGCTCATGTTATTCTCAAGAACTCCAAAAAGGCCACTCCTAATAGGGTGATTGAATCCTCTAATAGGTTCACACCTAACAATGTGTTTTATAAACTTTAATAGGGTTGGCTCCTAATAGGGCTCACTTTAGAAGAGTGAAAAATAGTAACTAGTTGCAATTGGTGGTTTACCCCAAATTGGGTTTCCACATTAAATCTTGGTGTCATATGTGCTCATTTTATTTTCTTTTATATTTTTGAAACTCAATTAAAGTAATGGTAATCATAGAAAAAATCTAAACATTTATATGTTAAGCATTTATCAAGTTAATTTTAGTTATTACCAAATTTCAGCATTCTATGTGTGTTTACTAAGCTTCAAAAACATTCAATTTTTAGTTTGCATTTTTGTACTAAAATCTAAGGGATCTATGATTTATTTTAGTAGTAACTAATTCACCCCTCCCCTCTTAATTACTCTTCTTATATATTTCTAACAAGTTGGCCTATTAAGGCTCATAATGATCACTTCTGATGATCTGTACTATTAGGAGCAATAAGGACTACTAGGTCCACCTTGCAAAAAGATTTACAAACATATAGTGAAGTGTGTACTCGGTAAATAGATTTACAAAAGATTTTTAAGTCTACCTTATGAAAGGATTTAACTGCTCCACCTCTTAGGATGAACCAGTGGTTGATCTTTTATCCATAACTTTGATTTGCTAAATGAGATTCATTTGGAGTGTAATAATCACCTTGTTGTGATGGATAAATCTTTGTTGCTCCTTATACTACTTGTAGCCTTCTTACTTCACACTTCTGCTTCACATATATTTTACCTATTACTTTATTTTGTATGTGATACAATAAATTACATATATATTAGTCCAATTTACAATTCATCAAAGTCAACTACACTACAAGTTTCATCAAAATACACAAAGTTGGCCAAACTACAAGTAATCTTGCTCTAAAGAAAAACTCGGTGAGGTTTTAAGAATCGAAAACCATTGTCAATGCTTAGCATTGTCATGTACTTAGTAGATGTAGAATCTTGGCTCACACTAATCACTTCCAAGTAGTCTAAACTCAGTTTGTAGTGGTGACTCACTGAACACTATGGAACTTGACATAAACTGACTCATTTTGTTGAAATTACATAGCTTTGTCAAAACTAGATTTAGATTACTAAAGCTATGAACTTAGTAAACATGGAGAACTTGTCTTGCACTAATAAACTTGATAAACATAGTGAAGCTCAGTTTACACTAATAATCACCAAATTGGTAGATACTACCTGGTGCAAACTGAGTATTTTTCGCAGAACTCGATAGTAACTATAGAACTTGGTAGAGCCTAAATTACTTGGTTAACACTGTAAACTACAAGATAATCTCAATAGCTTCTAACCATCTTATTAAGTGTGTGTGTCACTAATAAATAAAGTTGACTATAACGTCAACAATCTTCCCCTTTGACATTAGTGAAAAAAATACTTATCAATCAAAATTGAATTCTCAAAAAGTTCAAAACAATCTTTGTTGTCCATCCTATGTCTTCAACTCAATAACATACTCTATTTTTTAAATTTTTCAAAATTTCTTTGGTAAGAGATGTATATCTAAATATCTATACATGTATATGTATAATATTATGATTCTCCCCCATACACATATATTCAATATACTTTATATGTTATATACACATATCTCATCTATTTGTATTACATTTTCTCATCTTCTCCCCTTTCATCACATATTCTCCCCTTTTTACATAATCTCCCCCTTTTTGACATAAATGCAAAAGATGTATGCTACATGGTAATTCTGAAATGTGACAAGAATTTAGAATGTACCTTTAAAATCAGTGATATTTTCTTGTCCCAATTTTCTTGCAACGCTCTGCTTGTATGCAATGCAATCTAAACTTCTACTAATAACTCCATCATGTGATCAGCAATGGAGAAGTTGTTGTAATGGATGAGAGTTTTGATATGTTCAATGTGTTTCTACAATGCATCCATGTTTTGAAGAATCATGCCTTGTATTTCTACAAGTGTGGCCCTTATCCTAGCTTCTTCCCTTAGTAATTCTACTTGTATATCAGGAAATTTGATCTTTGTGTAATAAGTAGAATTGTAGCTTGGGTCAAGTGGCAAATTGTGTGCACTTTCCTTTTGGTCTTCATCTATCTTGGAGAGTTTATTTTTCATTTCCTAAGTAAAAATAGATGTACTACATAGTTTAGTGAATAGAGAAGTGACATTGTTGGCAGAGGTTACCAATAAGCTAAGAATAGTAGACAAGTCTACTTGATATATTGCAATCTTCTGTGCAATTAGCTCCAATACTTTGTTTTCAAATTTCTTCTCTACTCTTTACAACAATTTTTCTTTCCCATTTAGATCCTCATTAAATTTTTGAACAACTTCTACTAATTGAGCCAAAATAGGTTGAGAAGTATTAACCTTAGGGTTGAGTACATCTACAAGTATTTTCTTTACATCTTCTAGCACTTGATTTTCTCTATTCCTCTCCTCTCTAAGCCTTTGTTGCTTAGCTTTCTTCTACAAAATCTCACCTGCAATATGCATTTTATCATGATTTAGAGTAGAGATATCCCAATTCTTAATAACTATATCCTCATCAAGATCAATGCCTTCTTCCTTATCTTTTCTTTTGCTAGAAACCTTAGTACTTGATTGAGTCTTGCTCTCAATTTTCTTTGTACTAACTACTTGTACACTAGGAATAGTAAAAAATAGTGAAATGGAAGGACTAGCAAAAAAAGTAGCTATTGCACTAATTATAGAAGTACCTAGTTTTTGTGTAGCCAAATTTGATGATTGAGGAAGCACTGACTGGTTGGTAGATGAAGTGTTGATCACTTCAGTCAATGAAGTACTTAGCTAAATAGGTGCAAAGGTTGGTTGAGTGCTTGGATTTGCACTATTTGTCACAACCAACTTAGCAAAATATTTCTCTAAGCTTGATGGCTTTAAATCTTTGCTCAGTGAGTGAAGAAATGAGGCCATAACTGCTACTACAATCTTCTCAAGGTCAATTTTCTCAATGTTCTAAATCTTAGAGAGATTCTCCTTAGTGGCTTCCTATTCTTGCTCCTCATTATTATCATCATCTATTTATTTTTCATCATCATTATCCTTGTCTTCTTTGTCATCTTCATCATCATCTTTCTCACTAACATGAACAACAAAATTCCTCTTTTGATGAAGATTGTAGATGTTCTTCCATGTATTAATAGCATTCTTCACCACATGTTCAATGTCATTAATCAGTATCAAGCAAGTGTTAAATTTCAAATTGAGTTTATCTTCATTCTTCTTTATGGAATCTTTTACTTTTTTATCATTAAGACTTGGCCTGAGTTTCCTTAGAGTCTGCTTATATATATCCTATGTAGATTTCTTGGCATGTTCCCATCTCGTCTTGGTTCTTTCCATCAATTATTTGGGAATTTGTTGTGCAAGTTGTTCAGGTGAATATTTCAATTTTCCTAGCTTAGACATAATCATATCTTTAACTTGCTTCTTCTCTTCTACATTTTTGGTCTCATATCTCAATGATTTAAAATTTTCCATGCCATCTCTAGAATCAATCTCTTTAAGTTTCTCTTGAAATGTAGGTGGAGGCCATTTGAAAACAACATCCTTTACTTATTCCCCTAATTTAAATTTCTTTCTAGATGTTCTTCTTGTGAATACTATAGTAGATGACTTGCTAGGTTTGGTTATGATAACCTTACCTTTTTCTTGATTGGCTCTTCTTCTTCTAATTTTTTTTTATCTACCTCATCTTTTTTATCATCTTCAATCACATCATCTCCTTTACCTTTTGTTGATAGGAGAGTAGAACTAGTTTGTCTTAGTTTTGTTATCCTCTTATTCCCTTTGTTGATAGCTAGAGGAAGCTTTATTTCTAGTTTTATTCTAGCTTTAGCTTCATCATATGTACCAAAATATGTAGCCTTGGGATCCATAGGTTCATTCAAAAATGCCCCACTGATGTCCCTTGTTTCATCAATGTTAACCTCATAGCCTAGAGGCTTAACCCACACCGCTCTAGGTTTGACTGCTTGTATGTATACCTTGTCACAATCTACCATAAAAAAAACATCATCCTTGTAATCTTCTACAAGTTTCTTGGGAATTATGAGTCTATTATTCATCTTTTCTTTGAATGAATCAAAATAATTATCCATGATACTAACATAGTTCTCACCCATATTTCCTATATACTCATTGATCTAATATAGTATAGGTAGATCTTTTCTCCATACAACTATACCTTTTGAAGGGAAAAAATTTTGCACAAAGAAGAATAAATAGGTTAAAAGTGAACTAAACCTACATGGGGTTATTCTTTGAAGTTCTGATGCTCTCCATGTTTTTGTTGAATTGGTTCAACATTAGCTTGGCAAGGTCAAAGGACATGTTGTTCTTCACCACCTTGAGAGTGATATCAACTACCTCACTATGTTGTTGAGACAATTGGAGCTATATATTTTGTGTGCAATTACATAAATTCCAAAATTCAACTCCATGTTAGCTACATAGCTGATCTTCATACCTCTTCCATCCCATTCAGTAAGAGTTATCTTTTCTAGTTCTATCTAACTTAGGATTTTGGTAGTTTTTTCCTTGGTCAACATTGGGAGCCCTATGATTTGATGAATCATTTTATTAATTATGAGAATAGGTTGCTCCAACCATAGTTATTTTTTATGTACATGGCTAAGAATAAACCTTATCCATTATATTTGAATGTCTCAAGAAATATGTAGAAGGTGGGTTAAACCCTTGGATTCCAAGTGTTGATGCTTGGGTTTTAACGCATCATTCACACAAAACTTTTCCAGAGTTTCATCCATTCTAGTGTTGCAATGTCTTGAATTGAATAATTAAAGTGTTAGTAAATATCATTAACCAATAGTACCTTTGGTGAAATCTATGACTGATCTCTAGTTGAATCAAGTGTTTCTATAATTGTCAGACTCAACTTGAAGTCTGGTGCTTTCCACTCAACTCCTCGAACCAACATCTCGAACCTCTTCTTGGCTTTTCTGCTAGAGGATGCCATGCTCAGTAGGGTTTACAAAAACATGGAAAACTTCAACAAAAATTTGCATAGATCACTTGGATGTATATAAATTGCTCTTTTCATATAGCCCTTTGAAAAATTCACGGTGACAAATGAATTCAATTTCATCCCTTTTAACAAATTTCATTTTCCAATTGCCATAAATGCTAGGTACATTTTCTTGCTTGATGATAGATTATCTTCTATTTGATTTGATCTAATTTCTCAATAGATTCAAACAAGACTTGGTTTCCACATAATGACTTAGTTACTCCCAACCTTGCTTGGTAGGATCTTACAACTTGACCTACCTCGGTAACATCCAGAATTTCCTTTGACACTCTATGATCCCTTTGCATCTTGAATGTTCATATGGATCTTTCCTTTTAGTTGACTAGAACTGATGTAAGATGTCTACTTCAAAATCTTAGTTCTAGTTATCCCTATGGAAGACCAAGTGGAAATGCTTGAGTCACGCAATTCTTGAGTGAAATGTTCATTTCTCAGAGTTGCATTCTTAGAAGATTTCAGAATTCATTGTTGTCTCATCTACTTTCTGATGTTATCAGCCTTGGCCTTCTTTTCATCTTCAATTCTTCTAGTGCTCATAGAATTCTTGGCAATGTGTCCAAGTTATGTACAAATAAAACATCATGTAGTGGTGTCTCTTATTCTCATGTGATGTTTCACATAGTTTATTCCAATGTGTCCAAATTCTCCATAGTAGTGACATATGCACCATGTGTTGTAGTCCCATCCAAATATAACTTTTACAATTTGTTTTGTTGGGTTCAATATCTTGGTTTTGCATTCAGAAGATTTGTGCCCATGCTTCTTGAATTTGTGACATTTGCCTTCAAATTTAGGTTTCTCTTTACATTCATTTGTTCTATGACCATGCTTATTGCAATTTTAGCATTTTCCATTGAATTTAGCTTTACCATTACTCCAACATTTATTTGATGTATGACCTTACTTACTATAGTGATTGTAAGTAGGTTTTTGATTCTTTTGAGCTCCTTGATTAGATGATTCATCTTCTTCTGTATATCCAATTCCCACTTTTCCTTTCTATTTGTATTGGATTTTCTCATTTAATTAATTCATGTCTACTTGAGATTTTATCATCCTCTCATTGATTTTCTTTTTTGTGTTTAGATCATTTTTCAATCTTTCATTTTCCAATCATGGATTCATGATTTCTTCATTTGCATTAGTAAGATGATCAATGAAGTCTACCAGTTGAAGGGATAAATGTTGAATTTCATTGTTCTTTCCTTCTATCTCCTCTTTTATCTTGTTTTTCTCTTCCATGACTCCACACAATCTTACTAACTATATTTCTTGTTCTTTTTTCAGCTTTCTTACTTCTTCTTCAAGTTTACCATTCTTTTCTAATAGTTTTTTATTACTTTATTAGCTTCATATGAATTACATTCTGAATGGATATCTTTAATTCTTTCTTCAGTGTAGAATTTTTCATTCATCTATACTGCAAGATCTTTTCTTCTTTTTAAGGATTGAGAGAGTTGCTCCTTTTCTTTCTTAAGTTTCCCAACAGCCAATTCCAAATCTAGCTTTTCATTATCTATGGCCTTATCAAGTCTAAATACCTCCATTGCCTTCGATATTTTCTCAAGTTGTTAAACTTCTTCTTTGAGAACCACAAAACTATGATAACAATTGTTGGAAATATGAGATAGACTAGGTTACTAGGGGGATGAATCGAGAACCAATAAAAGTTAATCTTAATTCACCAATTAATCCTTCATATATATTCTAATCTAATTGTATGCATGAAAACTTGAAATTATTAAAATATTCATAACATTTTGACACATAATATGGTAACCTAAAAACCTTCCAAATAGAAAGTAAAAATATGGTGGGGATGATACCCACAAGCTTTAGTACTATAGTATAAAGCTGGCTTGTTAAGGCTTACAATGATCACTTCTAATGGTTTTTCCTATTAGGAGCATTAAGAACTACTATGTCCACGTTACAAAAGGATTTGCAAATATATAATAAAGTATGTACTCGATAAAGAGATTTAAAAAAGACTGTTAATTCTACCTTGTGAAAGGATTTAACTATTTCACCTATTAGGATGAACCAATGGTTGATCTTTGATCTGTAACTTTGATTTGTTGAATGAGATTCCTTTGGAGTGTAATGATCACCTTGTCATGATGGATAAATCTTTGTTGCTTCTTATATTAATTGTAGCTTTCTTACTTCACACTTCTTCTTCATATATATTTGTCTTATTAATTTCTTTTGGATGTGATACAATACATTATATATAGACTAGTCTAATTTACAATTCATCAAAGTTAGCTACACTACAAGTTTCACCAAAATACACAAAGTCAACTCAACTATAGGTACTCAAGTTCTGAAGACAAACTTGATGAGGTTCTAACACTTGTCAACCATTATCAATTCTTGATGATGTCATGCACTTGGTAGATGTAGAAGCTTGGCTCATACTAATCACTTCCAAGTAGTCTAAACTCGATTTGCACTAGTGACTTGGTGAACACTGCAAAACTTGACATAAATTAAATCACTTGGTTGACACTGCATAGCTCAATTAACATTATATTCACATTATTGAATCTACAAACTCAATAAACACTAGAGAACTCAATTTTCACTAAGAAACTCGATAAACACTTTGAAGCTCAGTTTGCACTGATAATCACCAACTTGGTAGATACTAGTCAGTGTAAACTAAATATTGATCCTAGAACATGGTAGAGCATGAATCACTTGGTTAAACATTGTAAACTACAAGATAAGCTTGGTAGTTACTAGCCATTTCATTAAGTGTGGGTGTCACTAATAAACAAATTTGACTGTAATGCCAATAAATAAGATCTTCAAAAATAGGATTACCCATAATCCAATTGTTATCCCTAAACTTGATCCTCCTTAAATTACCAAGATTCCCTCTTTTTCCTTACTTTACATGTTCTTATCTTTATGGATACTATTCAAGATCTAGTAACAATTAAGCCAAACATCTAAATAGAGCTAATCATTAAGGTTAGGAGTCAAAAAAATATACTTTTTCTTAATAAGAGAGTTCCTGTCTTTTTCCTCTTTAAATATTCTTTAAATTTGTTCAGAGAGAAGAAATTTGTTAATCATTTTGATAGTGTTGATGGTAATACATCCCTTCTTAATTAGTTTGTGGGCATTTTCCTAAGAGACTAACAAAAATAAACTTTCTCCTCTATCTCCATCCAAAGTAACTTCCCCTAGGTTTTTCAGTTATATTAGCATACTTATCAAAGTTAGTTTAAATAATTATTATTACACTTTACTTAAGTTTACTTAGGTTAATGAATTATTTTATTATTTATTAGGTTAGACACCTAGGAGTATGCATACTCATATAAGTTGTCATGTTGACAAAATAGGAGTAAGCAAATGTAATTTAGCACATGGTGTCTACAACATTGGAGTTCGCATAATCAACTAAGCTATCATGTAGACAACATAGTTGTTTGCACTCTTAATTAAGCACATGATGTCTAGAACATAGTTGTTTGCACTCTTAATTAAGCACATGATGTCTACAACATAATTTTATGTGATACACCTTTGTAGACTTATCCTCTCATCATCGCACTAACTCCTATGTTTAATGGAGGATAATTTACTCATGGTGGACATGTACTTAGTTGTGAGGCTTATCATATTACTAACTCCTAGACATTCTAGAAGCACTCTAGAGGCCTTTATATTCAAGCACTCCTAGTGTACTTGTACATCAATCAAATTTCATATGGTTATTCTGACCATACTCTATTGGTCTATTTTGTGCTTGTTGCTGAGCTTCTTGGTCTTAGGTGATTTTTCCCTAAGGAAAATTCTTACATGGTATCAAAAATGAGGAAATTTCTCTTCACATAGCCATTGGAGGCAATTTTCTTGCTTCACCTCTTAAAGGACCTAATTTAGATTTAGAGTATCTATAGCTATTGAGAGCATATTGTGTCAAAGTGGACCTCACCATTGCATTCGAAGTATCAATTTAGTGAATTTTGACTATAGTTTTGCCTACCCTAGGTTGCATTCAAGATTGAGGCAAAAAAAATTGCAAACTAACACCTGAAGATCCCAATTTGCAAATCAAGTATGGTCATTTTTTAGCTCTACAAATTTATTTTAGATCTGCATTCTCTAAAATTTCTCAAAAATTTTAGATTTGTATTTTTGAAAAAAAATTAGCCTATTAGGCATGCAAAGAATTGTTTTTGCAGGAATTGAGTGGTCAAATCCTAGCTCCCACAAGAGGAATATTCCTTCCTAATGACTTACAATAACTAGTAGTCATTCCAAACATAGTGGATGACTAAATAACCTAGTGGCTAAGCCACCTTGCTCTCTGGATGCTTCCAGTTTTAAAAATTTAATAGCACCAAAGTGGGATGCATGTGGGATTAATCCCACAACCCCTTACTGACACCAAACCTACCACCAATGACTACTCATCACTGATGGCCTTCCTCCCATTATTGTCTATTCCTCTCGACCACCAGCATCAAACTCTAGTGCCTCTCAACAATTCTTTGGTTTTGGCCACACCTTTTGGTAACTCCAACACATCATCATTTTTCCTTTTCTAGCACTGATCTCTGGCAACCAGTAAGCCCAGACATGCAGTTGCCAACTCTGTAGTGTAGTCAATTCCATGTAGTACCAACTCTGTGCACAGTCACCCACCAGCTTTGCTTAATGTCAACAAGCCATGTAGCCCCACATGTCAATAGCCATGTAGGATTTTGTACATTAATTTAGCATCTATATGACACCCAATAATCTACCATGTCAGCCAAGCAGACATTTTTTTCTAACATCATCTTTCCATGGGTTTAAAATTGATGGTCATTTGACCATCATCAGAAGGCCAAATTACACTACCATGATATCCATTTGGACATCAAATTTAACCTCATAGTTTGCTAATCAAACCCCTCTCCAAATTTAGTTTTAATTTGGTAGTCCAACTTTGGGAGGTCATATCTCAATCATTCAAACTCCAAATTAGGTGCAATTTTTTTGATTTTGGCTAAAATTTTCTAAACTTTTTAGTGGTGTAGTTATCTTCTAGTTTTGATTCATGGATTTTTTAGAAATTTTAGTTTTTGGTGATTGTACCAATCTAATCCTACATTTTGCAACTTCAAACACTTTGTATGGGCTCATCTAGACACATAAATAGGTTCCATTTTTTTAAAAAAAGTGAATAATTTTTATCTACTTTCTAGATTTGCAATCAAATTGTAGGCCTATGTGGACAAAAATACTATTTTCAAAAATAGGACCTTTCTTTGCATTGTATTGCTTCAAAATTGTTGTATTTCTAAGCTACATTATAAAGTTCCAGATTTGAACTATAAGAGGAGGTTGTAAATAGAAAAATCAAAATTTCACTAAGTCCATTTTGACAAGTGGTCTATTATAAATGCACTACATATAAAGTGCCAAAAGCATTAATTTGGGGGGTTCTTTGATTCAGTGAAAAAGGGGGGTGTGTATTGTGTTCTTATGTCTCCTTGATATTGTGCTCTTTATTTTGCATTATGGGTTCTTTTCCAAAGTTAACTCCACATAATTATGCTACTTGGAAAGAAAACATAAAGGAACCATTGGTTGACAAAGGTTTATTATGTTATGTAACTGGTGCAACAAAGAAACCTAGTGATGATGCTAATGAGTCTCATAAAGAAGACTAGGAATCCAAACAAGAAATGTCCTTAGGAACCTTTTTTTAAAATATTTTAGATCCTATCAAATATCACATCAGAAACCTTACTAATCCAATAGAGGTTTGGGCTAAACTTGAAGCATTGTATGGGACAGTAGATGAAGATATGACCTACACCATTAAGGAAAATCTTCTCAAATTGGATCCTAGGAACTTCGACACCATAAAAGATTATCTTACCCAAGTAGACATGTATAGGGCACAACTTAAGGATTGTGGTGAACCCATCAAGGATGGAAAGTTGATCAAACATGTGATGACTCATCTTCCTACTATATATACATCTTTTGTTCCCAGTTATAATACTCACAAATTAACAATGGGTAGTGCCTTCACTAAAGTTTCATTCAAGTCATTTTCAAGAATTTTGGTCTTAAAACATGAAAAGTTAGTGAGTATGGGAATTCTTTAGTCCAAGACCAAAGCCTTGGTCACTAATGAAGGAAATTCAAGTGGTAAAAATTCAAACAAGAAGTAGAAGTAGTGGAAGGCTAAGCCACAAGATGACACACAACAATCCTCTTCTAAACAACAATCTTTCTTGCATCAGTCTTCCTCAACACAACAATCTTCTTCACATCAAAGCAAGTCTTTTTCCAAAAATAATTAGAAGGGGAAAACTCCAACAAAAGGGAGAAGAAAACTTGTGCCTATTCTAAGAAGAATGATCTTGATGAACATGAATATAAGAATTAGTAGATTGATGAGTTGCTAAACATAATGAGGAAACACAAAATTGATGTACCAAATGCCTATGAGGATAAGGGATATGAACCACTTTAGAAGGTAAGGGGAAAGCTTTGGTAGCAAGTACAAAAAATGTTGAGGAATGGATTCTTTATTCAGGAGCTACACATCATATGGGAGCTACAAAGGAGCATTTTTCCTCTTTGAAACCATCAAATGAACCTTACATCTATGTGGGAAATGACACTTAAGTGGAAGTTGAAGGAAAAGGGAATTTTGAGTTGGACAATGGAGTCTTCAAGGATGTTCTTTATGTTCCCAACCTTAGCACTAACCTTCTTTCAATCTATTAAATAACTCACTATGAATGTGGCAACAAAGTGGAGTTCCTTCCTGATTCAATTATGGTGAAAAATATTAAGGATGATTCTATAGTGGCAATTGGAAAGGCTAATCATGAGACAAGACTTTATTATTTTTCTGATTTTGTGCCTAAGTCAACTTCCCTTGTCTTGTTTACCTTTTCAAATTCACAAAGTAAACTATGGCATGAGAGATTTTGACATCTCAATTATTTCTACCTTATACAACTTAGCAACAAGGATATGGTCATTGGCCTACCTCAAGTCAAGTATTCAAAGGGTGTATGTCTAGATTGTGAAGCAAGCAAGCATCCCAAAGAGAAATATAAAAAGGGGAAGTCTTTGAGAGCTACTATTGTTCTTGAACTAGTTCATAGTGATGTAGTTGGCCCATTTCTAGTACCATCATTTGGTAAGGCTCACTATCTTCTCACCTTCATTGATAACTCTTCACACTACACTTGGGTCTTATTTCTTTCTCATAAGAGTGAAGTGTTTGATAAGTTTCTCACCTTCAAAGCTCAATTTGAGAAGCAATGATGGAAAGCCATCAAGATTCTATGTATAGATAATGGAAGGGAATATGTGAACTCTAGGCTTATAGACTTTTGCACTCATGAGGGTATTGATCTTCAACATTTAGTTGCATACACACCATAGAATAATGCTATTTTTGAAAGGAAAAATAGAACCCTTAAGGAGATGACCACTTGTATGCTTCAACATAAGTCTCTAGATCAATTTTTTTGGGTAGAAGCCATGTGTTGTCCCAATTACATCCAAAACAAAAGTGCCCATAAGGCCTTAGATGGAAATACACCTTTTGAGGCTTGGTGTGGTAGAAAACCAAGTGTAAAGCACTTTAAAGTTTTTGGTTGTCCAACATGGGCAAGGATACCTCCACAAAAATGAAGGGCATTCAAACCTAAAAGAAAACCTTGTATATTTGTTGGATATCCTAACCATCTTAAGGAATACAAACTCATGGATCTAGAGACACATGAAATATTCTTTGAGATGAGTGTGTACTTTGAAGAAACTTGTCCAAGTTTGGATTCTTCAACTCATCCTTCTTCCTCCTTCATGGAAAGTGATGATAGTGATGATAGTGACTTGGAAGATGATATTCCTATAATGTTGAATCATAGGACACCACCTTTGTAGGGTCCACAAATAGTTGAGGTCATTCCTTCTTCTTCCACTAGACCTCGTTGTGCACAAAAAACCCTTGATTCAGTAGGTTCATTGGTGGGGGATCCTTTAGATACTTAGAGGACAAGGTCACAACACAAATCATTTCCACATGCTTATGTTTCCATTGCTTTTGATCCACAGTCATTTAAGGAAGCATTAGGAATACTTGAATAGGACAAGGCTATGGAGGAATAATATAACTCTTTGATGAAAAAAAACACTTGGGACTTAGTTCCTCTTCAGAAGGGAAGAAAGTTGGTTCGGTGTAAGTGGATCTATTGAACCAAATTTGTAGTGGATGGAAGTGTGGATAAGCATGAGGCTAGACTTGTTGCCAAAGGTTTCTCACAAGTTCCTAGTATTGACTATACTGAGACCTTTGCACTAGTTGCTAAGATGAACTCCATTCATTTGACACTAGCTATTGTTGTAGCTCATCATTGGGTTGTACATCACATGGATGTGAAGAGTGCATTTTTGAATGGTGATTTTCATGAGGATATTTATATGGAGCAAACATAGGGGTTCATATAGGATTCTACTATGGTTTGCAGATTGAAGAAGTCTATTTATGGTCTTAAGTAGGCTCCTTGGACTTGGTATGCAAAGATCAATTCCTTCCTACTCTAAGCAGGATTCACCATGTGTCATTCAAACTCAAATGTCTACATTCTTTAGAGGAATGACTCACACTTGATACTTGAACTTTATGTAGATGACTCGATCATTATAGGAAGTACTTCATCCATCATTGTCAATGTCAAGACTTCTCTGCAAGATAGATTTTCGATGACAAACTTGGGTTTACTACATTATTTCCTTGGTATTGAGATCACACAGTCTTTAGTAGGGACCACACTTTCTCAACCCAAGTATGCTCTTGATTTGCTTTCTTGATTTCAAGTAACTGTAAGCTTGCTCATACTCTCTTTCTTTTAGGTGTCAAGTTAGAGGCCAAGTATTCCACTCCACTTGTTGATGCTACATTGTATAGACAATTGGTTGGGAGTCTCATCTACTTGACACATACATACCCTAACATAGCTTCTGTAGTTGGCATGGTTTCTTGCTTCATGCAAGAGCCACGTGAACTCCATTAAAAGGTAGCCAAATGAATCATGCACTATATCTAGGGTACACATAAACATGGGATACACTATGTAGTAGGTACAAGACTTCAATTGGTTGGATATATAGACTCAGACTATGCAGGGGATCTTGATTCTTGCAAGTCTACCTCAAGTTACATGTTTTACCTTGGTTTTGGCCTCATTTTTTGGTAGAGTAAGAAGCAAAATAGTATTGCTCTTTCTTCAATTGAGGCTGAGTGTCTAGGTGTTGTCATTGCGGTGACATAAGCTATTCGGTTACAACATATCCTAGAGGAGTTTTGATTTCACATGCATGAACCCATAATCATACATTGTGATAATTAGAGTGCTATTGAGATCTCAAAACATCTAGTTTAGCATCAATGGAACAAACACATTGAGATTCATATGCACTACATCAGAGAACTTATACATGAGCAAGTTATTGCATTATAGTATTGTCCTATAGTAGAGCAGGTCACAAATATCTTCACCAAGCCCTTCATTGAGGTCAAGTATATCCATTTGTGATATCTCTTGGGGGTGAAATATTTTTTAGAAAGGGGATTCCCTTGACTTCTCTCTTATTTCTTTTGGGAGAGATCATTTCCTCATCTAAGGTCTTCTTCTCTCTCATCTTCATTATTGTACTTATCTCTCTTTTTGGGAGAGGGATTTTCCCATGAGATTTTCCCTCTTTCTATGCTTTATGATAGATTTCATTGCATCTTTGTATGTAGAGAATTTCTTTTGTGCTTGGGCACCTAACATGGCCTAGTAGCTAGGACCCATTACACATTTCATCATAGCTTTTGTGAGGTTAAGTGGATTCCCCTAAGTTGCACTTAAGGGTGTTAGTGTAAATAATTATTATTACACTTTACTTAAGTTTAATTAGGTTAATGCATTATTTTATTATTTATTAGGTTAGACACTTAGGAGTATGTGTACTCATATGAGTTTTCGTGTTGACAACACGGGAGTAAGAAACTCTAATTTAGCACATGGTGTCTACAACACTAGAGTTTACATAATTAATTAAGTTGTCGTGTAGACAATATAGTTGTTTGCACTCTTAATTAAGCACATGGTGTCTAAAACATAATTTTATGTGACACACCTTTGTATGCTTATCCTCTCATCATTGCACTAACTACTGTGCTTAGTGGAGGATAATCTACTGATGGTAGACATGTGCTTAGTTGTAAGGCTTATCATATTGCTAACTCCTAGACATTATAGAAGCATTCTAGAGGCCTTTATATTCAAGCACTCCTAGTGTTCTTATCCATCAATCAAAATTCATATGGTTATTTTGATCATACTCTATTGGTCTATTCTATGCTAGTTGTTGAGCTTCTTGGTCTTGGGTGAGTTTTTTAAAGAAAATTCTTACAATAAAGAATATAAATAAGGTTTAATGCATACACATGCATATTTCGATGAATAGACTTCAAAAGTTAAATTTTCCTAGTTTGACTTAAAAGGGATCCTTTCTAACCAGTCAACTTGCTATTAATTTTGTCAATAATAGAATTCTAATAAGAATTAAAATCCTTGATCCCTAATGAGAGATCAAGATAAGAAAAAGGCAACAAATCAATCTTACAATCAAGGATTATAGATATTCTTTTCTGTCTCTCTCATGGATTATTGATAAAGAAAATGGAACTTTTGGTCTAATTGATAAGTTGGCCCATAGAATTAAGTATTGGAAGAAAGAGAAAGACAAAAAATTCCTCTTTGAAAAAATCCATTTGCATCACAATAGTGTCATCAAAAAATAATTTTTGGGAATAGGGAGAAAAATTAGAAAAAAGTTGGAGACCCTAAATCTTTCCATCCTAAACAAATATTCCAATACATTTTCCCAAAGGTCCCACCATGATATTAAAAAAATATAGGAGAGATGATGTCATCTTTTATGATATTGCATGAAGCTTTGAAGAAATTCCATTCACCAACACAATAGTAGACGAAGTAGAAAAAAACAATTTAATGAATTTATGAATAAAAACAAAAACCTTTAAAAAATTTGCACACAAAATACCCAGTCAAGTCTATCATAATATTTTGACAAATCCAAATTCAATAGAAAACCTTGTTTGTTTGAGACTTCTAGTGAGTGGATGTTCTCATGGACACTAATGATTGAATCCCAAATTTTTCTTCTAATAACAAAACCTAAAACCTATTTTTACATAATCAAAATAAAACCTATTTGTTGGACATAGATAATTTTAGGGAGAAGAGCCAACAACCTCGAAGTTAGGACTTTAGAAATAATATTCTATATCAAGTTGCAAAGGATAATTGTGTTAAATTCATCAATAAAATTAGCTCTTGGTTTATTCTAAATAACAAAAATAAATGTACATTTCATTTCCTCTAGTAGAGATTAAGTGCCAAGTAATTCTTTGACAAAATTGGAGACTTTCTTAGAAACAATATGCCAAAACTTATGGAAAAAGAACATATGGAAACTGCCCAACCCATGGGACTTCTCTCCTTCAAATGAGAGGGTTGATTCCTTAATTACTTTGGAGGATAGGATAGAACTAAGAGATTTATTCAAAATGTCACCGATTGTAGAAGGAATAGAAGTGACAAAATCATTTTGATCAAAAGAGTTTAAATTATTTTCAATATATAGAAGATTGGAGAAATTTCGCATCATTTATTCCTTGATATCTTGATCCTTATCTAGCTTTTCTCTATCAAGTTGAATTCTATTTATTCTATTTTTTACCTTATTCTTGAGATCTATCTTATGTAAATATTTAGTATTTCTATCTTTGGCCTTCAACTACAAATCTGTCAATCTTTTCCTTCAGAATATTTATTCTTTAGTTGTTATATAGTGGTACTTGACTAGAATGTCATTCTCAGAATTTATTAGATGTTTAGTATATCCCTCTTCTTAAATTTGATCCTACATAATTTTAAGATCATTTTGGTTTCCACATTCATTTAGAATATGTCTCCAAAGACTTCCTCATTCCATTTTCTTATCCTTTCTCTTACATTTCCATGTTTCTTTTCTAATTTGAACATAGTTGTGCCTTCAACTTTAAAGCTTCACCATTCATGTATGAATTTTTCAAGATTTAGATGAGCCAACCACATTTTTTCAAACTTGAAGGGGTAGTTAACCTTTCCAAACAAAGGTTTTTCTACAAAGGTTAGAGGAAAGTTAGTTGAACCAATACAGGCACAAAATTTTAAAAAAAAATTATAATATCTCTGAGAACATGATACACTAAGCCCTAAAGATAAATAATTTTTACAAGTACATAGGACATTGTTAAAAAAAATTCACTTGGATGAATCCAATAAAAGAGAATATCGACATACATCAACCATTAAACCAATCTAGTACCTTGTTTGTAAGCAATGCACATATGTAATAGAACTTTATAAAACTTAAAGAGATTTAAATGGAAGAAACAAACTAGCATTATCAACTCCTTGAAATGGAAAGTTACAAACTATAGAAATATTGTATTGAAATGTGGCCTATTTAGGCACAAAATCTAGAGATAGAGAGGCTACAGTTATTTATAATATGAGATGACATAGGAAATATGGAACCTGTCTCTTGGAAATTAGGTTTCTAATGGTGAAGAGAACATAGCATTCTACAAAACAATTTCCTAAGATTATAAAACAATCTTATTTGTGACATTTATTTTGCATGCACATACTAGTGTCTCATTCCTTAGCCAACTAGTAAGTCACTATTCTATTTCGTGAATATTCAAACCTCCTTTAGATGTATCACTGTAATCATGATCATTTCTTCCACCCTCGTTATGACTCTATCTTTTGGATTATCAAGCTTTTTATTTAATTTTTAATTGTCTTCCTAACATGATCTAGCAAAATTATTCCATTTTCTTATATTATATATGAATTGTTCATTCAAAATCTTCTCTTTATCTTTATATCACTACCTTGGAACATCGATGACATTATTGAATATAATTGTCCCAATCTTGACTATAAATGTTTACTCTTCTAATAATTTTCAACACCAACATGGATATCCATGTATTGGATGATGATTGAGAGTTTATTCAAACTATGTATTCATGTCATATATATGTCTTTTGTTTTAGCTTCCACTCCCAAATAGTCACATGTATATGTCATTTAGTGTTGTCATCACTTTACCATCATGTCTACTATGTGATATATTTATCATAATCTTTGTCTTAGTTAAGTCTAGAGAATTATATAGTAGCATTAATTTCCTTTACACAAAGTGATGTCTTCTTCAAAATAGAGAGAAAAGATTCATTTTAAATCCATATGTTGACTATTTTACTTCTTAAATATTGTTGCCTTGATTACTTATTTGGAAACAAACATTGTTGCATTAAATAAATCTTTACTTTATGATAATCGTTCATAATTGTGAACTAAAACTCATCAAAATCAATGTAAAAATAAATCATCATGTGGTATCCGTAAAGAAGAAGAAAAATCTTGGATCAAGAGAAGGCACATAGTATACCATTGAGAGTCAATGTTGATGACAAAATGTATCAAATTACAATCATGGCCTAGCCCGTTATTGATGTTGAAAACATGTAAACAAGGTATAAAATTTAATCTAATTTTTGTAAAAATAGTTTTGATCATGTGGTAGCATTCATTTCACATGAACTCAATAACATAGTTAAGTCTTTCTATGTTTGTATTGAAATTGATAGTGGTGCACATTAGATATCCATACATATAAACTCCAGCCCTTTCCTAGGTTGAAGAACATTCATTTATAGGATATATCTCTTGACCTTACATATTCATTCCTACTTGTTCAATCATAACAAATCTCTAACTATTGACCTTCCAAATTTACAAAAACAGTTGCTCAGCAACAATATTTGCTGCATGACAACTTTTTTGTCAATTTTTGCAAGTTTTCCATGTTTCTAATCAAATGTCTTCCAATGCCTTCCAAGGTGATAAAATTGCTTAATAGATGTATGTATGTATGTATGTATGCATGTGTATATGTATATATATATATATATATATATATATATCTATGTGTGTGTGTATGTGTGTGTGTGTGTGTGTGTGTGTGTGTGTGTGCATTTATGTATGTATGTATATGTGTGTATGTATATATATAGAGAGATAGATCTTGTGGATTTTGGATATTAGTGGAGATCTAGGATTTCATTTTTGTGCCCTTGTGATCATTGGGATATTACAAGATTGTAATAATAGAAAATCACCTGATTCACCTAAGTGGGTGCATGATGGTGAAGAGTTGTATTAGGTGAGTAAAGCTCACCAATGGTTATAGGAATATAGTTACATCAAAAAAATTGGAAACCAAAACTATACACTCATTAGAGTGAGTAGTTCAAGGGTCTTGATCCCGTGTATATGGGTATGTAGGCAGCATAGTAGGTAGAGTATGCCTCTAGTGTGCAGATGCCTTAGACATAGTTAGCAAGTACTTAACCATGTATGTATATATGTATGTATTTGTATGTATATATGTATGTATGTAACTATTCTCTACTTAATAGTGCCATCCACATTGTTTGGGGGGGGGAAGAGGTGCAGTTGAGTTTACACCTTTGCCAATACTTCATTTCCATTATTTGCACTCTCTAAATCAAATGCATATAACTTCAATTTGTAGAAATAATTTTCAAATAGTAAAAACCACAATAGTTTCTTATAATTCTATGGTTCTCTTTGTAAGTTTATAAAATTTAAGTTTAAAAATTAATTGCATTAATGTACATTTTTTTCAATTTTTCAATTTTTCTTTTTTTTGACTCACAATCCAAGAATAATTTTTCAAAACACATACTAACTAGTTGTACATTGATCCAAAAAATTGTAAGAATGATTTTACCAAAAGAGCTAAAAAAATTTATTGTGCATGATATTCATCTTTTTACGATAATCATCTTTTTACATTATTTTTGGCATAGTTGTTCTTACATTTTATGTTTTTTTGGTGAGAACAACATTACAAACTAATTAGGTAGATGATCCAAAATTAAATCATAATTGGTTGAGGAATTTTTAAATACCCTATTTCATATGTTATTGAATGTTTCTTGAATGTTCAGGTTAGTAACTCCTTACACTCAACTCTTCACTAAAGCTATTCTCACTACCACAATGACATTGCCTCTAAACCATGCAAAGGACGTTGAAGTGGTTCCCAACCTTGAAATACTCTTATAAATTAAGAAGTGGCAAAGAAAATAAAAATGCAATACATGAAAAGGTTCACAACTTTTAGTCTCTATATATACAGAGAGATATTTTTTAACTTTCTTATTATATATTAGCATGACAGAAAAATTGTTTTAGCTACATACATATTCTAGAATCGAAATAATAAAACAATAAAACTCACTCAACCCATGCTAAGTGACAAGCTATAACCTAGTTTAATTGGTGTAGTTTCTAATTAGCTAGGTTGAATACAAATTCTTATAGAACTATCATCATATTAGGTACAATAAAATGAGCAATTAGTTGTTCCTAGCTAGCATCAACTTAACTAGTCTATTTAGACCCACTGATTATTGTCACAAGCTTTTAAACATAACTATATAAGTTGTGAGTTAGGACATATATAGGTTAACCTTACATTAACTATAAACTACAACACAAAGTTTATACTAGGATATTACAAGATTGTAATTATAGAAAACTATTTGATTTGCCCCAGTGGGTGTATGATGGCAAAGAGTTGTATTAGGTGAGTAAAGCTCACCAATGGTTATAGGAATATAGCTATATCAAAATAATTAGGAACCATAACTACATATTTGTTAGAGTGATTAGTTCAAGGGTCTTGATATGGGTAAGTAGGCAACTTAGAAGGCAAAGCATGCCTCTAGTGTGCAAATGCCTTGGACATAGTTAGGTAGCACTTAACCATGTATGTATCAGGTAGGTGATCCAAACTTAAATTATAATTGGTTGATGCATGTTTAAATACCTTATCTCACATGTTATTGAATGTTAAGCATTAATGTACTAGTATTAATGAATGTTAAAGTATGAATGTTCTAGGTTGTTATACCAATTCTTAAGCCCAAAATAGATAAATCATGATTTGAAATGTAAACTTGGGTGCTTATTTTAATGAATTAGCACACCAAGTGAAAGATGTCCATTTTTAGCCTCAAGGCTCAAAAAGCATTGTCTAAGTAATAGGTATGAAATAAGTTTAACAAAAAAAACACCAATAGTGTTGTATACATGCTAGTCCTAGAAGCATCTAGATTGCAATCAAAACTAATGTCAAATATTTTTAATTAAAGGTCCAATAGTTGCAGCTAGGGCTTCCTCAGAACCTATACCAAAACTTGCAATAGCAACAGCTATTGCTAGTTCAAAGTAGTTACTTGACACAATGAAAGATTGTGTGATAAACTAAGGATATGGGATTTTTGGAAAAATGCATGTAAGTTTTGGACAGCCCAATCCATGTCAATATCACTAGTCAAAACCTCTTCAACCAAATCAACTTTCCCTAGCTTCTCCTCCCTAAAGTGTTCAATATAAGCAATGGGTAAACAATTCAATGACTTCGCAATGAACTTGATTTCATCCCTATCCACATCCTTGACCAAAAAATATTTTCCTTGGATAGATAATGGAGTGAAAGATCAGTGATAGTATCCCATAGAATATTATTTTGGATCAATAAAACTTTGCATCTAGTGACTTTGATCTTCTTTATCATACCCAGAATATAATGCCTCTCCTACTTAAAAATCATATCCATCATTGTATAATTAGAGACCACAATATTTTGCTCAATGTATGTCTTGGAAGGTGAAATTTGGAACTCTATTATGCTAACATTCACATTCTCAATCCTAGTGGGGCCCCCAATCATATGGCTTGCCTTCTTATCAAACACCAAACCCTTAACCATATTTGTATCATCAACAATCCAACCCAATTTTTCAAAACTTTGATGTCCCTCAAATCCACAATGTCATGCTTCACAGAGTCGACAACATTCAACATGACATCAATAGCAAGTGGGTCTAGTAAGGTAGAATATTGGTTGACAACCTTACCATTCAAAGAAGTGCTCATAGTTTTCACCAAAGAGTTATGGTCTATCAATTTGGTAGGAATAGTCATGGTAGTTAAAACCTTGACAACCTTCTTAGAGGCCCTATGAAAGGCCTCCGACATAATGGTAGGATGAACACCCTTAGACAAAAAATTCAAGCATTGTTTAAGAATCACACCAGTGATGATGACTATTGTCATGCCATCATTGGCAACAATATCCTGAGATTTTAGAAGATCTACAAGTATTTTAGTGACTAGTTAAATTACCTCCATTTTGTTAGAAATGGCAGAACTATCATTGGTGATGATCACATCACCCAAGGAGGTTTAGAGCATATTTTTCATGCCCTTGGAACCTAGTGATGTTTGAATTGTGTTTGCAACAACCTTCATTGTGATGATGTCAGCATCCCAGATTCATTTTTGCACATAGTTTCAACATATTTTTCTATCTTGATAGTCAATTCTACCCATGAGCACTACACTATGGTTGCCATTTCCAACTTCTTCCAAAAATTCTCCATGTTGTCTACTTTGTGTCTCAAAATCCTAGTAGAAAATTAGTAGATTGAATACCCTGTAATGAATATTCAAGTGTTAGATTAAATCCCACTCACTCAAATAATTTTTTTCTTACTTCTATTGTGGTCACTGGTGAATCCAAAGACTATATGATGAGATCAAGTAAAGATGATGACTCCAATATAGAGCCCATCCATGAGAAAGAAAATGGGAATTTCATTTTTTTTTTGAAATGTCTAGCATAGGCATGTCACATAGATGTGCATTGATCTATAAAACAGATCTAAATTAATTGTAGTATTAAATGCTTAAATAAAATAAAATTAATGGAAGTCTTAATACATTTATCATAAATGAAATTAGGAATCAAAAACTCAAAAAACTTGAGGTGAAATAGAATTGAGAGAGAGAAGAAGATAGAAAGTGTGAACAAAGTTTGATTTCGGAGTTTGCCACAAACATGACTACGTCTCTAGGTCAACTCCAATAGAGTATGACCAATCTAATTAATCTCTAGAAATAAATTATAAATATGCACCAAGACCATTTCTTCTAGCACTTTGACAGCATAGCAATTCTCCAAAGTATGAAAATGGCTCCAAAAATCTCCTAGAAAAATCTCCCAATTCCTTTGAAAAATTTCACCAAGACCAATTTCTCCCCAAGTCTCCCTTGTTTTTCAAAATGAACCTAGCCCCCTCTTTTTATACATAAAATTTGACTAAATTAGGCCAAAATTAATTATTTTAATAATAGGCCTATTAACAATACATGCTTTGTCATTAACCTCTTTGCCATTTAATAATTTTTGCATTACATGAATTTGAGGTTAAAGCAATTAACAAAATAACCATATATCCTTATTTTAAGGGTGGCTCGGTTGGTGGTCACATGATAAATATGTTTTAACCCATATAAGTCTTAAGACACATGTGTAGCATAGTGGCAATTAATTATTTTACAGCTTGGCCGATCCAGGGTTCAACTCCTACCAGCACACCTTTTCAAATGGCTTTGGCATCATTCACCATTTAAATAGAATATTTGACATATGTATAGTGAATACTCTGCGTGGCCCAAAGGCCATGCCTTATTTTGGTAAAAGGGTGGTTGGGGGTTCAACCCCCACCAGCCCAAGTCTTCAATCCACTTGCTGACATGTAAATGTCGCATGTCAAATGATGACATCATGATGATGTCCCCATTTTTAACTTTTTGCCTCCAACTTCAAACAAGCATAACTTTCACATATGAAGTCCATTTTTGATGAGACGAATGCCATTAGAAAGCTTGTGATGAGATCTTTATTTTAAAATACATTATTGACCACTTTTGAGATGGTCTAATTTTGCCCATTATCTAGCCCTCTAGTCTACCTGTTGACCAAAACTTTGATCGAGTGTAACTTCTGCACTCAGACTCCATTTTTGTCTGTTCAAGTTGCATTGGAATCAGGATGCCAAGATCTTTCTGATGGTGAAAATTCTAGAGAAAAATGAAACACTTCAATTTTCATTGAAAGTATCCATAGGATTAGACCTCCCTATTGAAGACCTTTTGGACCTCCAAAAGTGACATTTACTCTGACATAAAGTGAGAGCTTGGCCTTCCCACTTGTCTTGTATCATCTTTACATCTAAATACCTAACTCACAAGAACAATGAAGACTGCAACAACATTGTTGATCATAAACATTATTCTATCACTTTCATAAGCATCTAGATTAGTTGTCATAGCCACTAACCAACAAACATTGACTAGCATCAAGCTGAACAATAATGCAAAAATGAAAGAGAATAAATCAACAACATATTGGTCCTTCAGAACAAGAACATTTTTACCCAAAGAACTATCAATGCTTTCAATCATCATTCCCTCATGCTATACTATGGGTGCATCCTACAACATCTGACCCTGGTTAGCTACTCCAAGTGTAGAACCACCTATACTGATAGACATAAGAGTCAACTCTTTACTTGCATTAATTACCCTCTTTAACTACCCTATGTTTTCAAAAGAACAATCAATCTTAATCCTGTGAGAATGTACAATATACTAAATGCCATTTTTAAACAAGTGATAATGATTCTTTTCCTTGTAGAAAATTGTTTTTCTATCATAAAGATAAGGGCTACCAAGCACTATCCCATAGATATCCAGTGGAACCACATCAAACTGTACTTCATCCACAAACTTACTAGTGATTGTGAATCTTAAGGTACATTATCTTGTTACTTCCAACTTATAATTTTCACAAATCCAACCTAGTGGATAAGGTTTCTTATCTAATGTAGTTTTCAATCCCAAGTTTCTTACAATACTTTCAGAAATTAAGTTCACTTGAGAACCACTATCTATGAGTGCATCAATTTTAGTGTTCTTAGCAACAACCCTCAAATGAAACAACTCATTCCTTTTCTTATCTTCAGGGAAATCATTAATTTTAGAAGTAGAAGCACAACTAGCAATAGAAACACTAGAAATAGGAGATTTACCTTTCAAACCCATAGATATTATCTTAGTCTCATCATCTGAATCGAAACCAAGATCCATAACAACATTTGTGTCTTTCTCCTTACCTTCCTATTTCTGATCACATTTTTGAGCCCACTTAGGCTTCAATTCAGGATGCAACTTCTGACAATGTTCTTCATCATGACCCTTCCTATCATAATGAGTACAAGAAAATTTCTCATCCTTCTTGATTGTAGCTTCCTTCTTTCCTTTCTCTATCTTTGCATTATTAGAAGATTTCTTTACATCATTATCAATAAAAGATCTTTTACCCCTTGATTCTAAGTGTGTAGCTTGAATAGACACTTCATCCAAATTACAAGGGTTCAATACCAAAATAGAATGCCTAAGGTAGGAATGAAGACCTCCTATGTACTTCAACAAAGTATCCTGGGTGTACAAAGGAACATTCAAAGCAATAGCCCTTTTCCTAAATTCATGGGTGTACTCTTGGATGGTTTGGCCTTTCCCTTGCCTAAACATTTTCCAATCCATCATTAAATGTTGCATATGTCCTAGGGGATAAAACTCCTTCTTAAGAGCATTAACAAACTCTTCCCAAGTTAAACTGACTCTACCATGTGGTGAAACTTCTTCCTTAGTCTTACTCTCCCACCAAGTTAAAGTTGTACCTCCTAACCAAAGAGCAGCTAGTTGGATCCTATCAACATCATCTAATAGGTTTTGGACTCTACAATAGACTTCTACTTGCTGAATCCAATCATCCAATTTTTTAGCATTAAGTTCACCACAATACTTAGGCAAGTGAAATTTTACATCCAGTATGATCTTAGGCTTATTAACTTGCTCAGATTTCTTTGAAGTATAAGTAAACAAAGAAGATGAAGAAGAAGGAGAAGAGGGGGGAGAAGAAGAAGAGGGTGGATATGGTTTCTTGTCACCATCTCCATGATGTTTCCCTTTCTTGTCTTCATGTTCTTTCCACTCTTGTCTCTCTTGAAAAAGAATGTCCACCTTAGCCTTCATCTCGAGGAATGCTCTTTGAAATTCCTGCTCACTGATCTCATCAGGAACCTCCATTCCAGAAATAGACATCTTCAAAAATTTTCTTCACTTCCCAATCTCAGCATTAAATTCTTCAAGCTTTCGTTTGCCCTTTTGAATCTTGGATCTTGTTAGCATTCAAGAAAACAATTGCAACAATAGTCAACTGGGCTCTAATACCACTTGATCTGTAAAATGGATCTAGACTAATTGCAGTATTAAATGCTTAAATAAAATCAAATTAGTGGAAGTCTTAATACATTTATCATAAATGAAATTAAGAATCAAAAACTGAAAAAAGTTTGAGGTGAAATAGAATTGAGAGAGAGAAGAAGATAGAAAGTGTGAACAAAGTTTGATTTTGGAGTTTGCCACAAACGTGACTATGTCTCTGGGTCAGCTCCAATGGAGTACAATCGATCCTATTAATCTCTAGAAATCAATTACAATTATGCACCAAGACCATTTCTTCTAGCACTTTGACACATAGAAATTCTCTGAAGTATGAAAATGGATCCAAAAATCTCCCTATTCCTTTGAAAATTTTCACCAAGACCAATTTCTCTCCAAGTTTCCCTTGTTTTTCAAAATGAACCTAGCCCCCTCTTTTTATACATAAAATTTGACTAAATTAGGCCAAAACTAATTATTATAATAATAGGCCTATTAACAATGCATACTTCATCATTAACCTCTTTTCCATTTAATAATTTTGGCATTACATGAATTTGAGGTTAAAGCAATTAACAAAATAACCATATATCCTTATTTTAAGGGTGGCTCAGTTGGTGGTCACATGATAAATATGTTTTAACCCATATAAGTCTTAAGATGCATGTGTGGCGCAATGAAAATTAATCATTTTATGGCCCCGCTGATCCAGGGTTCAACTCCCGCCAACGCACCTTTTCAAATGGCTTTTGCGGCATTCACCATTTAAATAGAATATTTGACACATGTATAGTGAATACTCTACGTGGCCCAACAGTCATGCCTTATTTTGGTAAATGGGTGGTTGGGGGTTTGACCCCCATCGGCCCAAGTCTTCAATCCACTTGCTGACATGTAAAAGTCACATGTCAAATGATGACATCATGATGATGTCCCCATTTTTAACTTTTTGTCTCCAACTTTAAACAAGCATAACTTTCACATATGAAGTCTGTTTTTGATGAAACAAATGCCATTAGAAAGCTTGTGATGAGATCTTTATTTTAAAATCCATTATTGACCACTTTTGAGATGGTCTAATTTTTCCCCTTATCTAGCCCTTTGGTCTACCTATTGACCAAAACTTTGACTGAGCGTAACTTCTGCACCTAGACTCCATTTTTATCTATTCAAGTTAGATTGGAATCAAGACGTCGAGATCTTTCTAATGGTGCAAATTCTGGAGTGAAATTGAGACACTTCAATTTTCACTGAAAGTATCCACTAGATCATGCATGATTTTCAATGAATCTTCTTGTCAATACATTTTCAGCTGTGGAATGTGCCAAACTTTTGATGCAATTCTAGAAATGTTAACTTTTGACATTTAACTATCAAACTTTTAACTAGAACCACATCAAAAAATAGGTCCAAATTTACTAGTGAGTGTTTGACACTAATAGAAAATGAACTATAGAGATCAACATTAGAAACACTTATATTTATAATTTTTAACACTTACTTCTCAATAGCTTCCATAACCAAAGTTATCGAAGAGGGAATGTATCAAAAAATATCTATATATATCTTCAGCCATATAGACCATATTATAGCTATAGACATTCATACATTCAAGATGAATAAATAATCAACCAAGATTGAATTAGGTCCCACAATTTATTAGGAAAAGATAATTGATAATTCAATTTATTTAGAATTAAAATCCAACATTCCTATACAAAAGATCAAATCAAAAAGAGATGATCAATAGACTCCAATTCTCTATCACATAGTATAAACTAGAAAGACTGAGAAATATAGAGCTTCTCTAATTTTTCACTTTGAAAGATTCTATTACACAAGACTAGCTAAGCAAAATAATCCACTTTGGGTAAGACAACATTGTTCTAACAAAATTTAAGTGCTCTATGTGGAGTCTTTAATCCATCTATCTATTGTAACATTCTATAACCTCTTTGATTTAGCAAATACCATCTTTATATGGAACCCAAAGTAAGTAATCATGCTAATTTGATAAGAAAATTTTTCTCACCTTGAGAATATTTTGCATATCTAATTTTTTAGCTCCATTAGGGAAAAGTCACTAGGATCCTTCCATAGTATTTTTCTCATGTGAATCTCTATTGTAGATACATAGCAACTAGATGAGAGCCCCAAAAGTTAAATGAAATGTTCATCATATTAATTAGGTTAGATTGATTACTAAGAGGTGGTATGCCATTCCAAGAGTCCAACTAGAAAAATATATTTTCTCCTTTGTGTACTTTTGATGAAATGAAGTTAAGGACCACCTCCCTAGAAAACATCATGAAATTACATATGGTTGATCTCTTTGGGGAATCCAAATTATTGAAAATTCTCTTTGAGTCTTGTGAATCAAGGTATTTTTGTTGCATAATTTTACACCACATATTTTTAGGTTTGGAATGTGTTACTTTGCATATTTTTTTAAGAGTCACTTATGATTTAGTTTACATTTCCTTTGATTTTATTTCCTCTTTAGCCCAAAGGTTTCCCAAGTACATAGCATGCAAGTTATCCTAAAGCTAAATCTTTCTTTATAATTGATGTTAGTTGGAACCTATTCAAAGTTTTGAACTTTTGAACTTTATGAACTTACTAAACCTTTGGAAATTTTAAACCTATTGGAACATGTTAAACCACATTGAACTTGGTTCAAACCAATTAAAAATGGTTTGACACTCAAAGAGTATCCTACCAAAGGACAAGTAAGTGGGACCTAGTATGAAAAAGTGTCAAGGCTGAGGAGGACTGAACATCATGAATGTGAAATTAAATCCTCTGTACCTCTAGAAGATGCAAGAAAAGTAAAGATGATACATGGTTTATTGATAAAAAAAGGAAATCATGATGCAATTTGGTTTATTTCAAATAAATGAATGGAAATCTCACACAAAACAAGGCTCAAGAAAATGACAAGGATAACATGTGGTAGGGTAATCTTGATGAGGTAAATAATTGTAAAGATGAAAGGATTTTCATTTATGGTGATCACCATAAAGAGTCTTGTCATACCAAATTGCTAGACATTTAAATCTTACCAAAATCTATCATTTGCATTGATTAAGTATTCACATCCTTTAAATAGATTTTTCCTTAAAGAGTTTATTTTTATCTTGAATATTAGCTATGGAGATATGTAGTATAGGTGATTCACAAGGTTCATAAGAATTACTTCTAGAGGTTCATAGATAATTTTCTAACATTTCCTCATTTCAAGTTTCCAATTTTCAACAAATTTCTCTTTGGGTTTAGCTCAATATTGTGATTTCCTTCGATAATTGAGAAAATTGAAATCCTCTATTTATTTATTTGGTAATCATACTAGTATGGACTACAAGGGTCACTTGTTAACTAATATAGATTTAAGGGGGGTTAACATAAATGAGGTTTGTGATAAAATTAGTTAATCTGGAAGCTGAATTCATGGGTAAAATCATGGATAGTAGGATATTACAAGTCATTTCTTTTCCTTGGTCAATTAGTGGCCATGAATTAGTTCAAGAATGTGTGAACCATTATGACATTAGGTCTCGATGTATTAGGAGAAATGATGGAAGCATTTTTCTTTCTATATACTAAGACACCATCACCTCTATACTTAAAATATCGCATGAAAACTTTTTTGATTTTACCCCTATCCAATCATATGCCAAATTTAATGAGAATTTTGAGAAGAATCATTCTATCATAGCCTATCATTAGACTAAATAGTTCTATAAGGGAGGTTCATGGCTTCCAAAGGATTTAAATAAAGATCATATGTAGCCTCACTTTCATGATTTAGTGTTAATGTTGCATATAATTAAAGGTTCACTTGAATTATACCTTTTCGAAGACTAGATGTATCACTTTATTGCTATTATTTTGGATGGGAAACAATATTTGGATTCATCTACAATTATAGGCAGTTCTATGTGGGATAAGCTGAAGCTAACACAAACTATAAAGAAAGATTTCTTTGTCTTTGTACCTCACCTATTTATTATTTTGTACCCAAGATCTTACCCATTTTCCACATGAACACTGGAATTATGAAGTCTTCATATGTAACTATTTATCTTATGTATAGAAGAGCCAAGTGTTAACAAATTATAGATAGGTCCATGACATTTTATTTGGAAAATTATTCTTTGAACTAACAAGTATAGGGGAAGAAAGGGTATCTTTGGAAGCTTTGAAATTCATACAAGTGTATGATCATTTTTTAATCCAATTCCCCAAGTTTACATTCATTAGGTTGGGAGGATTTGATGAAGAACCTTTGAGGTTTCCTAGATTTTCCCTAGATTGTTTCATTCTAGCTAAAATTTGTCATTAACTAGTGATGGTAACAATAAAGTTCTTACATGAACACAAGAAAGAAAATTTGATTCCAATAAGAATTAGCAACATTTCATACAAAAACTTGGGGAATTATATAAATATTGGGGCTTATTTGAGTGCTTTTGATTTTAAATACTATCAAGCTAGACAAGGATTTGATAATAAAGGATTTTTTGAGAGAGTTCTAAAAGTGGGCAACCATTTCTACCTATGCCTCACTTAGAAGATTATTTGGAATATTGTCTTAATGAAAGAGAAGTTCAAAGGAGTCATTCTAGGATGGTGTTGGCATAGGTTTTGACCTTGAAGTTAAAGGTAAATCTAAAGGTAGTACTAGACGATAGTTCAGGGGTTGTTGAGCCTAAATAGTTAAATAAGAAATATCATCCCATACTCCTATTGAATGGTCTAAACTCAAAATGTATGATATAATGTAGAGAACTAATATTATTATTGAATACACCAAAACATGGATTCAACATAAGAGGAAGGAAAGAATGTTTCAGTCTAAAATTCAAGATAATATAATGTAATAATTCCCTTCTTCCTCTAGTGCTAATACAATATTTTCCACTAATTTTGTAGGTAATAAAAAGGGCCTAAAGGTAGTTTTTGTTGAGACAGTTCAAAACAAAGTTTTTGTACAAAGGATAGATCCAAGTCAAGGTTCAAGAAACAAAGTCACATGACCATGCAAGGACAAACTAAAATAGATCTTGATGTAGATAAAGAGAAAAGTGAAGGATCAATGGATAACAAACAACAATTGTAGACCACCTTGGATATCATTTCACATGTTCTATTCATTTAGTATGCCCATAAAAGGTCAAATAAGGACTGAACCTTCTTCAATGATACCAAATTGGTTGACTAAATTTATTAGCAAGAAAAGAAGTTTGGTTCCAGTCTCTATAACTACAAGAGATATGGCAAAGAAATATTTTGCCAAGGACCCAAAAACTAAACAAATTAAAACTCTACACACTTGATAATGGATACCAAAATAGGGGAGGTAACATCAGAGGTTGCCCTGTATAAGCCCAAAGGTACTTCTACAAATTTGAACGTCAAAGATTTTGAGATCAAAAGGGTAGGTCTATGATTGTTGAAAGAGATAAACCAAAGAACATTGTTTAAGTGAGTCTACTTAGTATATGCTAATTCGATCCTAGAAAGATGTAAGGGAGAAGAAAGAACTAACATAGGAAATTAATGTGGATGCTGAGTATATTTGACTTCCTAGACAATTTTGGCATTTTTCCCTTGGCATAAGTGCCCCAAAGCTTTGAACCAATATCACTAGATAATAAAAAAGTTGTTGAACCAAGTTTAATGAGGTAAGGTCATGGTTGTTTTTGTATATGAATGGATAGATGGTGTGATCGAGAAAGGTAAAAAAGTTATTCAACAATGTGCAACTATCTTTAATTGAGCTAGTGCTTTACTAAATACCTATATGGGAAATAGAGGAAGGTAAATGGTTAGCTATAGTGATACAAATATCCAACATGGAATAATATGGTCTAGAAAATTTTTTAGCTGAGCACCCATTCAAGATAGTAGATTCTAGTATAGTGTATGTCATAAAGGGAAACATGACTTCAAGATGCCCAATCTATAGATCTACTATCACCAATGTTCATAGTATTGAAATTGAAGTCAAATGCATGTATCATAGATTTACTAAAGATATATAGATAATAAAACATAGCAACCTGATCCAATTTAATATAGGAAATTATGACATTGAACCTTTTTTTAAATATTTTGAAATTGATTTTAAAATGCCCAAGGAAATAGTCAACCTCACTCCAGTACATTTCACTAAAGCTAGCACAAATTGAGTCCATGTTGACTCTTTATATCCACTTACTAGAATATATAGGAGAACTATGTTGGTCTAGTTTTCACTTGAGTTTTATTCCTATGCCTCTCTAAGTGAGAATTCTAGTCCCCTTTGTAAAAAATTAGGGTTTTGTGTTTTAATTGTGGCTAACCCTAGAATAACCCTAATTTTTGTTTCACTAAGTGTTGTCCTAGAAAGATTTGGATTATGTTACATAGCATGCCTTTTCAAAATAGAATACATGGGAAAAACCTTTTAAATGTCCTTTTTATTTTTCCAAGGTAACTTTTAAATTTTCTTTGAATTATCTAAACATCATCCTAAACTTCCCGAAACAATTTTAACCTAAGCTTTCATTTTAATTTTCCACAAGTTTATGTTTTTATCTAAAAAATCAATTGAATAATGATAACCCTTGATCTTAAGGAAGATGAAGGGTTGTCACTATGTCATCATAAGAAATCACATGTTATATATTCCTACCAATATATCGACTAAGCAATACTACTTGCAGGACCCAATCAATAAAGAAATGAGGTTTTAAAGCATAAAGTTTTTAAAGAAACTCAGCAACAAGGAATATAACCATTTCCACATAACCCATAATGGATCTGAAATAAATACAAAATTAAAATCCACATGCAAGAGAATAGAAAACATACCCACAAAATTGTGACACAAGATATACCCTGGGAAACCCTCATTGAGGGAAAAACCTAGCCTCCAAAAGCATCCATCACCATGTATTAGTCAACAAAAACACCATTGCAATACAATCCTGGAGGCCTTCAAATCCATAACCACCATCGAGAAATCCATGTGAATAAACATGAATTCACACATCCCATGCCATGCTTACAAATGCTCCCTTGGCTAACCTATCAAGCCTTGTCCTGCTCAACTCTTTATTTTTTGTCTTCACCTTGTCACTCCAACAACTACCCTTGTGGCTACTTATATAGTAGCAAGTCTCAAAAAACCATCAAGTGGTATTACATAAACCATATGCTACCTAATCCACTGACCCCACATTTAATATTGGGCATTTAATTCTTTTTCCCAATATTAAATAATTACATAAAATAACTACATGGATCAAAGTATGCTAAGTGCTCCATCCTACTACCCACAAAAAAATCAAAGTATCCAACATGAATGATCTCACCTCCTATTATTGTGTTTCCACTGGACATACAAAGAAGCCATCCAAAGAGAAAGGCACCTAACCCATTGCATTAGAAGATCATAAAATCCTATACCAACTGAAATGTCAAGCACAAAAACTAATCCAAAGGTAATCACATGTATCCATAGTTGTCAAAATATATCCATACTAAAATAGCATCTACAACAAGTGCAAAAAGCATCCAACTATCCATACCTCCAAAGGTATAACAAGCGAATCTTACATCACCAACATATCCAATCTATAACCTGCAATCTCAAGCCTTGAGAGAAATACCTACCACATATATACCAAGAAGCTCCCACTGCAATAGATAATGTTAAATCTATAACCAATACACTCACAACATCTCAAAGAAGTAAATCCACGTAGTCTCAAGGACATCCACAATACATATACTAATAACTTGCAAGAACAACTCTCATAACAAGTCTCCAACATTCTCCCAAGTTCTCCACAACCAAAAGAGGAAAGAGATAAAGTAATAACTATGTCATCTCTCACATGACATACATGAGCACAAACTAGTGATCACAATATCTAACCCATCTCAAATCCAATCTAAGTGAAATTGAATATCTATAAAGATAACCAAGACTAAAGAAACCATGTAAATCATAACCTGTATCATGTCCTTCTACACACACCTCTAGATGTAAACTATGCAAGTATGATCTCCTCCATAAAACCCCAACAAGAAGCCACACCAACACCCAAACCATAACATATAACTAATCATGGATGTAAGCCTCTCACAACAATACCAAACTCATAAACCATTCCTAAATCCAAGGAATATGCCAAATATAAAACCATCTCCCAAAACTCAACTAGCATAACAACATATGCACATGGAGATAACCAATTCTAAACCATCTCTCAAATGAACCCTCTAGAACTAACTCATATACCATAGCTCAAGATCCATATCCATGAAAGATAAGCATAAATATAATGCAACTAAGAGAAATAATGGGCTATATCTCTCAAGTAGCAAACTATCGAGTAGACCAAGAGTGGGGAATGAGAATGCTCATCAAGATATACAAGTCTCCAACCAAGAATCATCTAAGAACAATCTCCTCTCAAGTCCATATTAGGTGACTTCCCCTCAGACTTCCTTCTAAAACCATCAACTATCCCAAAAAATACTTCTCTAATCCAAGAGAAATTAGCATCACCACTATCTCTAAGTATCCATGAGCACCTATAACCAATCAATCCATGCTAACTCCAAATGCAACATAGCAATATCAAGAAGTGTCCAGCTTATGATCAATGTACTCAATACTAAGAAACTAAAACAAGATCAATGTCAAAGTTCCAACCATGGCCTTAGGAACATAAACATGACAACATGATCTAACCATCTCAACAAAAGAGATTACATGCTCCATAAGAACATAATATAACATGTCACATCTCTAAACACATATCAAGAGTATACCATGACATAGAAATGAAACCATCCTTACACCAAGGATAAAAGCATAAACCACACCTTTACTAAGAACCCTACGAGTCCTCAAGATGCAACCATCTCCACACACCATGAAGAAAACCATCTCTGCATACCATGAAGAACCAAGTGCACCATGCAAATGTCAAAGGTGCTTCTACAGCAATAGGATCTAAGGAAAACCTTCAACATCTACAAACACTCAATAAATATATAAATTCCAAGAACTCCCACTCAACCATGGTACTGAGTAACCATGGCATCATAAAATCCATCCCCTACATGATGATCCTCTAGGTCTACACTCACACAACCAAAGGTGTCAGCACTAAGTGAAACCAAGATCTCCAAACCAAGAAGATACAAATCAAACTAGGAACTAATCCTACATTGTCACCCCATCACTATCACAAGCTCCCACTAAATCATGTATCCAAGCTATCCATGACATCATGATGAAAATACTATCCTCTAACCATGAGAATAAACTAAGACATCAAACCATCAAAGAACTCAAAGTGCACATCATGAGCTCCTCAAAAGAAACTAAATAACTATGATCCTCAACCAAGAAGATATGCCACCATAACCAAATCAAAAATCCAAGCCAATGAACATCAAGGATGTACCTGTATGTCCAATCATATCATGCCAAAATCTATGGCACCATGATCACATCACTAAACCAAGTATGTGGCTCTCAATATGTCCAAATTGTTAGCATAAAATAGTCAACCACAATCCTCCACCATGAATGTACCTAGTAACAACATCTCATCCCTTCTACATGAAAAAAAAATCAGCAAATCATGTAACTTAAGGCATAGACAACCCAAATCCAAGCCACCAATATGAATATGCATCAATATTGAAAGATCAATGGGCAAAGACAACCCATAACCAAGCTATAAATGCAACCTGTAAGTATAGACCGCTTACAACACTACACAACTTGTAGACCCAACAAGTCATCATACGTATCCAAACCAAACACTAATAACCATATCATCATGAGACCAATTTGAAATATGAACTGAGTATACAATGACATCAAAACTTAAATCTCCAATGTCATAAACTCATAATGTTACCATAGGCAAAATATACCATAAACTATTCAGATCAATATAGCACCAAATACATCAAGCCAAACCTATACCAAATCTAAACCAATGTGTAGAGCTCTCCAAGATCTTTCTGTTGACTATTTGAAGTCCAAAATTTGACTCTGTATGCCCAAGTTATGCCCTAATCTGTGCTCTAGATTAAAAAAAAATCTAACTTTTGGGCTCTTAAAACTTGACAAAATATTAAAATCACAGAAGCAAACCTACACCAAGTTGTAGTGCTCTAAATTAGCTCTCCAATGCCTATAAGAACTCTAAAATCCAAAATTTGGAGAGAAAGTTATGGTCATTTTACTAAGATAGTCTTTTTACCATTTTCACTATGATTTTTCATTTTATTTTATTTTTGTGACGAAACTAAAAAAATCTTTCATTTCCTCTAAATATGGCCAAACTAGGGCATATTATATATCAAAATTTATGGAAACATTAACTCCGATCTAATGGTGAGGTCTATTTTTACCCAAGAGGTCATTTCTGCAAGCTCCCCCTAAAACCCTCATTTAAATGAAATATCAAAAAAATCCTTTTTTTCCAACAATTTTACATGCCCAAATATTTTAACATCCCATCATAATAGCAAACCCAAAACCCTCAAATCTACAATAAAAACTCATATATCTTGCCCTTTCTTTTGACCTCTCATGCATTCTCATGGATTCAATGTAGGGTTCCAACAACACAACCATAGCTCTGATACCACTTGTAAGGAAACTCAAAAATAAGGAATATAACCATTTTCACATTACCCATAATAGATCTATAATAAATACAAAATTAAACTCCATATGCAAGAGAATAGAAAACATACCCACAAAATTGTGACACAAGATATACCCTAGGAAACCCTCGTTGAGGGAAAAACTCAGCCTCCAAAAGCATCCATCACCATGTATTATTCAACAAAAACACCATTGCAATACAACCATAGAGGCCTTCAAATCCATAGCCACCACCAAGCAATCCATGTGAACAAGCATGAATCCACATATCCTATGACATGCTTACAAATGCTCGTTTGGCTAACCTATCAAGCCTTGTCCTACTCAACTCTTGCTTTTTTGTCTTCTCCTTGTCACTCCAATGACTACCCTTGTGGATACTTATATAGTAGTAAGTCCCACAAAACCACCAAGTGGTATTACATAAACCATGTGCTAAAACCATGTGTTAACTAACCCACTAACCCCACATTTAATATTGGTCATTTAATTATTTTCCCCAATATTAAATAATTACATAAAATATTATCACAATGTTATAATACAACTCATCAAGTGTATCCCATGGGAATCTTTATATGTTGCACATCCATCTAGGTGCTCCTAGTTACAAAATTACATAATAAAATAAAATAATAAAATTTAAGAAATATTATGCAATGTGTGCAACACCCATTATCTCAACAAAGTCTACATCGTCAAATCATTTCACAATTGACAATGGTCACTTTGTCACCATGGGAAACTACAAGGTTTTTATCCTTGGCAACATACCGACTACCCACCATGTGGATATGTGGTAGGACAAACCCTTGAAGATGGCATCATAAACTTCCATGTCATTAACTACTTGTTAGGATGCCAAGTTGTCAAGATTTCAGATGCCATGAGAGATTCACTTTAAAAGGAAATAGAATTTTGATCCACACCATTAGATCTTCTCAAAATTGATGGCGGTTTCTTTGCTACTAACAAGATTTGCATGAACTTTATCCTTGGTGACATAGCAACTGAAAGGAAATACCACAGGCCCACTCTATTCATAGTAAAATTATTATGTGAGAAGATATGCCCTTGGATGTAGAAGAGGTAGATAGCACATTATTTCTTATGGCAACATAGTCTAATTATGGAGTGCAAATGTGACATGGGATGCAGAAGAGGCCAGTTGTGCGAGATTTGATAGATACTTCAAATCTAGGTTGAGGAGCCTTATATTAATTGACAATTTAAGAATATCTAAGGTACAACTAGATTTCATCAGGCCTATGGATAACCCTGTTGGTTTGAAGGTGTCACATAATTGGGAAGATATCATACCATACCCTATGTCTATAGTTTTTAGAGTGTATGGATTTCAAGGAACTCCCCATGTACTTCCTTATTATGTACCTCTAAAGGAGTGAATAACTAAAATTCTATGGTAGATAGGTGGACTAGAGGAATCACAAATGACTAGTCGATCTAGAGGTTCAATTTTTGCATCTTGTACTATTTCTCATCAGTTAATAATTACCAAGGGTGGTTAATTGCTCCTGTATAACTTTTTAGATCAACATAGCATGGTTGTTTCTCATGATCATTTCAATGATAGTGAAGTATTTTTTAATATTTTTAAATAGAGGGCTAAGAGTAGAGCCAAGAAACATCAACCTTACTTCCCTAAAGACATAATAAGAAAGGAATTCTCTCTCCAAGATCAAGAGATCAAAAAGTCTTAGAATTTATTAATTGCTTTGATAACAATTATAAGCCTTTAAAAGATGCAAAGGTAGAGGTATATAAGATAAATAAATTGATGACTACTTTTCTTGAAATTATGGAAGAAATGAATGAGAAGAAGATATTTTTTATTAATTCTTATCTTGATAAGGCCCAAAAGGTCACGAAAAGGTTACCTTTTACCCTTGTAGTAGGATCAAGGCAATTGATTATTCAGAGGAGGACTGGCTATAATATCATTAAGAATAAAAGGTCTATAATTGACAAAGGCAAATAGATAGTTAGGTCAACTAGTGTTGCTATGGAGGAGAGGCTTAATGATCCAAAGGCTAAGAGCTAGAAGATAAAAGAAAAACATGTGCCCCAAGGAATAGAATACTCACCCTCTCAATCCCAATTACATTTAGGAGATGAGCAACTCACCAAAGATTAGATGGAACAATTACGATCCCAGGGGGGTTTTATAATTGCTTCAAAATTAGAAGAGGGGTATCCTCAAGAGCCTCTCATGCCTAGTTTTGAGTTAACTATTGTTGATTATAGAGGAATGGAATTGGACCCTATGGGAGAACAAGCTAGTCACGAGTTTCTTTTTTATGACACCTTTGTCAAATCTAGAGCTTTTTACTAGTTTTTATGGAGGACAAATATTCAACTATTTGAGGAAAGGTGTAATAAGATGAAAGTAGATAATCTTGAGATGGAGGATAAAAGAGGAAATGATGCAAGATTTTAAGAACTTGACCCCTGAAGAGGGAAGAAAAATGATAGAATCATCTGAGGTCTTACTTTTTCCAAATTAGGACATCGCTACTGCAACGGTTTTTACCTCTATTAGTAAGAAATTGAATGTAGATGAAAAGGTGAAAAAGGAGCTAAAAGGTGCCAAACTTAGTGAAGATCATGTTGCCTTAGTCATTTGGTCTAGGAGAAAAGGATCCAGAGCTAGCTCCTTCTAGCTTAATAATACTGGTATAATTGGAACCTTGATTGTAAAAATGGTAGATGACACTCCAAATGAAGAGGCCATAGAGCTAAATGTTGGAATAACCAATGTAACCCTAGCCATAGCCCTAGGGGAGAAAAGGGATAGATTAGAGTTGCAAGAAAAATATGAAAAAGTTTTGGCAGCTTACAATAAAGAAGTCCAAAAGAGGATATGTTGAAATTTGATTGAAAAGCTCATTATTGAAGAAGGGATATTGTTGATAAAGAATGTTTTCAATCATTATTTTTTCACTGATGTCAAACTTGATATTTTCTAGCATGACAATTTCTTATAAGATCCAAGTACTATCACTTAGTTGATCAATGAGGAGGATTTCATCAATAAGTTGTAACAAAAGCACCTAAGGGAAAGGTTGAGTTATGATTTTGTAATAAAGTACAAGGATTAGTTAAGATAATGGTAAAATGATGTATTGATAGTACACTTGACGATATAGAGGTTGGCTACACTTAGAAACTTTAGAAGAATAAGTTATAACAAAACTGTCTACAAAGGTTGACTAAATTCATTAGTGGGTGCCGAGAAAGTTAGTTCATGCTAAGTAGATTATCAATAAGTGCCAAGAAAATGAAAAATCTAATGTGTGCCAAGTGAAATAGTTGATGTCAAGAAAGTTCAAGTGTCAAGCTAAATAAAATGTAATAGGTGTTGAGCATTAGTAAAACTTAGTTGATGATGATTGAATCTGTAGTAGGTGTCAAGTGACACAGTATGTGTTGAGCATCAGAAGGTTAATAGTGTCAAGCTACTACATTATTTGAAAAGTCAAAGATTCACCAAATCTAAAATAACAAGTTTTTTATCTTAAATTTTGTAAACCAGGTGGAAGATAAGGATTATGAGCTGGTGGTACAGAATTTGAGGTTAATTTTTTTGGGTGATTGCAAGTGGATTCTACATGAAGTCTCGAGAAGAAACAAAATAAAAGGTAGATATATTGTATCTAACCTAATCAATTCAAACCCTAATCTAAACAAAAAAAATAAGAGTAGTAAATGCATTCCAAATTCCTACTTAAGGAGTTGTCAGTCATGAAGCAAAGTATGTGGTTGGCTAGAGTGTGTGGTGTCAAGGAGAAGGCATTGAGAAGATAGAACATAGTGTAGAGACTCTACTTCAATAAGTGACCACAAAGGTGACTATATTGGAACAACAAGAGAGGAGACTTGAGGAGATAGAAGCTTGAAGAGTGGATAAGCTATCAAAGCTATAGAGATTGAAAGCCAAGTAGAGTTGTGAACAAAATAGAGATTTGAAATCTAAAAGTTATGTTGTAACTTGAATCAGGTCAAAAGCCCTTATTGTTACTCTCTACCAATTGTATTAGTTAGGGAAAAATCCTATGGACTTAGGTTGGTATAACATCCATTAAGAAATACTTTAATAGGGTGAGATTCCAAGTGACTGTTCTAAAATCCTTTAACTAGGCTCACTTCTAATAGGGTGATTGGAAATTCCTTAACTAAGTCACACCTAATAGTGTGTTTTGAAGCCTTTAACAGGGCAGACCTTTCACAAGGCATTATTTTAGAGGAGTGAGAAACAAGTAGCATGTTACTAGTGGATTTTCCCAAATTTGGTTTCCACGTAAATCACTCTGTTATGTGTTGATCTTTCATGTCTTATTCCTACATGTTGATTTATCAGTAACTTGCTAAGAATAATGTTTGTTGTGGATGCATGGTTAGTTTAATGGGCTCACTATGCTTAGTAGAAAAGTTTTATAAGGACATCTAGACCTTGAATAACTAATTCACCCCCCATCTTAGTTATTCTAAAGTATTTCTAACAAGATAGAACTTGAGAATAAGATGATGGAGCACCAAGGATAGTCTAGTAACCTAGAATCACTTATCCTTATCTACCAGTGGAGCCTTTTAAATCCACTCCTCTTATAGAAATTATAGACACACCACAGAGGCCTCAATATTATACTATAGAGGATTTTGAAGCAGAAAAGAGAAAACTATGAGCATTACATGTAGAATTAGATATTCAATATGAGGATAGGTTGAGGAAAGAAATTGTGTATTTAGTTGATAAAATTGGTTGGCCAAAATTCTATGAGTAATTGGCAACAATAATAAATATATGGGATGAGCTAAAAGGAAGTGATGATGCTCTAAAAACAATTGTCAGTAAATGGAACAAAAGGGATAAAGATATCACTCTTCTATGTATTTTATTATTAGTTCATCTTGTGAGAAATAGAAAGAACTTTTGACTTAACAAATGATCTCTCTAATTTTGATAATAAGAGAATTACATTGCAAAGGAGATTCATAAACTATATTGCCAAATATAATAGTAGAAAATTTGAACTCTTCCCATGTGACCTAGATAAAAAGGATAAGTTAAAATATAAAGAAAAATGGGCCTAGGAATTGGATGACCTATTATTCCTTAGGATGAATAGGGTCTTAAATGAGAAGGGAAATGAATGGTGGGAAAATACAACTAAAGAAGTTGTAAAAGTGAAAATATTTTATGATTCTTTAAGAGAATATTTTATTGAAATAGATAAATTGAGAGAGTATGTGATGAAGAAACAACATGAGATTTTGAGTTTCAATTGGCCAAATGACACCCTTTTTGACAAGTGGATGGCACATTTTGTACAAGCAGAATAGTTGGAACTTGGTGAAAACAATGATGACAAAATGAAACAAGATAATTTTTAAATAATTGACACATCAGTAAAAGAAGAAGAAGACAAAGGAAAACAACCAACTACAAAGGCAAATATAGATGTTCAAATTCATGATTTGGCAACAGGAAAATCAAATGTATCTATCAATTTTTTAGTCCATGATGATGTAGATGCAGAACCTTGAGTTAAATTAAGTCCACAAACATCAAAGCTAGGTCCATCACAAGAAATTCCATTGATTACACCTTCTAAGGAATGACAAAAATTGCAAAGCCAATCATGAACTCCTCAGCAACAAAGAAGTCCCACAAAAGAATATTCATGATGAAAAATATTATGTTGCACCAATTTTTGTCCTTTGTGACAACAAATTTGTAAATATCTTTATGTCTTAAGGACAACTGTTAGTATTCTTCTCTATGCTTAAATCTTTTTGCATCTCACATTATATAAGTGGGACTCTAAGGCTAGAGAAAGGGCCCAAACTATTGTATAACTTTTAGTTTTGCTAGCTTCATTCGGTCCAATTTCCTTGATGCCATTTTTGTGATTTATTTTCTCTATAAGTTTGAGAATACATTAGTTTTCTAGGATCATGGTGTCTTCTCTTAATTGTTTTGAGTATTATTCCAATGTTGCATAATTTTCAAAGAAAACTAATACAAAGATGAATCACCATCACATATTTTTTCTTCAAATCTTGTCTCCATTTTTATTGATTGGTTATTTTGGGGTTGCATGGGAAAAGCCTTTCTCAATTGAATGCAACTAGGATAGGTTGTATATCAGTTCACAATTGCTTTTAATTCAATGGATTAAGTAAATGCTTTAGTGAATGTACTAGAATTTCTAGGTGGTAAGAAGGATATGCATAAAAATGAGTTTTAGGGAAGATTAACTGATAATATTAATTGTAATGCAATCAATTAGGTCAAAATAGTTGGATAGACTCTAAATCCCAATGGATGAGGCATTGATCAATTATACAGTTTACATATGAAGAAATTATGGACAAGCATCAAGCAAAATCTTAAAATCAAAATCAATTTTACTTTAAATGTATGAAGAGTATCATAGCTTATCAATATTTGTTTGCATTCAATCTCTATGTTTTAGTTAGTTGTCATTATCTAGAGTTACTTGTAAATCTAAGAAGAGTTCTGACCAATTTGATATAGGCAATGAATATTGTAATAGAATATCATTAAATGAATGAAATGTGAAGATAGTATCAAGCTTTGAATATTTTATCCCTCAAGTGCACTTGCTTTGGTTTTGCAGAGCCAAAAGAGTGGAAAATATTTATGATTTTGTTGAAGTTGGGTCTAGATCTAAAGACCATCTAGCCGATCATGGGAAGTAGCTAATCCTTAGGTTATTTAAATCTTCACCATCTTGGTACTAGGTATCTTATTACTTGGTATTTAAAAACACCAACAAACTCAACATAATCAAATGGGATCATAACATGTTGATCATTTGACTACTGAGCCTAAGGACTACCAACTTGAGTGGGATTTATTAGTTCATGTGTGTCTATTATGGATGGAATATAGCACGAGATGTAGGTGAAAATGAAGAACAAGTTGGAAATGAAACCCATGGTTCACCAAGTTAATGACTCCTTTTATAATATGTTTTAAATACTCCTAAACTCAAGGAACATGTTTCCCTTTATGAACTTTTGTATTCTTAAGCACTTTTGATAATTGTCAAGGGGATTGGGTTTTTAGGGAGACCCCCTCTGATGTAAACTATTTAAGATAGAGTTGAAAGACTATTTAAGAGTTAGAAGATAAAGAAATGAGTACAGGATGGTTTTTTTCTCCTTTTTTGTATATAACTAAATATTATTATTTTTATGGTGATAATAGAAATGATTTGGATATATGGTATGTGACGAATTCATTGTGGGTGAATTGATAATCATTGCAAAATGAATAAATCATAGGATTAATATGAAACTGTGTGTTTGAAAGTTAATTGAAGAAGTTTCCCTTGAATTATTTAATTTATTTTGGTCTTTAATAATCAGTAATTACATGATTCAACTATCATTTTTTTCTCATAAGAAATCTATAAAGGTTCGAACATAGGAAGAACTTTTTTCTTTCTTAATTAATTCCCATATCTTATAATGATGTTAGCATGAATAATGATGATACTACTTTGGGGGACTATCCTAAGCATTGGAAAGTATTGACATGTTGCATTCATGAGTGTGTTTTTCATTGATGTCAACATAGTATGGTTTTTGTAAAGACTGGTTGAGTAGAAAACAAAGATCTTCGTCATATGGACAATAGTTTGATTGTTTGGTGATGCGCAACCATGGACATGTTATATAATATGTCTTGATGATATGGTTCAATGTGTAGATTGTTGGTAAACAGATTTTTCCTTTCTTGTTTCTTGTGAAGATATGACTCTTAATGCCTGAATGATGAATAATATCTATTTACAACAATTGAAAAGCCATTCTTTGATTACTGACTTCTCTTTGAATTGGTAGGTACAACTCCCTGTGTGAATGATGTTCAAGGAATTATGTTTTATTCCTAAAACTAATGTGGGGTATGTTCTTAACCCGAGAGAAAAAGAGGCAAACCAAATTAAGCCTAACTAGAACTTAATTCAGGCAAGAAAAACTTCGATACTGAAATAGATTCATGTATCCACACCTCTTATGAATCCATAAATCTATTAGCATAAGACTAGAATAAGTTGAAATTCAAATCTAAACTACGACTGATGAATCGAGAAAAACTAACAAAATCCTTTCATCAAATGAATTATAAAAATACTTATTACATTCATTTGTATTCTGGAAAATAGGGAAAATGAAACTCTATTTTTCCTTAGTTCTCTATAATATAGAAAGGAAATACTAACTAATCACAATACATACTAGAATGGAAAATTATTGAAATAAAATACCATTCAATTATCTCTACAACAAATAGTACTTCACACCAAAAACTTTCTAACCCTTCATTAATCATTCAACTTCATACATATAGAGTTGAGAGATGACCATTACGATAGGAATTTTAATCAGTTCATCTTCTAAGGATGACAAATGACAAGATGCCAATTTTTCGTATTACAAAATTTACAAAATTGGTAGAAGTCGCAAAAGAAGGTGAAAAGGAGGCATCATCGAATCATTTAGACTTCTTCCCCTTTTCAACTTTTGCCCTATATGCTTTGGCGGTGACTATAATGGGAACTAATTCCTCACGACTAGGCACATGTACATTTGTGAATCTTAAGAGCCATTTGGAATGTTTCTTGAGCCAGTTCTTTCACAAAATTTAGATGTTCTGCCAATTCTTCAACAGCTATGTGTATCCATCAACCCAATGTCTAGAGCTCTATCACTCTATTCTGAACACTTGAAGCCATTCCTGATAGGTTACTTAAATACATAGAGAAGTTGTTCTTCATTATCTCTACTCCAATAAGGGCTTTCCCTTAACCACTAGTTTTTGGATCAATGTGTAATCCTTTCATCAGTTCAAATGCCCGATCTTGAGTTCTTTTCACTTTATCTCCTATTTCCTTAAGTCCTTTTTTAGCTTCTTGAATCATCTCTAGCTTGAATTGCATACCCTAGAGCCATTCAAACAAGGGTTCTATTCCTTTCTTAAAAAATTTTACTTCAATCACCTCCTTTGCCTTCATTTGGATAATCATTTTCAAGAGAGAAATACACTCATCACATCGTGCTTTCTTCATGATCAAAGTACGTTGATTAGATGAGCTATTATCTTTCTCAATCTCCAATCGAAGGATAACATTCCCAATTTCATCAATCAGAGAAACTCCATCTGCATTGAGTTTATCAGTCCACTCTCTCCCAATCTGACCAAAATGTCTATCTTTCTGAAGCTATGAGATGAATGCTTGCACCTCTTCTGCTGTAGGATTTTCAGTAGGAGGCACACCAGTAATGGTTGCCAATGGAACAACTAGTTTCCTAATGAATCTTTTGAGTTCCTCTATCTTAGCTTTCATCTTAATCTTTGACAATTTGAGGCTTTCTAACTGGCCTTCTATTATCTCATTGCTTTATCTCCATAAGCCAACTTTTGTATCATGCCTGGTCTCTCCAAGATCAATTGAATGTAGAGTGAAGTCTTTAGGAGTCATATCCTCAATCCTCCCTACTTTATTTGGTTTTGCAATCTACATAGTCAAATGTCCAGTATCTAGATCCTGCCCAAGTATGGACAAAGTTTTCTATTTCTTAGCTTTTAACATGGCCGACCCAGAGCGTACCACTTGAGACACAACATCCTTTGTAGGAACACTTTCATCTTTCCTCTTTCTTTTTCTTTCTAAGGTATCTTCAAGCCAGGACTCTATACCAATCACCTTAGAAGCCATTCCAAGTGACTCTATGCTAAACATTTTCTTCTTTACTGGAGTCTTTGCCACTATTGTTGTAGAGAAGGGGTTCTACAGATCCTTAGGGAGGAGCTGAGATGAACCTGAGACTTTCTCTTCTTCTCGAGTTCTCTTTGCAACTTCATCAAATTCAGTGGACTCACTACTATTGCTCTCATCATCTCTAATTTCTACTATCTGGATAGGAGAACCAGTTGGCTTCAAAAGAAAATCACCTGCAGATGGAGTAGGGCTATGATGAGGAGATAAAACTAGGGTGACATGTGGAGATGGAATTGGGGTAATGTGAGGAGGAAAAGCTGGAGTGGCGGTTCCATCTTTTGGCTCTTCTATTCCTTTTTCTTTAGTACTAGCTTGAGCTCTAATCACTGGTAGAGAACCTCCTTGGCAAGTTGGAGACATTGAAATATTCTTCTTTGGGGGTTGATCACCTCCACCTACAGATTGAGCCGGCCCTTGAGTAGCCAAAGTTGTAGCACTTGGTGTGGTGCTTTGAGAGGAAGTGGGAGTAGTAGTGGCTAGAGAAGCTTGAGTAGGCTTGCTCTTGCTCTGGCTCTTTTTTGCTGTCCACTCAACCCATTTCCTAGTTCTCTTGATGATTCGAGCTATCATAGCATCAATATCTTCTTCTATATTTACACATGGCTCAAAGCTGATTGGAATGCTTCTCAATTTGGTCAAATATGTATTACTATAAATATTTTGACCATCATCTTCTATCCCTTCTACATCCAAGGTGATGCCATAGGTCTTGATTTGATCTATTGTAAGTCTCACAAAGGTGCGGTCCCAGCTTTCTAGCTCATCTCTGCAATCAGCCCAGTAATCTTCCACATTAGTTACATGTTTGATGACACTTCTAATTTGGAGCACATCTCTAGCATACCCATTTGGATCAAACATGGGCCTTACCACTTCATACTCCTCTAGTCTGTATTTATTCTCGAATGCTTTGAGTATGTTGTTTGCCTCAGATCTGGATTCACAAATATAAGCTTCAACTTGTATGGGAAATTCATACCCCTTCTTTCTCAAACTAGCACTCAACACATTTACTTGAATTGCTTGCTTGATGATCTCAATGAGCACGATCATATAATCTAGGTATTTAGGCAGCTTTAGGGGAAATCCATCAAATGCTGCAAGATGCAAATACGAGAAAGATGAGAATTGGGTAAAATAACAGCCAAACTGGCTGATGACCACCATTGCTTCTGGGCTGAACCTCCACTCTAGACACCCTTGGAGTTCCTGATAGATTCTCATTGTAAATGCATCATTAACCCAGACATACTCTGCATAGCTATTCTATAACTGCAAGCATGGATAAAACTCATAACTTTTTACATTTTTAGGAAAATTCTCTATTCTAAGGAGTCCCGACCACAATTTTAGGGAAGCCAACATATATATCAAGAAAGATGACATATAAAATGAATTGTAAAACTTAGGTACACTAGGAGCCCTAGAAAGATGCTCATTAACTTCATATGCCTAGTCAACATACTGTGTGTTTGAGCAAATAATTTGCACCATAAAGAAGAATTTTTCTATAAAATTGAGTGCTTCTACCTCACCTTTTAGTCGATGCAAGAGGACCAAAATATCCACAATTTTGAGCTTAAGATCCATGCCAAATAGGGTTTTAGGGACCTTGCTCTTTGCCTCTCTGGGCTTTTGGAACCAAGAATTCATAATCTCCTTCCGCCACACCATCTTCTTTAGGGAGAATTCGGACATGGCTCCTCCAATTGTTAGCTCAGAGAACTCCTCTCATTCTGGAATCTATAGAAAATTCACCACTACTTGCCTATCAATTGAAATTAATACCATTTGATTAGGCAATAGGATCTGCTTGGTGTCTAGGTTGTAATGATTGATACATTCCACAATTAGCTCCAAAGCTTGTACTATGACAGGAAACCCAACTGCCTCCACCAGTCCGCTTCCTTAGAGATTCTCCATTATAGGGTGAATTAGCTTAGTTCTCAACCTTCTCTAAAAATTGTGCATATCAAAGAAATGTAGTGAAGTATCAGAGATACTCTGCCATGTCAACTTGATTCCACCTAGCCCATCAAAACTAGAGAATCTTGATGCCATCTTTCCTGATATAGAATGATAGAAATTCAACAATTGTGATAATGTAAGAAAATAAATGCTAAACTTAAAAGTTTCTTAGAAGCATTATTCAATATAATAGTATAACAGTAAAGTAGTGATTTGAAATTCTATTATGTTTTTCTTTATATAAAAAACCCTTGATCTACCCGTTAAATTCCATAATCTGTGCCACACGAGCGACTTTAAGGATAAATCTGTTGGGTTAGTAAATGTAAGGGTTATAATATATTTCTCCTTGTCATTTTATTATTTCCATTAGCCCAATGGTAACTCTCTTTTATTACTGATCTACCTATCTGTTTTCACCTAGTTTCGGAAAAGCAAGAACAAAGTACGTCCTGGAGCAAAATCCGCTTAGCTAGACTCTGCTCAAAATATCCTTAAAAATTTCACTAATTTGCTTCCAATTTTATCCCAAACACATCCTATGATCTATTCAAACACTTACCATGCTTGCAGTAGCAATTTTTCATTAGATGCGAAGAATTGGTTTCGAGGGTAGAAAACCCGCAATGGAGAAGACAATTTTTGTTTTTCCACTTAAGCTTTCGCTTTAACTTTTCTGCCTTAAGCACTTTACTATAATCCTTCGTAAAACATAAAGAAGGCTTCACAAGTGAAAAATGGAGCCCACTAGTAACTTTACCCTTCTATTTAGGCCTTTTTGGAAAACTTACTTCTTGGTTCGAAACCCACCAAAGGAGAAGCTATTTCTAAGTTTTTCACCGATGCTTATTCTGATCATCCTGGTGAGTTTTGAGTGATTCCCATTATGAAAACATGATAATATTTTAATGATTCATCCATAATATGCCTTACCTTTCCTTGTTTTGGCATACAAATAGCATTTGTATATTGTTGTAGAATTTCACCTTCGGGGTGCGAAAACCCGCTATGGAGAAGAAGAAACTTTATTTTTCGTCAGTTCAACTTTCTTTATCCTCAGATCAAATGAGCTGCAAATAAATTCATCTAAGGTAGCATTATTCAAGAATCTCCATTGAGTAAGGATCTATACTAGCCATATGACTCATGACAATAAGGAATACCCACCCGATTATACAATACAAGAAAAAGGAAAAAGGATGGAAACTCAATGGAGAAACTTAGCACTTGAGGAAGAAAGGGCCAACTGACTAGACTAGCTTAAACATAATATGAGTTAACTCCTCCACTTTGTAAAATTGGAACATGCTAAAAAATGGGGCAACACAGACTTTAAGTCAAAGACATACAGAAGTTGTACTTGATTTATAGAAAGTAGTATAGAAATAGAGCATTAGGAAAGTAGTTCCTAATACATTTGTACACTATCTTTCATCTGAGATGTAATGAAAAGATGCATAGCTAAGCTATGATAGGGGATAGTTTTTTGGTGATGTCAGTGAGTGCACAAACCCTAGTATCACACATGTAAAATTTTGTATAGACTATGAGCTGACAGTGTTATTATAATTGTAAATAATTAGTATCTTATAATAATTAATTTGGAAATCCTAAAGGACAACTCAAGGAATTATTTTAAATATATGTTATAAAAGAAAGAAATTTTTATTTTTTATATAGTATCCATTATTTTATGAAGTGAAAAGTGTGAAAAAGACAAAAGTGTTTGGTGAATGCGAGTAAGTGATCCAAGGGATTATTGGATGCAAAATTTGTGATCTGGTTACAAGATCTAAAGGAGTAGAAGTTTAGTTGATAGGATAAAAGAAGAGGAAGTACATTTCAATTCTATTATTTTACAAGGAATAATACAGAGATCATTTGGAAAATGGGTTCATTGGTCTTATCCTTGAATCTATTTGGGTAGTGGGTCTAGTTGTCTTCTATAACTCCTAACAAGGTTGGAATCTTGTAACAAGGATTCAAGGTCTCCTAAAAAGGACTCATATGTATTGAATGTATTCATAGACTCCTAATAGGGTCCATCCTCTAACAAGGAACATTTTTAATTAGTACATCATCTTGTGGGTACCATCCCCATTGGGGTTTTCCTTCTGATCAAACATTTCCCTAGTTAACATATCTAGTGTTATTGTGTATGAGTATCTTTTTTGGTTTCTGATGATATTGCTCATATGAATAAATTTTTTTAAGGTTAATAATTGTGATGATAGTTGGATAATGTATTCATTCCCCCCCCCCCCCCCAAAGTTATATTGGTGGATTATATATTCTAACAATTAGTATCAGAGCATCTGGTCTGTGAAGAATAAGCTTAATAGCTTTGATAAATCAATGGTGAATCTTTTCAAAAAGGATAGTCCTAGATTTGATGGTGCCAACTATGATAGTTGGAAGGAGAACATGAAGAGTCATCTATTATGCATGGGTTTGGGCTATTGGATTTTGACTAAGAATGAGAAGACAATTGTGGAAGAAGAAAAGCTTGAAGAATGCAATAAAATAGAGAGAGATCTATTCATGTGTAACATTAGAGCAAGAGAAGCATTAATTTCATTCCTTCTTGAGAATGAGTACAATCAGGTAAATTCACTTCAAAGATCTCATAAATTTTAGAAAGCATTAGAATCTACTTTTGAAGGTGATACACATGCAAAGAGAATTAGATTACAGAATTAGATATGTGCATTTTAAGATGTTAAAATGATGGAAGATATTGTGAGGAGAATCCTAGGATTTCTTGCAATCCTACATTTTGGAGCTTAGTGCTAGTGGTTTTGGATCTTATTTTGCTGCCAATTTTTCTAGTGGGTGCCAAGTTACTATAACTCTAGTTGGTCTCAAGTTACTATAGCACTTAATGGGTTCTGAGTTATTATAGCTCTAGTTGGCCTTAGTGGGTGTCGAGTTACTATATCCCTAGTTGGTGCCAAGTTTTTGTAGCACTTAGTGGGTGTTGAGTTATTGTAGCTCTAGTTGGTGTCAAGTTACTATAGCTAGTGGATGTCGAGTTTTCCTATTTATGCTGAGTGTCAGCATTTTTGATGTGATTTCTATATTTTTGGTGTGATCTAACTTGTGGGATTTATTTTTATTGTGATGTTTATGAGAATATCTTGCCTTGGGATGTGTCATGACTATTGTTGGGTCATGCTTCCTATTTTGTATTTTCTAGAATGTTTTGTAAGCTATTTTGGAAAGTATAAATAAGGGTCTTATTGAGCCTTTTGGAAGTTCAGTTTGGGGAATGAAGAGAGATGCAAATTTTGGAAACATAGGGCTATGGATTGGGAACCAAAGGATTGCTTGTTGGGCCTAAGGGTAAGAGTACAGATTCTTCTTGGTGTTCTTATCCAGTTGTGTATCTAGAATAGCTAAGATTAGGTTTGTAAGTTGGATCTTATTGGATCTTACATAAATAATTATTTTTTAATTGTTATTTGTATTTGGCCCTAACTCAAAAGGTCTTATAGCCAGGCATATTGCATGTAATCAATTATATCTATGATTAGAAACTTGTGATTTGATACTTGATCTTGCATTATCATTTATTGTTGTTGTGTTTCCACTGTGTGGTTTTATTGCTAGGGGCTAGGACATCTCCTTTGGGGATTCTCCTACCCTACAATGCATCAAGTGGTATCAGAGCAAAGGTTTTTCTTGAATGTGTTGATAGATCACTAAAGTTGAGGTAGTTTACACTAGGATTTGAAAAGAAGGTTGATCATGTGCTCGATTGATCTTCTGGATTGGTGGATTTTTTGCTTAGGATTTGCTAAAATTTTGGAAGATGCCTCTAAGAAGATTGGAACCTAGGGAAATTTTTGATCTTAGTCATGTTGTAGAAGAATAGATCTCAAAGAAGGTTAAAATAGATTTTAGATCTAAGATGGAGGAGGTTAAATCTAGTTTTAGATCTTAGATAGCATTAATGAAGAGTGACATGATTGCTAAAATTGTAAGTGCTTTAGGTGTTGTACGTAGAAATGTGGGTACTAAAGGTAGTTATGAAGAAGTTTCTGAAGACTTTGAAGTTGTTGGATTGAGTAGTGAGGATAGAACTGATCATGTGGAGAGACCTATTAGAACTAGGGCTGGTTAGTTTGCTCAACTGAAGAATAAAATGGAGGTCTCTAATTTCTCAGGTACTTTGAATCCTGAAGACCTAATTGATTAGATTGGTGAATTGGAAGACTACTTTGAGCTTGAGGATATTAAGGATCCACTCAAATTAAGGTTGGCACAAACTAATTTGAAGGGACATGATGCTCTTTGGTGGGAACATATACAAAGGGATAGAGAAGAGGAAGCTGAAATAAAGATAACTAGATGGAGGTTGATGGTGACTAAGTTGAAGGCTAAGTTCATTCCCACTTATTATGAACTTGAGTTGTTTAAAAGGTTATGGAATCTGAAATAGAAGGATATGACTATGAAATATTATACAAAGGAGTTCTACAAGTTGACTATTTAGTCTGGGCATAGGGAATTTTCAAAAGAGAAGGTATCTCGATAAATTAATGGTTTAAGATTCAATATTGTGAATGATGTTGGTATGTTTAATATTTCTTCTATTGAGGATGCTTATCAGTATGCTTTAAGAGTAGAGGAGAAGAGGAAGAATCAAGGTAGTTCCTAAGGGAAGGTGAAGTAGGATAGCTTAGCACAAGCTAAACCAAAAGTAGAAGGTGAACCAAAACTTGTTGAATAAAAAAGGAGGATAGGTGGAGGTGGGTTTAGAGGTAATTGTTTCAAGTGTGGTCAAGAAGTGCATAGATCTTTTGAATGCCCAATTCGTAGGAAAACTACTATTGTGAATGAGGTTGTAGTCCAGGATAGTCAACCTATGTAAGGAGAGAGTTTTCTAGCTAGGTGAATACTAGTTGGTGAGAGGACATTGGATCCTTGTCAGAGGACTAGTTTGTTCAAGACTTGTTGTTAGTCTGGTGGTAAAGTCTGCAAGGTAATTATGGATGTTGGAAGTACTGATAACCTTGTTGCTAAGGAGATAGTTCAAAAACTTGGTTTGAAGAGAGTGATACATCCTTATACTTATAGGATATGTTGGTTGCAACTTGAACATGATTTTGAAGTGAGGGAGTAATGCATTGTTGATTTCTAGATTGGGCAGTATAAGGATCAAGTGTTGTGTGACATTGTGGACATGAATAGTTATCATGTGTTTCTTGGTAGACCTTGGTAGTATGATTACAAGATTATGCATGATTGTGTCAAGAATGTGTTTACTGTTGAGAAATTTGATAGGAAGTTTTCCCTAATTCTTTTGCAGAATGAAGAGCTCAATAGGAGGAACCTGAGTATTGGTAGTTGAGTTTAGTTGGTAGATTCTGAGAAGGTTAGAGATCAGCATGGAAAGAAGACTTATGGAACACCTATGGTGGATGTCAAGAAGAAGAAGAAAAATAAGGGAAAGAGTGTACAAATTGAAGGCTTGGAGGACATGTTGTGAAGAACTAGTTTGGGATTTGTATGTTGAATCCTAGAAGATGTTCTTCCAGCTATTAGAACATCTTTTTGAACTTGGGGTGTCTAATGCAAGAGCATCCTAGCCTTTCTTACAATCCTACATGTTGGAGTTGAGGGCTAGTGGTTTTGGATCTTATGTTGCTTCCAAGTTGTCTAGTAGGTGCCAAGTTATTGTAGCTCTAGTTGTTTTCAAGTTATTGTAGCACTTGGTGGCTGTTGAGGTACTATAGCTCTAGTTGGTGTTGAGTTACTATAGCACTTAGTGGATGCCAAGTTACTATAGCCCTAGTTGGTGCCAAGTTAGTGTAGCACTTAGTGGGTGTTGAGTTACTATAGCTCTAGTTAGTGTTGAGTTACTGTAGCTAGTGGATACCAAGTTTTCTTGTTTATGCTACATTTTCCTATTTATGTTGAGTGTCAGCATATTGGACATGATTTTTGCATTTTTGGTGTGAGCCAACTTGTGGATTTATTTTGATCATGACGTTTATGATGAGATCTTGCCTTGCAATGTGTCTTGACCATTGTTCAGTTGGTCTTCTTATTTTGTATATTCTAGAATGTTCTGTAAGCCATTTTGGCAAGTATAAATAAAGGTCTTGTTGAGTCTTTTGGCAATTTAGTTTGGGGAATGGAGAGAGATGCAAATTTTGGAAAGCTAGGGCTATGGCTTGGGAACAAGAGGATTGCTTGCTAGACCTAAGGGTACAAGTACAAATTCTTCTTGGTGTTCTTATCTAGTTGTGTATCTAGACTAGCTAGGATTGGGTTTGTAAGTTGGATCTTATTGGATCTCGCAAAATTGATTATTTTGTAATTGTTATTTATATTTGGCCCTAACCTAGAAGGCCTTACAGCTAGGCATATTGCATGTAATAAGTTATATCTATGATTAGAAACTTGTGATTTGATACCAAATCTTGCATTATTGCTTCTTGTTATCGTGTTTCCAGTGTGTGGTTTTATTGTTGGCGGCTAGGACATCTCCTTTGGGGATTCCTTTTCCCTGCACTACATCAAGGTAAATCTATAAGAAACTATATTGTTAGAATATCAAAAATTGTTGTAGCAATTTTGTCTCATAGAGGAACCAAGGAAGAAGATGATGTTGTATAAGTGATCTTGAAAATTTTAACTCCAACATTCAAGAAAGTAGCTCAGATGATTCAACTATTGATACCTTTCACTAAGGATTTTACCAAGAAAATGTTGCTTAGAAGATTAGAAGCTATAGAAATAGAACTGAGATAGTCTAGAGATCTAGAAAGAGTGGAAATAGGTTTTAGTGCCCTTAAAATTTGACTTAATATGACAAGGAGTACAAGCACAAGTGGAGTTTTTTTGGTAGCAGTAGATATGATGAAGACAAGAAGATTGAGGATGGTATATCCCTTTTGTGACAAGAGAAAAAGATGGTAATAAAATCTTTAAATGTTGGACTTGTGATGAATTTGGTCATTATGCATCTAAATGTCCTAAATGAGAGAGAAAGTATAAGGGAAATTTTAAGCCTAGAAGAGGCAGAAATTGTTTGTATGCAAATCAAGATGAATAATCAGATGTGAAAGATCAAAGTGAAAGTGATGATGAATTGGGATTTGTGGCTATCAAGGAAGATGATCTTGATAGAGAAATTAGAGAAGAAAGAGCTCTAGTTTCCCAATTTGAAAAAAAAATTGATTGACTAATTGATAGTGGATGTTCACACCACATGACTTGTGATATGAACAAGTTTTCTAAGTTCAAGAATCATGATGGAGGTATTGTTTGAGTTGGTAGCAATGCAACCTATCATATAAAAAGAATTAGATCCATTACTATTGATGGTAAAACTAACACTAATGATGTTTATTTTGTTGATGTGTTGAAGTATAAGTTGTTGAGTGTTGGATAGTTAGTGGACAAGGGTTATTAGTTGTGATTTACTAAGAAGACCTACATTATCAAAGATAGAGATGGTAAGTTGATTGGAATAGAAAAAAGATCCAAAAGTAATGTATTTCAAATGAATCCTACTGAAATGACATGTTTGGTAGATAAAGTGGACAACATTTGGTTATGACGTAGAAGATTTTGTCACATAAACCTTGATAAAATTGTAAAGATTAGTAGTATCTTTTCAGTCAAAAATATGCCTTGGATAACAAAGCCTACTAATGTTGTGTTGGAATAATCAAATGGGAAGAGTACTTTAGGGGGGAGGGGGGGTGAATCAGAAGTATCACACTTTAACCTTTTTAAATCCTCAAAAACACTTAACTAAAAATAAATTGCATGCATGTAAACATATCAAATAAACATAAAGTAAACACACGCAAGTAAACACATGACACCAGAATTTGGTAACCCATAAAACCTCCAAAATGAGAAGCTAAAACTGGGGTAGGGATGATACCCACAAAATCACTATAGCAATAATATTTGACGACTTCTAATGGTCTACCCTGTTAAAGGCCTACCTTATTAGAGGCTTTACATTGTATCAACAGTGGCCTAGTTAGAGGATTTATAAACACTTTACTTGAAGTGTCACCCTATTAAAGGATTTTATCACCTCTTTAAAGAATCTACAAACTAGCTATTAAGCTAACCTATCAATAAAGGATTTTCCTTTTCCAATACAATTGCTAGAGAGTATTAGATTCATAAACCTAATTACTTACAATCTAAATTTTTTGAATTCAGGCACTTGATTTGCTCATTCTAATTTGATCCTTTAAGATATGATATCTATTCATAGACATTGCTTTGTTCTGATCAACTAGATATTCAATTGTTGATCCAATTCACTAAGTCTTTGACACCCCTGCTACTTGCTCTATTTTTCAATTCACTTTCTTTAACTATTCATCTACTTAGCAACTCAAAACCATGTGGTTTATTCCTTCTTATAAAGGCTTCAAAGAATTAGGGTTTGAAATGAATTCATGAGCTTAATTTTCTTTCTCAAATCATTAGATTTAACCTATTGGTTGCATGCAATCTCCACTTTTCTTATTGGTTTCATGTTCACATCATAGGTAAAGCAAAAGATTCAATCTTATCTTTTAATCCCTTCATGACTCATCCAAAAATGGTTTGCATCTGAGTTTGTAAAGGCACAAACTCATACATTGATTTTGTGTTACTCGGCACATGTAGATTATTGGTGCTTGTCACATGTATGATTCTATATTACTTGGCACCTATTGTGTTCTATCTTGCTCAACACATGTATGATTCAAGTTTTCTTAGCACACGTTGCATTCTGACTTCCTTGACATCAACTGTGACTCAGCACCTATATCATACTCAGCATCTATTGTTCACTTGACACCTAAAGTCACTCGGCACCTATTAGAATTCAAGCTCGGCACATACTGTAGCTCAGCATATATAAAGTACTTGGATTATATATAAAAATTGGTTAAGTGTGTTGACACTCAATTGTCAAAACCAATCTAAGACCAACAATCTCCCTCTTTGACATGAGTGTCAAAAACACTTTACTAAGCACTATAATTGATCTTATGAGTACATTATCCAATCTGTTTGGCATATGTACAAAATTTCAAAAACTTGTTCAAAATTTTGAAAGGAACAAAATACCTCAAAATTCTTATAACTCCCCCTGAGTTGATTGTGCCTTTTCCATTCTTGTAACCAAAATTCTTGTGCTAATGTATCTGATACTCTTTGCCTTTGCCCTATTTCTATACTCTATACCTATGTTACCTTCCATTCTTATTTACATCTCTCCCAAAAAATCAAAACATTATATCTACCCCACGTTATGTCTTATCTCTTATCTCCCCCTTTTGGCTATCATAGGATATGTACAATCTTTCCCCCTTTTATTCTCCAAAAGAATGAAATAAAATGAAAGAATGTAATTACTTTTATTTCATATTGTTGGCATTAAGTTATATTTGTCATTAGTGACAACACTTATTCAATTTGGTATGGTTATCGAGTTCATCATTCAGTTTCTAGTGTTTGTCGAGCAATCTAGTGATAACTAGGATTTACAGTTCACACCAAGCATTTTACAGGCCATCGAGTGAAAATAGATAGTGTGAAGTCGAGAAGTTATCGCCAAGAAGTTCAATTTTTACCAAGCTTCACAATGTTTATTAAGTCATCAGTTTGTGTGATATGAAGCTAGTGTAAACTAAGTGATGGATGAGTAGTTTTTATCGAGTATAGCAAGGTAAACATAGTATTCAGTATCTACCAAGTGACACTATATCTATGAAGTCTCCAATGGTCATCGAGTTTGAAGATACATCGTGTGATTAGTATGGACCAAGCCTCTACTTCTACCAAGTGCATGATGATGCCAAGTAATGCAGTGGATGCTGAGTATTAGAAGTTCACCAAGTTAGCTTACAGAACCCGAGTTTCTACTATTGGGCCGACTCAGTAATATTTTGTTTACTTGTGTTTTAGCTGACCTTGTAATTGTCAGAATTGGAATGGTATATATATGTGATGTATTGTATCATACCAATGTAAGAAGGTATCAAGGAATGAATGAATGTAAGAATTCATGTAATGTATAAGTAGATGTTTTGATGAATATGACTGAGTATTAGTAGCAGAGAAAAGAATTCAGCAAGGTCAATTCAAGAACAAAAATGTTTTATCTATCACAAGAGGTGATCAGTACTTCAAGGATCTAATCAGCAATCAAGTTGTAAGTAAGATCTTCTATTTCATCCTAACAGGTGAACCAGTCTCAAATCCTTGAATAGGGTAGACTTAACAGTCTTTGCTTAAAACTCCTAATAGAGTGCATACTTCATTGTATGTTTGTAAATCTTCTAACAAGGTGCACCTAGTAGTCCTATTTTCTCCTAATAGGGAAGATCACAAAAAGTGGTCAATGTAAGCTTTAACTAGCCAACTTTATGCTACAATAGTGATGTTTTGTGGGTATCATCCCCACCCTAGTTTTACTTTCTATTTGGAAGATTTTTGGGTCACCAAATTTTGTGTTTCATGTGTTATGAATGTTTATCTTTTAGTTTTCTTATACATGTAGTAAAGTAGATCAATTAATGGTGAATGATTGTTAAGTGCTAAATTTATGAAAAGTTTTTGAGGTTATTGATTCACCCCTCCCCTCTCAGTAACCTAGAAAGTCTTGATCATTTCCAACACATATCTCCTCAGGAATATCTCCCTTCTTATTATATCTCCCCCTTTTTGACACTTATGTCAAAGGGTGCTAAGGAGTAATACCATATTTTACCAAAAATGTGTTATTTACCTCCATAATCATCTTGAGAGTTGCATCTCAATTTTCCAAAGCAATTTCTAATGACTTATGTTAGATGGCAGTCTCTGCAGCAAGATGTATAAGTCCATCTAAAGTAGAAAGATTAGGATTTTTCTTTAGAATAGTTTCAGCATATACCTATTCCTTATGGAGTACTTCCAAATGTGGAGTAATGGAAGATTGGGTCTGCATTAGTTTGGCCTTTATATTGGCCTCTTCACTTGTTAGTGTAGCTAATTCTTTTTGAGTGTGAAGCAATTGAGCAAAATGATTCTCACTTTGAGCTGGATCTCTTGGTCGCTGCATGCTAGAAATCTTTAAATTTCTCTCCAAACTCAGTATTCTTTGGCCTGTCTCTTGTGTGAAATAGGAAAAATCACACAAGTTTTTATACAATGAGAAGACATTCTCAAGTACAGTCTTTGTCTTTTCAATCTTCTAGGCCAATTCAACCTATGAGAGTGCTATTTTATTAGATATTTTCTCATTTACCTTTCCTTGAAATTTCCTCTCAGACCATTCCATAAGTTTGACATTGGTTTCTTGGTCTTCATTTGTCACCTATTCAACAATTTTTGATAGTCATTACATTATAGGCTTTGTCTCATCAAGTGTTTGCAAGTTGAAGGAATCCATAAAGATATCCTTGATCTCATGTAGTGCTTGATTTTTCTTGAACTCCTTTATGAGTATTTCTTACCATTTTCTCCTATTCAAGGCTTCCTACATCTCAGTTATTTGTTCAATGATGATTTTCTTTGAGTCATAACTGGGTATGACTATCTCTTCATCTAACTCAGGGTCTCCATAGTGAAGTACCCTGGTCACCTTTGTTGAGCTCAAGCCTAGTGTGGAGGTTCACAGTGGCATTACCTTAGTGCTTGGCTTCTGAAGGACTTTTGTAGGAGTGCCTATTGTTGGTAGCTCTACCAATCTCTGTATACTAGCCTACTCCTCTTTTTTCGATGTGTCCTCCTTGTCTTTATCTGATCTTCCTTGATCAATGACAATAATTTGAGATGTACTTTAGGGTTGTACTATAGGATCAGATGTATCAATCTATCTTGTTTGCACTATTGTTGTATCTTTTCCTACTTTTGTACTCAGCTACTGTATGGTGTCAACTATTCTAGATGTATCAACTATTGGAGATCTTGGTGGAAGCATTAGAATTTAAACATTTATAGTTGTAGAGATAGAAGTTGGTTCTTGTGGATTCACCTTGTCTCTTGATGAGTCAACTACTACCTTTTGTAACTCATCCACATTGACCAATATTAGATTATTACATAATCTTGGTTGCTAAGTTGACTGGTCAAGGATCTTTGTGAGATCCTTTGTAGTTAATGGATTGATGTCTTGACATGATTTTTTAGTAATATCCTTAACTTTTATAGTGTCTACAGGTGTGATGATGACATGAGGAGGACTAGGAGGTGGCAATTGTGTGTCTTGCACACTCTATTCTTCTTGTTGTTGTTGTTAGTCAGTTGTTGCCATTTCCTCTCCCTTTTGTGTCTCCTCCTCTTCTCCTTTTTCTTTCTCCTCTTCATCTTTCTTTTCTTCTTCTCTTTTATCTTCTTCTTTCTTTTCTTCTTCTCCCTTCTCTTCTTCCTTTTCCTCTCCCTCTTTCTATTTCTCTACCTTCTCCTTCTCATTGGTTTCTATCTTATTTTCTTCTATATTTTATTCCTTATCTTCTCCATCTTTGTCATCTGTCAATTTGTATATTGACTTCCACAATTTTGTGTACTTATTAACAACTTCTTCAATTTTATTTTGTAAAATGCTAAAGGCTCTATACTTTGGTGCAAACTTGCCACCATGTTTCTTATTAGCCTTAGCAATTTTTCCTCTTGTCAAGTCTAGCATTACTTGTGCCAATGTTGATTCTCTTATTTCCTTTTCCATCTTAAGACAATAATGCCATTTGCTTTCAATAATTTCATACAATTCTTTAGGCATTGTATTGTCCAACTCAAGAGGTGTATTCTTGAATTATGCCATCACGACATACACTAATTCCTCTATCTTATTTTGACCCTCTCTACTTATTTTATTGAATTCAATACTTTTCAAATCAATAAAATCTGCATACTTAAAATTTTCACAAATTTTATCAATGCCTGATTTGGGAGGATTGCTTACCACTCTAAACTGGTTGATGTCTGCAGATTCTATCTTCTCCTCTTCATCAAAATCTGGTTGTGCTACATACTTTCTCCTTGGTTTCTTCTATATTGTACTAGTCTTCTCAGTAGCCTTCTTCTTTTCTTTGGTTTACTCCTTGGCCTTTTGATTAGATGCTCTAGTAGTAGCTCTTGTCACTAGTGTTGGCTTGGCTTGTGTAGGGTTGGAAACCTTCTTGGCTTTGGGCTAGGCTAGAGGCTGTGTTTTGGCTTTGCTTTTCTTTTTCTTGGCTTGAGTTTGTGCTTCCTCAGCTTCTTCTTCACCTAAGTCTTGAGTTAATTCCATTGGGCCTTGCCCTTGTTCTTCTTCTTCACTCTCATCTTCTTTGTCTTCATCCTCGACTATCCCCTCAATGCCTTCACCAAATTTCTTCTTTATTTTCTTCACCAGTTTTTCTTTCCTCTTGATTACAGAGGCTATCTTCAACTCCATCTCAACTTTGGACTTGACAATATCATAAGTACCAAAGGGTTTTGTAGTCTTGTCTATGTCTTCTGCAAGCTATGTTGTGATTGATGTTGATGCTTCATCAACATCTAACTCATAACCCAATGGCCTTATACATATCACCCTTAGAACTATTGCTTGGATGTAGGTGTAATCAATATCAACTAAGAAGCAAATGTCATTAATGTGTTGTTCCACTAGGGAAACTGGTATTCTCAATCTTTACTTTATGGATTTCTTAAAATCCTCAAAATAGCTTATCATCTAAGCCTCAAAATTGACACCCAATTGTTCAATATACTCATTGATTTGTGTAATGGCTAACTTGTTTGATTTCTAGTTCACCTTTCCAATAGAAGGAAACTCTTCCAAAACAAGGAAAAATATGCAAACAAGGATTGAACCAAACTTACATTGAGCTCCTTTAGATCTTTTGATTTCTCCCAAGTTCTCATTTATATGTTGCAACAATAGTTCTGCCAGATCATATGTATGATATTTATTTACAAGTTTATGTGCCACATCCACAGCAATGCAAGGTACACTATTCAATCTACTAGATTGATAGAACTTATGTGATATGACTCTCACTATAAAATCCAAAAGGGGATCTGTGATTGTATCTATTGTCATGCCCCTTTTATTCCATTTTTTCCTGTGTTCCCTTCAATGGCAATTATTTTTGAATCATAATTTTTTTTGTATAAAATATTGACGAATCTCAATAATAATAGGAAGTTTATTAATCACCATGGAATATTACAAATCAAAATTGAACATTTTTTTACCTTGTGGAATGTTATGAGAATCGTTACATATACTTTAAATCAATAGTGAATAATAAATATTGGTGATATATCCCTAAATTAACTAATAATTATGATAATTATTGGTCAGTTCAATTTAAATTCTCCAATAATATATTATATTTAGGTTACTGGAATCTATTCATGTAACAAATATTGTGGCAAATATTTGAGTTTAAATTTTTCAATAAAATAAATTATTGAACAATTTTAAATATTCTAGAATTGAATTTTATAAAACTATGGCAATTTAGGTTGTATCAAATCTTAAATTATTAGCCAAAATACTAGCCAAAAAATTCTAAAATTAGCCAATTTATGAATATTAGCCACTAAATTATACCCTAAATCACTCTGTAGGGTCTTATGTCGATCTAGGGTTGGAAATAATGTAACCCTATGCACTATCTTCTTTGTTATTTTGATTGGTCCTCCTTCTTTAGTACTGGTAAAGTGTCATTACTAGATCTTGGTGATTTTATCAATTGTTCAAAGTGCTTGATGGCTTAACTTGATTTGTTAAAGTTTTTTTCTATCTCCTTCTCTCTTCTCAATTCATTCTACAATTGTTCATTTTGCATTTTCAAAGTGGAGATCTCAATGTCCTTCATATTTAGCTCATGATGAGCATTCATCATTTGGCTAAGGGTATCTAACTACATGTTGGAGATCTTTGTAAGCTCTATTTACTTCTCCTCCAATTTATTTGCAAGGTTTCTTTTATCATCCTCAAGCATAGCCCTATCCTCAATGGCTCTTTTCTTCTATTCAGTTATCTCACACAGCATCATGGCTTGTGACTCTTGCTTCATTTTAAGAAATCTTATCTCTTCTGCTTGAGCTCTATTATTTTCCATCAATTTTGCTACTTTGCATCAAATTCCTTGGAATCTCTATTGGTAAACACTTTTTTGGTATTAATCTCCTTGTAGTGTGTGTCATTTTTAGCTATGGCTATATCCTTCCTTCTTTTTAAGAATCTTCTCAATTCTTCTCTGGCTTCCTCCAAGTTGCACATCAATCACTTGATTCTCTATGATCTTCCCAAGTTTAAAGACTTCCATCTTCAAATCTTTTCTCTAAGCTATTAGGCTTCTCCTTGTGAGAACCTTGCTCTAATACCAACTATTGGAATAATCAAATGGGAAGAGTACTTTTGAGGGGGGGTGTGAATCGAAAGTATCACACTTTAACATTTTTAAATCCTTTAAGACACTTAACTAAAAATAAACTGCATGCATGTAAACATATCAAATAAACATAAAGTAAACACATGACACCAAAATTTGGTAACCCAGAAACCCTCCAAAATGAGAAGGTAAAACAAGGGTGGGGATGATACCCACAAAATCACTATAGCAATAATGTTTGACCACTTTTGATGGTCTAACCTATTAAAGGTCTACCCTATTAAAGACTTTACACTATGTCAATAGTGACCTAGTTAGAGGATTTACAAACACATTACTTGAAGTGTCACCCTATTAAAGGATTTTATCAACTGTTTAAAGGATCTACAAACTAGCTATTAAGCTAACCTATCAACATAGGATTTTCCTTTTCTAATACAATTCCTAGAGAGTATTAGATTCATAAACCTAATTGCTTACAATCTCAAATTTCTGAATTTAGGCACTTGATCTACTCACTCTAATTTGATCCTCTGAGATCTGATATCTATTCATAGCCCTTGCTTTGTTCTGATCAACTAGATATTCAATTGCTGATCCAATTCACTAAGTCTTTGACATCCCTGCTACTTGCTCTATTCTGTGATTTACTTTCTTTAACTATTCATCTACTTAGCAACTCAAAATCATGGGGTCTATGCCTTCTTATAAAGGCTTTGAAGACTTAGAGTTTGAAATTAATTCATGAATTTAATTTTCCCACTCAAATCCTTAGATTTAACCTATTGGTTGCATGCAATCTCCACTTTTCTTATTGGTTGCATGATGATATCATAGGTAAAGCAAAAGATTTGATCTTATCTTTTAATCCCTTCATGACTCATCCAAAAATGGTTTGCATCTGAGTTTGTGAAGGCACAAACTCATATGTTGATTCTATGTTACTCGACACATGTAGATTACTAATGATCAGCACATGTATGATTCTAGTTTGCTCAGAACATGTTGCATTCTAACTTGCTCGGTATCAACTATGACTCAACACCTATATCATGCTTGGCGTCTATTCTTCACTCAACACCTGAAGTCACTTGGTACCTATTGGAATTTTGACTCGGCACATACTGTAGCTTGGCATATATAGTGTACTCGGCTTCTATATGAAAATTGGTTAAGTGTGTTGACACTAAATTGTCAAAACCAATTTGAGACCAACATGTTGTTTATAAAGAATGTATTTTGGCTAAATAGAAGAAAGTATCATTTCCTAGAAAAAAATTCACTACCAAAGAGAAGTTAGAGATCATTCACACATATCTGAGTGGTCCTTCAAGAACAAGAGGATTCTATGGTGAAAGGTACTTTATGATATTCGATGATGATTTCACTAGAATGGTGTGGGTAGCATTGCTTAAAGAGAAATCTAAAGCTTTTGAGAAGTTTAAGATACTCAAGAATAGAGTTGAGAATGAATCTAGTGTTAAGATAAAGTATTTAAGATTAGATAGAGGAGGAGAGTTCACCTCTAGAGAGTTTAACATATTTTGTGAAGAGAATAGAATCAAAAGATAGATGTTCTCACCTAGAACACCTAAGAAAAATGGAACTGTTGAAAGAAGAAATAAATCAGTAGTAGCAGTAGTAAGAGTGATGTTGTTTAAAAATCATGTTTCTAAGACATTTTGGAGAGTAGTAGACAGTACATCAGTATGCACTCTAAACAGAGTATAGATCAAAAAAGGTATGAAGAAGACACCCTATGAATTGTGGTTTGGTCACTCATCAATCAATCAAGTATTTTAGAATATTTGGAAGAAACTATTACAATAAGAGAGATGATGACATTGGTAAGTTTGATCCAAGAAGTGATTAAGGTATGTTTCTTGGTTATTCATTAAAAATTGAGGCATACAAATGTTTTAACTATAGAACTAAGACAATAGTTGAATGCAAAAATGTAAGGATTGATGAAAAATTTAGAACTATGGAAGAGATGGTAGATTATAACTTTAATGAAAAAGAAGATAATTATAGAATTATTAAACAAAATATAAAAGTTTTCTTTGAGACTAACAATGATCTGCAAAATGATGTGTTAATTATTAAGAAAAGAGGAGAGAATAGATTTCAACCTAGAGATGAGATAAGAGTTGAGATGTCAACTCCTACGAGAATCTAAAAATAAGTCACCCTCTAGAGCAGATAATTGGAAGCAAAGACAAAGTTGTGATGAAAAGAAATAGAGTTAATGAAGAAATATTTTTGATTTATCAAGTCAAACCTAAGAGTACAGATGAAGCATGTAACTTAGATGATCATTAGATTCAAGAAATGAAAGAAAAATTAGATCAGATTGTGAAGAATGAAACATGGGAGTTAGTTCCTAGACCTAAAGATAAGAATGTGATAGGAACCAAATGGGTATTCTAAAACAAGATGAATGAGAAATGTCAAGTTGTGAGGAGCAAGGCTAGACTTGTATGCAAGTGATATTCATAGCAAGAAGGCATAGACTATGATGAGACATATCAACCTATAGCTAGAATGGAATCAGTAAGAATGTTCTTGGATTATGTAGCAAAAAAGAAGTTTAAGGTTAGAAGACAAAGACATGGTATGCAAACTAAAGAAATCTCTATATGGTTTGAAGCAAGCACCTAGAACCTAGTAAGCAAGGTTGCAGTGTTATTTGGCAAAACTTGGATTTGCTAAAGGTATGATAGATAGTCACTTGTTTTTGAAAGAAATTAAGAATGGTTTGTTGATAATAGTAATATTTGTTGATGATATCATATTTGGAGGTAATGATGAAGAAATTGATAAGTTTGCTGAAGAAATGAATAATGAGTTTGAAATGAGCATTATAGGAGAAATGAAGTTTTTCCTAAGATTGCAGATTGTGCAAAACAGTGATGGAATTTTCATTTCACAAGCTAAATACCTGAAAGACTTCTTGAAAAGGTTTGGATTAAAAAGTTATAAACCTATTGGTACACCTATGATAATTTGTCACAACTTATCTAGCAAAGATGAGGCACCTATAGTAGAGAGGAAGTACAAATCCATGATTGGTGGTTTGCAATATTTGACTCATAGTAGACCAGATCTAGCAAATGCAGTTAGGATTGTAGCTAGATTTCAAGTTGATGCTAAGGAGTACCATTATGTAGTAGTAAAGAGGATATTCAAATATTTGATAGTAACATATGACTATGGAATTTGGTATGATAGATTGATTGATTTCACTCTATGTGCGAGGCCTCGCCCTGACCCATCATAGCATAGCAATGCATCACTATTACTTTTGGATATTCACGACTCGAGATGTCGAGAAATTATCTGATGCTTAGAACATATTTTATTATTTCATGTTGTGTGATGTTATTTTCAGATATATTTGATGATTGTCATTTAATGTTTCATGTATATGTGTGTTGATGAAATCAATAAATGTAGGATTGAGACGTTGATTTAAGATATTTTAAATGGTTAAGAATTATGTAGGATGAAGAAACCTTTATTGATGTGTGTTTTAATTTAAGTAAATTTCTGATACATATACATATATGTACATGTGATTTTATGGGACTACTGATGTGTGCAATGAGTGTGCAGATATTTAGCCGAGAAACCCCACGAAGGAACAGAACTGATCTCCATGTGCTAAATTTGGAAACCCTTTTGTTCGTAAATCACGTATTTGTATTGTGTGATGTATGTATGTATCTTTCTATGTTCAGTGAATGATAATGTTCATAGTTATGTTCTTTCAGTGTCGCTTGACACTTGTAAAATGTTTATGTGCCTTAGTATGCTAGTTAGGGTTAATTGTTTAACCTTTGGATTCAAGTTGGTTTAAGTTAGTGTCAGTTTCTCTATTAGGTTCTTAATCAAGGTTAGTCATTCCTCAATCCGGATTAGTGCTTGTTTGCAAGATAGAGTAGTTAGATGGACCTATTTTATTCCTAGATTTCATTTGACTCTAAACCTCTTCCCTAAGGCTTTAAAACATGTTATTATTCTAACCAAAGGGTATGGGTATGGGTTAGGGGTCTTTTCCAACCCCTAAGCCCCTTTTTTTGACTTTTGAGGTCACTCAAAAGTCCCCTTTTTGCCTTTGTGCGAAAATTGCAAGTGGTTGTCATGAGTTGTCTTACCCCACCTCCTTTTCAGATTTAACCATGGTGTGGGTTGAGTTAGGAGCTTCTAGATTTGTAGGTGGGTGGGTGTAGTTATTGCTCCTTTTGGGTGGTTGAGTTGGAGGCTTATTTAGAGGCCTTCCTTGGACTAGTTGTTTTGTTTCCCAATCTCTACATTTAGAGAAGATTTCTTGAAGCTTGAAGGAAGGAAAGAGATACTCTACTCAAACTGGTTCATTGCCATTACCTCTTTGTGAAGGTAGGAAACTTCCATCTCCTTTATCCAGTTTTTATGTTTCATTTCATGTTCTTGTTACCTTGTTATTGTTTTACTGTTGTATGGTTGTGGGTATGTTGGAAAGATTTGTAAACCATGTTATTTTGGTTGTTTTCCTTTCTTGTTTATGTTTGCAATTTTGAGTTTCCTTGCATGGGTGTTTTGGTATTACTCACCCTAGGAGAGGGCAGAAGTGACCAATTTTGGGAGAGGTTTGTTTAGTTGGACTTCCAACCTATGTAGAGTCTCTTCTCAGGATGAGAAGAGGGATAAAGCGTAGGGTGTTATGGGCCCCTACCCATCAGCACAAACCTGGTATGAGTATGACAAGTTTAAATGGAAGAACGGAAGTTCTTGGTTATTGGCCCCGATTAGGCATCTGAATTGGTGTTGTGTTTGACTTCTTCAGTTGGAAGAATCCACCTCTCCCTAGTCTTGATTCATTGTGAATCCTATTGTGTAAACCATGTATGATTATGCATGTTTGATTTTCTTTTGGTTCTGCTTGGTTGTCACCCGATTAGTTATTGGTTTCCTCCATGGTTCTTGAAATAAGATTCAGAAAATATTACAAACTCCTTGATTATGATCATGAAGAAAATTGGATAAAATTGTTGTAATTGGGATTGATATCCTATGAAATTGTAATTTTTTTAAACCTTATTGTAAATAGGCATCGAAGCCAAGTTTTCTTCCTGATTCTTTCCCAGCTGAGCCTTTGAATTAGGTTGGCCAATAAAATTGGTGTTGGGTATAATTGCTTGTCCTGTGATTTAATCGTAAATTCTAATTTCTGATGGATGCATATCTAAATAGTATGGAGTTATGATGATGGGTTAATCAAGAAAAATTTTCTAGTTCCTTTTATGTTCAAAATTAAAATTATGATTAAGGAAAGAATACAATGGCTATGGTTGATTTATTGCAATTCAAGTTATTTAGGAGATCAAATTTACCATGCGTTATTGTGGCCACCACCTTTGTGTAGTATAAGAACATCAAGGGAGAAAAGTCCATTGCTATAATTTGGTTGTCTCATTGTCTTGGATAGAAATATCTCTCAAGAATTTAGAATACTTGATGTTTGAGTGATAAAAAAAAGTATTTTCCAAACTAAATTTGATATCATAGCAGAGATAGTATTCATAGAAATGATTATCCTTGTTGATTATTATTATCATTTTGGTTCTAGTGTATAGTAGCTATGAATGTACATTCAAATTTAAATCTGCATGAGAATATAATGTCAATCTTTGAGAAAGTGGTTTTTAAACTTCATAATGCATAGATAGGAACAATTCAAATAGTTTCATATCAAGCCTTGTCATGGAATGTATATCCATTGTATTAAGTTTAATGTTTGAATGTTAAGTGAATCACCATTTTAAAGACTATACTTAATTTATAAATATCTCCAAATTATCCTAGATTACAAAAGAAGAAAATCAAGTGAATAACATAAAATAAATAAGGGCAAGGAATAACTTGTTGTAGGCGTTCAATTATCTCTTTGGAAAATGTATGAGGGAACCAAAATATGAGAATGTCTATTACAGTTCAATAATAAATTCACAAAGAATATTCCTTTTGATCTCTTTGAGAAAATTAAAATATAAAATATATTCTAATTCAAATAACATTTAAATTGTTATGAGCAATTTTTGAATATACTAAATATCCTAACTACCTAATAAACTTTATTGTCTTTACTACTTTTATCCTTCCCCTTTGCACGTCAACTCTGATAAGCAATTTAATAAAGCTATAAAGTTTCTGCTATCATTTAACATGGGGTGGGGGTGACATCACCCTGGCCACCCCCATGTCCCATCCCCCCCCTTATGATTTGGAGTGCTTCCCTTTTTGTGGTTGGGCCTTTATCATTTGGGCAAGACTTATTAAGTTTGCCATCCTTGCTGATCGATTCACCTTGTGGTGAGATCTGCGTAGGTATTTGGGGTAGAGCGCTGTCCCAAGGACAGCGCTTGGGAAGCGCATGTCCTTTGGGAAGCACTGCCTAATGTTGGGGTGGCAAGGGTAGATGTGACGTGAGTCACATTTGGAATTAGGGCTTTGGAGAGTAGGGTGTAGGTGGCTTAGGGTAGGTTAGGTTAGTATTTAGGTCAGTTTAAGATTTAAGGTTTTTTTTTTTTATCTATTTTATTTTTAATATAGATTAGTATGTTTAAATAAGTTAGTATAGATTTTAGTTTAAAATAAGTTGGATTAGTTAGTTTAGTTAATTATTTAGTTGTTTAGTATATTTTAGTAATGGGTATTAAAGTTACATTAAAATGTAATTTAGTTTAGAATTATGATTAGTTGGTTATATTAAATTTAATTAGTTTTGTTCTTAGATTAATTTAGTTGTTTTTATATTAATGTTAATTTACTTAGTTTTGTAATATTTTAGTGTCGATTTAGATTTATGTAAAACTGAATATGGTATTTAATTTAAGTTAAATTTTGGTTAGATTTAAGTTAAATCTTAGATTTTAGAGATGTTCGTATTAAATAGAATCTTGTTAATTTGGTTTTCTTTAATAAATTGATTTATTAAATTAACTTTGTAAAAGATAGTTAGTATTAGATGTAAATATTAATGGGTTTAATTAAGATGGTTAGTCCCATGAATCATATTAGACTAATTAACAATCTATTTAAATTAATGATCGATATCAATCTTATCAAAAAAAATTGTGTGTGTGTGTTTTGCCCTCGTAGTTTGGCCATGACATTTTGGTATCAGAGCCCGTGTTTCAAAACTAGGAACCTTAACCATTATGCTTCCTAAACTTAACTCAAACTTTTAATTGTGTAGATGCTGCTTGTTACTCGTAACCGGTGAGGCAAAGGTCATAAGATTGGGGGTGGTAGAGCGGGACAGGAGGGTGGACCACCATTGCCTCCACCACCACCTCCACCACCACCACCAAACCCAAACCAGAACATTATTGATGCACTTTAGACTTTGATCGGTGTGGTTCAGCAGAGAGTAGTACCTATAGTTTAGCCTGTTCAGCAGATTCCAGTAGTGGAAGTAGAGGGACCAGGAGGAGGCAGGCCCAGAGTCAGAGAGAGGACTAGGAGTCCCCTACCGAGACAGTTAGAGGGTCAGGGTGAACACGAGGAAGAATCCATACACCAGAGAGGACCCCCTTTTGAAAGACCTCCTAGGAATATAGGAGATGACATTAGGGAATTGATTCGACTTGGACCACCATTGTTTACCAGTACCACTGAGGGTTCAGTAGCAGAGGCATGGTTGCAGAGCTTATAGTGGTGCTTTGGGTTATGCCCTTATGGGAGTAATCTAAAAGCATGCCTAGCAGTTCATCAGTTGAGAGGGGATGCCTCCAACTGGTGGCATCAGGAGGAGATCATTGGTGGAGTGAGGATGGACACCCTCACATGGGAATCTTTCCTAGAAATATTCTGAGAGAGGTACTTGTCAGAACATTTTTGGCAGAAACAGATAGAGGAGTTCCATTCTCTTTATCAGAGAGGCCTTACAGTGGCTCAGTATGAGAGTAGGTTTCTCGAGCTCCTTCCCTATGTGGAATACATGAAGGACGAGAAACTATGGGTGCATCACTTTATCATGGGTCTGAATTTCTCTCTTCAGGGCCCAGTTAGGATGGCTTTCCCTACCACCTTTAGACAGGTAGTGGAGATAGCACTAGTTGCTGAGGATACTCGAGGTAGGTAGGAGTCACGGGATCAGCCTTAGAACTGAAACTCCTTCCAGCAGAAACCCCCTTGGAAAGGGAATCAGAACTATACAGTAGGGTCCTCTAGGGGCCAGCAGTCTCAGCAGCCAAAACCTCAGCAGCAGCAGCAGAAACCTTCTCAGGGTTATCAAGGCTCTAAGCCCAAGCAATGGCAGTCACAGGGCCCTAGGCAAGATCAGAAAGTATAGGCCCCATAGTCACAGTCAGTGAAGACTCAGCAGTCTTCTAGGGGAGGATTCAGTGGATCTAGCAAGTTAGGAGGCCCATAACAGTCTGGGCCACAGGGTGCACGATCTTATACTCACAGACCATGCTACACTTGTGGTGGCATGGGTCATATAGCTAGGGAGTGTCCGCAGGGATAGGCATCCAGTGGTTAGAGTAGGGCTTTTTCAGAGCCGACAGTTGGTGACATGGGCAGATCCCATAGATTTTTTGCAGCAGTTGACAACCGCTAGGCTGAGCATCAGGCCACAGTTATCGAGGCTACAGGTATTATACAGGGCCGTATGGTTGCAGTTTTATTTGATTCCAGGGCTACTGACTCTTTTATATCTCCATTTGTGGTGGAGCATTGCGGGCTAGTGGCAATTAGACAGGATGTTAGTTGGGAGGTAGAGTTAGCCTCAGGAGCTAGAGTGTCAGTTAGTTCCATGGTGCGGAGTTGTCAGATGTAGATTGGAGACATGTCCACTAGGACTGATCTACGCATTACCCCCTCTAGGTTCTTATGATGTTGTTCTTGGCATGGATTGGCTTTATGCCCACAACACCAAGATGGATTGTCGAAAGAAGAGGGTGGAATGTGTGGATGATGATGGTATCTCTAGGGAGATCCTTGGAGTGAAGAGGCCAGTGTCCCTTCGTATGATTTCTGCTATGCAGCTTAGACGGTGCATGCGAAAGGGTTGTCAGTTGTTTGCTATCACTATTAGTGACCGAGAGGAAGATTCAGAAAGGGAGCCATCCCTTGATGATTTTCCAATCCTTCAAGAGTTCGCAGATGTGTTTCCTTCAGAGCTTCCTGGTATGCCTCCACCTCAAGCAGTGGATTTTCACATAGATCTAGTGCTAGGAGCCGAGCCAGTTTTGAGAGCACCATAAAGAATGACTACTCATGAGCTTAGTGAGCTAAAGGCTCAGTTGGAGGAACTCTTGGAGAAGGGGCATATTCAACCTAGTGTGTCCCCTTGGGGAGCACCGGTGATCTTCATCAAGAAGAAGGATGGATCACTTAGGTTGTGTATCGATTATCGGCAATTGAACAAGGTGACCATCAAGAACCGATACCCTCTTCCCAGAATTTATGACCACTTTGATTAGTTGCAGGGTGCCCGAGTATTTTATAAGATTGACCTAAAGTCAGGTTACCATCAGTTGAGGATTTTGGATAGTGATATCCCTAAAATAGCTTTTCGTACTAGGTATGGCCACTACGAGTTCACCGTGGTACCTTTTGGCCTTACGAATGCTCTAGCTGTATTCATGAGCCTCATGAATGGAGTATTTTGTACCTTTTTGGATAAGTTTTTGGTTATGTTTCTTGATGACATTCTTATTTATTGTCATGATGAGAGAGAGCATGAAGAGCACCTGAGACAGGTATTGCAAAGGTTGAGAGAGAATCAGTTGTTTGGCAGCTTGTCGAAGTCTGCATTCTTCAGACTCGAGATACACTATTTGGGTCATGTCATATCGGGTGATGGTGTCTCAGTAGACCCATCAAAGATTAGGGCTATCATGGATTGGCCAGCACCCACCAGTGTTACCGAAGTGAGGAGCTTTATGGGGCTAGCAGGGTATTACCGACGCTTCATTTCAGGATTCTCTAGATTGGCACACCCTATCACTTCTCTTTAGAGGAAGGGGAAGAAGTATGAGTGGATAGAGAAGTGTGGTAGAGCTTTTGAAGAGCTCAAGAGAGCCCTCACGAGTGCAACGATTCTTGCAGTACCAGATCCTATTGCAGATTTTGTGGTGTGCACCGATGCATCTTTAGATGGTTTAGGAGTAGTCCTTATGTAGGAAGGACGACCTATTTCCTTTGAGTCTAGGAAGTTGAAGACTCATGAACTCAATTATCCTACTCATGACCTAGAACTAGCGGCAGTGGTTCATGCCTTGGTGAGATGGCGACATTTCCTTCTGGGTCATAGATTCGAGCTTCATTTCGATCACCAGAGCTTACAGTACATATTTTCTCAGCCGAACCTTAATGCTAGGCAAAGAAGGTGGATGGAGTTCCTGTGTGAGTATGATTTTGATGTTTATTAAATCAAGGGAAAGGAGAATGTGGTTGCAGATGCCTTAAGTAGAAGGCGCCATGAGCGTTCATCTATGACTACTTGCACTGACTTGAGAGAGCGAATTTTGCAGCACTTACCAGCTGCTGAGCTTTATGCAAAAGTTAGTCAGTTAGTACACTCTCAGAGACCTTTGGAAGGGAATTTTGTAGAGTATTCTTTAGAGTTTGATGGACTTTTGTGGCATAGGGGACGTATGTATGTACCTTCCATTGGGGTTTTGCACGAGCTCATTTTACTTAACGCTCACAGAGAACCTTATGCAGTGCACCCCAGTGTTAAGAAGTTACATGCAGATTTGAGGTAGTTGTATCATTGGTCAGGCATGAGAGTGCAGATTGCTAGCATAGTTGCAAGATGCCTCAAGTGCCAGAGGGTGAAGGCAGAGCACCGTCATCCTGGCGGGCTTCTCTGGCTACATGAGATTGCACTGTGGAAATGGGACACTATATCGATGGATTTTATTGTTGGTCTTCCTATGTCATCTCATCGCCATGATGCCATTTTGGTGATAGTTGACACCTTGACCAAGGTTGCCCATTTTTCACTCGTGCGTACTACATTTACAGCACGAGACATAGCTCAAGTGTTCTTGCAGGACATTGTTAGACTTCATGGTGTTCCCCGTAAGATCATCTCTGATAGAGACTCCTTGTTCACTTCTTCATTTTGAAGAGAGTTGCAGTCAGCTTTGGACACTAGGCTCAATTTTAGTACAGCGTACCATCCTCAGACCGATGGCCAGACCGAGTGAGTGAATCAAGTTTTGGAGGACATGCTACATATGTACGTAATGGATCATCAAGTCAAATGGGAGGAATACCTTCACCTTGTTGAGTTTTCCTATAATAATGGGCATCATTCTTCCATAGGTACGCCGTCATATGAGGCTTTGTACAGAAGACCGTGCAGGACACCCTTGAGTTGGGATAGGATCAAGGATCGAGTATCTATTGGTTCCCAGTTAGTAAAGGAGATGGAGCAGCAGGTGACCCTGATTAGACAACGCCTGAAGGAGGCACTGGATAGGCATAAGAAGTATGCAGATGCGAAGAGGATAGATCGAGAGTATCAGGTTGGAGATAGAGTGTTCCTGAGGGTGCGACCACACAAGAGTCCGATTTGTTTTGGAAAGGGCTCTAAGTTGGCACCCTGGTTTGTTGGGTTGTTCGAGATCCTTGAGAGGATAGGACCTGTTGCATACCATTTAGCTTTGCCACCTAGCCTATCACGCATCCACGATGTGTTTCATATTTTAGTAGTTAGAGGATACATTTATGATGAGTCTCATATTATAGATTGGGATGCTTTACAGGTGGACTCAGATGGACAGCTAGCACTGGAGCCTATCCGCATTATTGCTTGACAGACCCTAGCACTTCGAGGCCAAGAGCTGGACCAGGTTAGGGTCCAATGGGATTGTTACGATGAGGTCACAGCTTCATGGGAGGATGCAGCGCAGATGCAATCTCAGTACCCATACCTTTTTGATGAAATCCAGGAGGAAGTTCATGCCTAGTGGGGGAGGATGTGAGGCCTCGCCTCGACCCATCGTAGCATAGCGATGCATTACTATTACTTTTGGATATTCACGACTTGAGATGTCGAGACATTATCTGATGCTTAGAACATATTTTATTATTTCATGTTGTGTGATGTTATTTTCAGATATATTTGATTATTGTCATTTAATGTTTCATGTATATGTATGTTGATGAAATCAATAAATGTAGGATTGAGACGTTGATTTAAGATATTTTAAATGGTTAAGAATTATGTAGGATGAAGAAACCTTTATTGATGTGTGTTTTAATTTAAGTAAATTTCTGATACGTATACATATATGTACATGTGATTTTACGGGACTACTGATGTGTGCAATGAGTGTGCAAATATTTAGCCGAGAAACCCCACAAAGGAACAGAACTGATCTCCATGTGCTAAATTTGGAAACCCTGTTATTCGTAAATCACGTATTTGTATTGTGTGATGTATGTATGTATCTTTCTGTGTTCAATGAATGATAATGTTCGTAATTATGTTCTTTTAGTGTCACTTGACACTCATAAAATGTTTATGTGCCTTAGTATGCTAGTTAGGGTTAATTTTTTAACCTTTGGATTCAAGTTGGTTTAAGTTAGTGTCAGTTTCTCTATTAGGTTCTTAATCAAGGTTAGTCATTCCTCAATCCATATTAGTGCTTGTTTGCAAGATAGAGTAGTTAGATGGACCTATTTTATTCTTAGATTTCATTTGACTTTAAACCTCTTCCCTAAGGCTTTAAAACATGTTATTATTCTAACCAAAGGGTATGGGTATGGGTTAGGGGTCTTTTCCAACCGCTAAGCCCCTTTTTTTGACTTTTGAGGTCACTCAAAAGTCCCCTTTTTGCCTTTGTGCGAAAATTGCAAGTGGTTGTCATGAGTTGTCTTACCCCACCTCCTTTTAGGGTTTAACCATGGTGTGGGTTGAGTTAGGAGCTTCTAGATTTGTAGGTGGTTGGGTGTAGTTATTGCTCCTTTTGGGTGGTTGAGTTGGAGGCTTATTTAGAGGCCTTCCTTGGACTAGTTGTTTTGTTACCAAATCTCTATATTTAGAGAATATTTCTTGAAGCTTGAAGGAAGGAAAGGGATACTCTACTCAAACTGGTTCATTGCCATTACCTCTTTGTGAAGGTAGGAAACTTCCATCTCCCTTATTCAATTTTTATGTTTTGTTTCATGTTCTTGTTACCTTGTTATTGTTTCATTGTTGTATGGTTGTGGGTATGTTGGGAAGATTTGTAAACCATGTTATTTTGGTTGTTTTCCTTTCTTGTTTATGTTTGCAATTTTGAGTTTCCTTGCATGGGTGTTTTGGTATTACTCACCCTAGGAGAGGGCAGATGTGACCAATTTTGGGAGAGGTCTATTTAGTTGGACTCCAACCTGTGTAGAGTCTCTTCTCAGGATGAGAAGAGGGATAAAGGGTAGGGTGTTATGGGCCCCTACCCATCAGCACAAACCTGGTATGAGTATGGCAAGTTTAAATGGAAGAACAAAAGTTCTTGGTTATTGGCCCCAATTGGGCATCTGAATTGGTGTTGTGTTTGACTTCTCCAGTTGGAAGAATCCACCTCTCCCTAGTCTTGATTCATTGTGAATCCTATTGTGTAAACCATGTATGATTATGCATGTTTGATTTTCTTTTGGTTTTTCTTGGTTGTCACCCGATCAGTTATTGGTTTCCTCCATGGTTCTTGAAATGAGATTCAGAAAATATTACAAACTCCTTGATTATGATCATGAAGAAAATTGGATAAAATTGTTGTAATTGGGATTGATATCCTATGAAATTGTATTTTTTTAAAACCTTATTGTAAATAGGCAACGAAGCCGAGTTTTCTTCTTGATTCTTTCCCGGCTGAGCCTTTGAATCAGGTTGGCCAATAAAATTGGTGTTGGGTATAATTGCTTGTCCTGTGATTTAATCGTAAATTCTAATTTTGGATGGATGCATATCTAAATAGTATGGAGTTATGATGATGGGTTAATCAAGCAAAATTTTCTAGTTCCTTTTATGTTCAAAATTAAAATTATGATTAAGGAAAGAATACAATGGCTATGGTTGATTTATTGCAATTCAAGTTATTTAGGAGATCAAATTTACCATGCGTTATTGTGGCCACCACCTTTTTGTAGTATAAGAACATCAAGGGAGAAAATTCCATTGCTATAATTTGGTTGTCTCATTGTCTTGGATAGAAATATCTCTCAAGAATTTAGAATACTAGATATTTGAGTGATAAACAAAAGTATTTTCCAAACTAAATTTGATATCATAGCAGAGATAGTATTCATAGAAATGATTATCCTTGTTGATTATTATTATCATTTTGGTTCTAGTGTATAGTAGTTGTGAATGAACATTCAAATTTAAATCTGCATGAGAATATAATGTCAATCTTTGAGAAAGTTGTTTTTAAACTTCATAATGCATAGATAAGAACAATTCAAATAGTTTCATATCAAGCCTTGTCATGGAATGTATATCCATTGTATTAAGTTTAATGTTTGAATGTTAAGTGAATCACCATTTTAAAGACTATACTTAATTTATAAATATCTCCAAATTATCCTAGATTACAAAAGAAGAAAATCAAGTGAATAACATAAAATAAATAAGGGCAAGGAATAACTTGCTGTAGGTGTTCAATTATCTCTCTGTAAAATGTATGAGGGAACCAAAATATGAGAATGTCTATTACAGTTCAATAATAAATTCACAGAGAATATTCCTTTTGATCTCTTTGAGAAAATTAAAATATAAAATATATTCTAATTCAAATAAAATTTAAATTGTTATGAGCAATTTTTGAATATACTAAATACCCTAACTACCTAATAAACTTTATTGTCTTTACTACTTTTATCCTTCCCCCTTGCACGTCAACTCTGATAAGCAATTTAATAAAGTTATAAAGTTTTTGCTATCATTTAACATGGGGTGGGGGTGATGTCACCCTAGCCACCCCCATGTCCCATCCCCCCCCTTATGATTTGGAGCGCTTACCTTTTTGTGGTTGGGCCTTTATCATTTGGGCAAGACTTATTAAGTCTTCCATCCTTGCTGATCGATTCACCTTGTGGTGAGATCTGCGTAGGTATTTGGGGCAGAGCGCTATCCCAAGGACAGCGCTTGGGAAGCGCATGTCCTTTCGGAAGTGCTACCCAATGTTGGGGTGGCAAGGGTAGATGTGATGTGAGTCACATGTGGAATTAGGGCTTTGGAGAGTAGGGTGTAGGTGGCTTAGGGTAGGTTAGGTTAGTATTTAGGTCAGGTTAAGATTTAAGGTTTTTTTTTTTATCTATTTTTTTTTTAATATAGATTAGTATGTTTAAATAAGTTAGTATAGATGTTAGTTTAAAATAAGTTGGATTAGTTAGTTTAGTTAATTATTTAGTTGTTTAGTATATTTTAGTAATGGGTATTAAAGTTAGATTAAAATGTAATTTAGTTTAGAATTATGATTAGTTGGTTATATTAAATTTAATTAGTTTTGTTCTTAGATTAATTTAGTTGTTTTTATATTAATGTTAATTTACTTAGTTTTGTAATATTTTAGTGTCAATTTAGATTTATGTAAAACTGAATATGGTATTTAATTTAAGTTAAATTTTGGTTAGATTTAAGTTAAATCTTAGATTTTAGAGATGTTCGTATTAAATAGAATCTTGTTAATTTGGTTTTTTTTAATAAATTGATTTATTAAATTAACTTTGTAAAAAATAGTTAGTATTAGATGTAAATATTAATGGGTTTAATTAAGATGGTTAGTCCCATGAATCATATTAGACTAATTAACAATCTATTTAAATTAATGATCGATATCAATCTTATCAAAAAAAATTGTGTGTGTGTGTGTGTGTTTTTCCCTCGTAGTTTGGGCATGACACTATGTGTATATATTGATGCAGATTGGGCAGGTAGTATGGATGAGAAAAAGAGAACCAGTGGTGGAGCATTATTTCTTGGAGGAAGATTGGTTTCTTGGCTAAGAAAGAAACAAGATTGTATTTCTCATAATACAGTTGAGGTAGAGTATGTTGCAGTAGCAAATAACTGTAATCAAGTTATGTGGATGAAGAAAATGTTGAAGGATATCATGATTGAGTCTGAAGAAGCTATTATTATGTACTACGATAATACAAGTATAGTGAGTATGTCTAAGAAGCATGTATTGCATTCTAAGACTAAGCATATAGCTATTAGGTATCATGTGTTGAGAGAGAAAGTAGTAGAAAAGGAGATCACATTGGAGTATGTGAGTACTAAATATCAGATTACAAAAATCTTTATGAGGCCCTTACCTAAAGATACATTTGAGTACTTGAGACGTATGCTTGGGGTTATGCCCCTGCCTACTTCTGAGTAGATAATGAAGTATGTGAATCAGTCTAGAGCACTATTGTTAGATTGGATTGAATATTGATGCTTCCCATATGAGGGAGTATCTATGATAATCTGAGTCATTGAGGACTCTTGGTATTTGGTTTTGAATAGTATCTTTGGACGCTCAAGCTAGTTGAAGACTTGGAGCAATTTACTATCAATTGGTATACTATTATATTGAGGCCTTTGACATTAATGTCAATGGGGGATAATATGCATGATAAATATATCCTAAGAAATGGGGGAGAAGGACTCCTAAGGATGAATGGGATATTTCTACCTGAATGGGGGAGAGATATATCTTTAGGGAGATTTGGAAAGATTCATCTAAGGAAGTAGGAATATCTCCAAGAGATATGCACTTAATGTATTGAGAGTTGTTTAGCATGTGAACAACTGATGATTATCCTAGAAGTTTCAAAAAGGATTTAAAACTCAATTAATGAATAGGATATGAGAAGATGAGATTATCAGCAGCAGAGTATGGTTTTGGTATTCTTGGAACTTAGATATGTTCTCATCTATATTGCCATCAATGCTAAAGGGGGAGATCGTTAGTATGAATGTTGATGATACTAATTTGGAGGAGTATCCTAATCATTGGAAAGTATTGACATGTTGCATTCATTACTTTTTCTATCATTGATGTCAACATAGTATGGCTTCTATAAAGTTTGGTTGGCTAGCAAACAAAGATCTTAGTCATATGGACAATAGTTTAATTTTTTGGTGATGTTCATCCATGGACTTGATATATAATATGTCTTGATGATGTGGTTCACTATAGACATTCTAAGTCAAAGACATATAGTAGTTATGCCTAATTTATAGAGAGCAGTACAAAAACAAAGCATTAGGAAAAAAGTTCTTGATGTTTATTCACTATCTTTCATCTGAGATGTAATGAGTGTTAGGAATAAGGTGTCTCAACCTTGGATAATTCCTATTCTTATTATTTGTTTTGTAAAATGTATTTCTTGCAAATAATGTTGATGTGTCGGCATCTTGAATTGTGTATAAGGAGATCATGGCTAAAACAGTTATGATAGATTCCTATGACACATAAGAGCTATGTCAGGAAGATTCAATGAAAGGTGAAGACATGTGGCAATTGATAAATTTGAGTACTATACACTCTACCCCAATCGTGGGGTTTAGGGCATCACCTCAAAAAAAAATTTTGGGGTTCCTATTTTCTCGAAGAATGGTAAAACCCTAATATGGTTACCTTTTGGGAGTATCCCTAAAGTGAAGTGCATGTTATAAGCATTTTTAGGGTTGCAAAGAGGAGCATTGCGAGAAAGTGTATTGTTGGTACTGTGAGTTGCTACTGGAGTCTTATGTTGTCACTATTGAACTTGCATTGCAAGTGTATTGTAACCTTGTGTTGAAGATAATACATTGTGTAGGTTCTAGAGGGGTGGGGTTGTTTTACCAAAAGGTTTTTCCCCACCGAAAAATCTTTGTGTTATGTGTTTCTTTCTTTGTATATTTTCTTTATGCTTGGTTGGCTGAAATATTGTTGTTTACATGATATTGAATCTGTAAGTGTAAAAGATTTTAATAGGATTTGCACCATACTTCTCTTAAGAGATTAGTGTAGGAAGCTATTTCCACAGCCGAGTTTCCTTACAATGAGAAGATGCACAATTAGGAAGTGATAGAGGATGTTCTATTGGTGAAGTCAAGCAGTGTGCAAGCCCTAGTATTGCATGTGTCAAGTTTTGTATACACTATGAGCCAAAAGTGCTATTGTAATTGTAATTAATTAATTATCTTATTATAATTAATTGGGAAAGCCTCAAGGCTGAATCAAGGAATTATTTTGAAGATATGGTATAAAGGCAAGATATTTTCCTTATTTGTAAAGTGCCCATTGTTGTATGTAGTGTAAAGTTCAAAAAGGATCAGAGTGTTTGGTGAATGTGACTAAGAAATCCAAGGGACTATTGGATGTGAGATTTTTAATCTGGTTACAAGATCTAAAGGAGTAGAAGTCTAGTTAACATGACAGAAGAAGAGGAAGGAATTACATTTCAATTCTATTATTCTATAAGGAATAATACAAAGATCATTTGGACAGTGGGTTCATTGGTCATATCCTTGAAGCTATTTGGGCAATGGGTCAAGTTGTCTTCCATTACTCCTAATAGGGTTGGAAAATTCCTAATATGGTTGGAATCTCCTAACAGGGATTCAAAGTCTCCTAATAGCAGTTCATAAGTATTGAATGTATTCATAGACTCCTAACTAGGTCCATCCTCTAACAAGGGACATTTATATTAGTACATCATCTTGTGGGTACCATCCCCACCAGGGTTCTCCCTCTAATCAAGGGTTTCCCTAGTTAACATATCTAGTATTATTGTGTATGAGTATCTTGTTTCGGTTGTTGATTGTATTTCTTATATGGTAAAGTTTGTTTAAGGTTGATAATTCTGATAATAGTTGGATAACTAATCCACACAACCCACCCCCCAGTTATATTGGTTTCCACTATATATTCTAATAGACTACTCATCAAAGAATGACTTAATTTGTCTTTAATCATTTTCTGGTTAAAAACAAGATTGTGTGTTTAGTTTAATGATCCATTGACTATCAAATAGGGGAGTTGTACCTCATAATAATTTAAAGGGAGGTGGCTACTAAGCCTATGCAACTATTATTGAACATTTTTGTCTTCAATATAGAGAGGGAAATAGGGTCAATAAAGAGTCATTAATATAGGGATAAAAAAATTCACCAACATAATACATTTTCCATGCTAGTTTATGCCAAAAGCCTTGTTCCTTTTTGATGAATCGTGTAATCCAACACCACCAAGTGACTTGATATTAGTGATTTATTTGAGTGAAATGAGTTGGATTTTCTTTTAGATAAGTTCCCTTCTAAAAGAAATTGTCTAATTAATTTCTCAATTTGTTTCACAATTGAAGATGGTTCTTTGAGTGTAGATATTAAAAAAATTGGAATAGATGAAAGCACTATTTTAATGACCAATATCTGAGTCAACAAGAGAGCCATATTTCCTTCCATGCTGAAATTCTATTCTTAATACTATCAATAATATTTGTCCAGTAGTAGATTTTTATTTTTTTCAATAAAAAAGTGGTAGACTCGAATATGTTGAAGGAAGACTTTCTACCAAGAATACCAAGATATTAAAAATTCTATTGCACACAATCTAATTAGTATTAAAAAAATAGACCTTGGACTTATGGGAATTTACCTTTTCATCTAAAGAAGATGTGTATATATAAAGTGTAGATTTAATCTATCAAACTTTGTTGACTGAATAGGCCCCAAAAAGAAGGGTGTCATCAACAAAGAGAAAATAAGTAACATAGATTTGAGTTTCTATGATTTGGATTCCATTCCAAAGACCTTGACAGTGCTAATATGTGATGAATATACTAAATGCTTCAGCCATTAGGATAAATAGAATTGTTGAAAGGGGATTCCCTTGTCTAATCTCTTGTGTAGAAGAGAAAAAACTTGTTGGGACCCCATTAATAATTTCTAAGAACCAAGCCCCAAAGATACATGTTTTGATCCAAGTACACCATTATTTTGATAAACCTAATTTAGTAAGAAATTTGAAAAGGAAATCGCAACATAGTCTATCATAAGCCTTCATCATATATAATTTTATAACAAAATCAAAAATTAGATTTGAATATATGAAATGAAGGACTTCATTTGCCATGAAAGCACCATCCATTGTCTCTCTACCTAGGACAAAACCACCTTGCACTTGTCATATGCTATTGGGTACCAAATGATGCAACCTCATATAGATAGCTTTGGTGAAAATTTTGTATATCATATTGCATAAGGAAATTGTTGGAAATGATTGAAAAGATCATGAATGAAGAATAATGGAACTAGTAAAGAATTTTTTTAGTCATTGTTTTTTCATTGATGTCAAACTTGCTACTTTTAGGAATGATAATTGATTTAGTGATCCAAATACTATCAATTAGTTGATTGACAAGGAGGTGGCAATCAATAAGATGTAACTAGAGTACCTAGAGAAAGGTTGAAGTTATGATGATGTAATGAAGTATAAGGATCAGCTAAGCCATTGATGAAATAATGTACTGATGAAATACTCTAAGAAGATGGCCACACTAAGACACAACAAAAATGTAAGGTTTAACTAAGTCATTTGTAAAGCCTAACTAAGTTCTTTGGAGAGAGCCGAGCAAGCTAGTTAGAGCTGAGCAAATTCCTAGTTGAAGCTGAGCAAGTTCAACTTCAGTGTAAGTCGAGTGATTATTTAGGTGCTGAGTAGTAGAAAAAGATAATGAATGTTGGGTAAGTCTTCTAGTGCTAAGCAAAACAAAAAAAATGCTATAGGTGCCGAGCACCAATAAAATAACAATAGAAGCTGAGTAACATAGAAGGAGCCGAGCATCAGTAAATCAATGATGTCGAGTTGCTACATTATTTGTTAAGTCAAAAATTTGCTAGATCAGTAACGATAAGTTTGTTACATTGAATTTTGTGAATTAGTTGGATGATAAGGATGATGAGTAGATGTCACAGAATTTTATATAATTCATGCAAACCATTTCAAGGTGAATGCTAATGGATTCATCATGAAGTTTCTAGAAGAAATAATTTGGAGGGAAAACAATACTATTTTCTCAAGATAAGATTAAGATTTGAGTGGGAAATAAAGAATAGAACTTCTATATAAGGATTTATAGGTCAGAGATCATGTGCATGCATGAGAGGGAGTTGGTCATAAAGTATGGTCATGCGAAGAAGCCAAGAGGAGTAATAACAGAGCATCAAGACTCTGAGTTGATCAAGTGACCATAGAGTTCATTGGCATAATGAGTGGAAGAACTCAAGGAGATAGATCTTGAAGGGTGAACAAGCTATTAGTACTGCAAGGAAGCAAAGCCAAGCAAAGAAAAGAACTGAAGAGTGATCTAAAATCTGCATAGTTAGGGTTGCAATCTGTATCAGGTCAAAACCCTTCTAATACTTTCTTACCATTGTATTAGATATTGAAATCCTAAATTACTAGGTTAGCTTAATATCTAGGTGGATAAGCCTCAGGAAAAGGATAGAAGATCCCTAGGAGAAGGATAAAGAGATCCTTAGGAGGAGGATAGGAGATCCTTAGAGAGGGATGAAAGATTCTTTTGAGAAGGTGACTGTAAATCCCATGGACTTGGGTGAGCCTAATAGCTCTATGTAAATCCTTTAATAGGGTGACATTCCAAGTTGAATGTACTTAAGTCCTCTAACAAGGCACACTCCTAATAGGGTGTAGAAATCCTTTAATAGGGTCACATTTAACAATGTGTTGTAGCCTTTAACAGGGCAGACCATTAGAAGTGGTTGAAATCAATTGCATAGTTAATTTGTGGGTATTATCCCCACCCCAGTTTTACCTTCTTATTCCTAGAGGGTTTCAGGCTCATCAAAATCCCTAAGTGTTATGGTGTGATGCATGTTATCTTTTATGGTTGTTCAATGTCTAATTGCATGCATGATAATTTCAGTTATGTGCCATTAAGGATTTGACATAAAGTTTGAATTGGACATCATTGGACCTTGAATAACTGATTCACCCCCCCCTCTCAGTTATTCTAAAGAATTCTAACAGAAATGAGCTAGAAGTCATCAAATGCTTGCGGTTATTTTATTTTTGGGATAAAAGTAATGTTTGTGGTGTTGAATTATTTGAGTTCTTGACTCTTCAATAGTTGCAAGAATTTACAACATAGTACATCCCAATATTTTTGATAAAAATGTGTCACAAAGCCATCCAAACCTAGTGATTTATTTGGAGGAAGAGAAAAAACCATCTTGTGGAGCTAAGATATGATAAAAGGGACCATTAAAAGTTGATTATCTTAATATGTTCTTAATATAGGGATAACCTCAAATAGTTCATTGATGTGGGGGTAACTTAGGGTTGATAGAGAAGTGCAAAAAATCAAAGTTTTAAACTATTTTACACCCTCTTCTTGAATTCCTTTAGTATCATTTATGATATTCCCTAAATCAAATTCCATAATGGAAGAGATTGTAGTTCATGCTCTCCTTTTCTTTTCTTAAGCATTTTAGAATTTTGTATTTTAATCACCTTCCTTAAGCCATAACTCCCATGAAGTTTTACTCCAATATTATTCTTCTCTTTTAGACAACTCCTCGCAATCATTTTGTAACATTTTTTTCTTTATATGAATTTTGATCCAATGCCATGTAGGATAGTCTTCCCATTTAAATCAGACAACTCTTTTTTGACCAATTATTTCTACTAAAAAACAAATTTAAAGATTTTACTATTCCAATGTTTTATCTTATATTTTAGATATTTTATTTTCATGGAGAGCTAGAACATTTTTGTGCCTTCACTTCTAGTGCACTTACCCACCACTACTTGAGTAATGGGGGAAAGTGTTGATAATGCAACTACATCCTTTCAAATTTATTTGAGGGCATATGATTTTGACTAGTAAGGGATGAAGTATTCATGACATTCAAAAATATTGGGAAGTGGTATGAATCTGCATGAGTTAGAACCTTGAAAGAGAATGTGGCTTGCTCTAGCTTCCATTCTTGAGATATTAAGAATCTATCAAGATGATCAAGGATAGAACCCAAATCTTGTATTGTTCCATGTGCAAGAATAATTACTTGGAGTTACATCTATTAAATTATTATACATAATAAAAGAATATAATTCCTACATAGTTATGATTAGAGGATTAATTCCTCTCTTTTTTCTGAAGCATTTTCTATGACATTGAAATCTTCAACTAGAATAAAATTAAGATCTGAGTGTAGTTGTATATTTTGGGTTAAATTATATTATATTTTCTTCTTGTCTTGTATTTATGTAGTTCCATATACATTTATCAAATAAAATGACATCTTAGAGTGTTTAATCTTTAGCACCTTGTAGTTTGTCTCCTAGACTAGTACTTCTCCTTGATGACATCTTGCCTTGGTCTCACTCTAGGTTACATAATTAACCATAATGGAGAAATATAAATGTAAAGGAGACAAGATAAATTTAAATATTCACCTTTCTTGTAGAAACCCTTGTCAAAAAGGATTTTTCTTTATTTATGTTGTAGATCTTGAATTGGCTATGAAGAATGTAGGGTATCTACACAATTACAATGGATCTACCATAACCACATCATAGAGCCATGGATGTAATAGTGCATCAATGAAGAATATCATGAATTTATTAATGTAGATCTCCTCCCTTTATGGCCAAAAAAATGCTAGTTTTTGAAGAGAAAATGCCCACAAAGAATCTTTGAATGCATAAAAAAATTGGCCTTCTTTCTTGAATTCTTGAACTCCCTTCCTTGCTTACATGGATGTATTGAGGATGAGATGTCATGAATGAGATGATCTAGAAAATGAATCCCCCAAGCCTCCTTATTTATCTTTTTTATGTGGGAAGATAACTTAGGCTGATGGGGGAGAAAAATTAAGTAATTAACAAACTCAAGTACTTTCAAGCCCCAAACCTCACAATCACTAAGGATTAGGTCAACCTAGGAGGACTAGGTTGACCTAGGTTGACCTAGCCTACTCTAGGTTGACTTGGTCCTAGAGGATAGGTTAGAGAGGCCACATAACAACACAATAGGGACTTTCATATCTAATTTTGCAATTATTGACATGATAGATCATAAATTTCAAATGGTCTAAGGACATAAATATTTGTATATCCTTATGTGTATTTATTACTATACTTCCTTTTTATAATGGTGGATAAAAGGAAAAGATCAACAAAATAACCCTTTCTAAATATTTTTTCTTCTAAGTTTACATTTTCATATTGAAGAATCCTACATTACTATGAACCCAAATATTGTCCAAGTTTTACAAAACCTATCTTTGATACCAAGTTGTCATGCCCAGATTTCTCCTTGAAACCACAAATTATTATTTTTTGTTTTTTTGGTTTTTACATTGTTACATTGAAAAATACAACTTTAATAGCTACTTCTTATTAACCAATGTCATGTGGCAAAGCTTCATACCTACTTTACCATTTTTTGTTAACTTTAATTCAAATCATATATATAGACACACACACACAAATACATACATCTATATACAAAAATATGAAACTTTCTTTCCCTAATAATATTTAAAAATATCATATGTAAACAACTCTTTTCTCATTCTCCTACCACATTGATAATAAATTATTCATACATTAGAATAAGGGCATACAATTTAATGCAATCATTAAACAAAAAGAGACATTGTTTCCTTCTATATGATTTTCCTTATATATGTCATAACAAAATCTGCATAAAAAAAGCTCTCTTTGTACAAGAAGCTAAATAACCCCTTTTCAATATACCTAAGAGTAATACATCATACTTGAACAATAAGCACAAAATAAACTTCATTTTGTTTCCTTGTCTATTATTTCATAACAAATACATAGCCTTTTGAGATGAACATATCAAAACAAGTCATTTATAAATTTACCACAAGTTATTTTTTTATTCTCTTTGTTTTTACATTGTTACATTGAAAAGTACAACTTTAATAGCTACTTCTTATTAACCAATGTCATGCGGCAAAGCTTCATATATAGTTTACTATTTTTTGTTAACTTCATAACATACATAATCATATATATACACACACACACAAACATACATATATATACAAACATTTGAAACTTTTTGTCCCTAATAATATTACAAAATATCATATGTAAACAACTCTTTTGTCAATCTCCTAACACAATGATAATAAATTATTCATAAATTAGAATAAGGTCATACAATTTAATGCAATCATTAAACAAAAAGAGAGATCATCTCCTTCTATATGCTTTTCCTTATATATGTCATAACAAAATTTGCATAAAAAAAACTCTCTTTTTACAAGAAGCTAAAGAACCCATTTTCAATATACCTAAGAGTAATACACCATAATTGAACAATAATCACAAAATAAAATTCATTTTTCTTCCCTATCTATTATTCATAACAAATACATAGCCTTCTGAGATGAACATATCAGAACAAGTCATTTATAAATTTACATGAAGATTCACATGAACAAGGGTCTAGGGAGGCTTTCTTCCAAGGAATGCATTTACACACAAGGGATTCTTCTCCCTTAAACTTTATAAAAGTAAATTTTACAAGGAATAATAATTTTTACAAAAGAAACACAACTTTTCAAGGATTCTTAGCAAGTTATCCTTTTTTTCTTGGTCTTGCATCCAACTTCAAAACCTATGAAATTCTCAAAGTAAACCATGGAGAAATTACTTCCCAGCATAGGTCTCAAAGAGACAACCCCCAAGCTAGGAGAATCAAGTATAAATTCATCATAAACATTCAACTTTAACACACACACACACACACACACACAACATTTTACACCCATTTATTTTTGGTAGCTTGCACAAAAGAGTCACTCAAGAATCTATTAAAGAGGGTGAAGGTGTGTCAAACCCAAAAGAAGAAGCCATAAAAGATAACCAAGTATCATGCCATCACAAGGCTTCAAGATTCACAAAAATAATACCATGCCTTCACAAGACTTCAAGATGCACATATCATTCTTCTCAAAAATTCTCCCCTTATCACCCCCAAGTGAAAAAATAAGATTTGGCATACAGAGCCTATACTCCATATTTCTCCCCTCTTCCCTCCAAGTGAAGAGACTCTACACTCAAGGGATGTCCCAACTAACCCCATCACCAAAGGGTGAGTGATTCCTTATAACTTGTAAACAACATATATGGAAATCAAAATGGAAACAATACAAATCACAATACCCATTGCATGCAAAATAATAAAATGGACCCTATTTTTGAGTCTAGATGAGCCCATACAAAGCGTTTCAAGCTACAAAATGTAGGATTGGATAGGTATAGTTGCCAAAAGATGCAATTTCTGAAAAATTTGTGCACCAAAACTAGGAAAGAATAGCACCATTGAAGAGTTCAAAAAAGTCTACCCAAAATCAAAAAAATTGCACCTGAATTCGAGTCTAAATGACTTAGTTATGGCCTCCCAAATTCAAACAGTCAAATCAAAACTAAATATGGAGAGGGATCTGGGCATCAAATTGAGAGTTTAAATTTGATGATCAAATGGCCTTCATAGTAGTTCAAAAAATGCCAAGAAATTACAGTAAGATGGTCATCAAATTTAAGATAGTGTTTGGTTGACATTAGAAAAATAATAGACCTCCTAGTGATGTGGTATGGTTGTATAGTATAGAATGGTATAGTCAATCTAACATGGCAAAGGTATGGTCCACATGGCATGTAGAGCTATAGATGTCTTGACAGTTGATGTGTCAGCATTTTATTTACTGACTAGGTGTGTGTGTCATGTCTACATGGAGAGGGAGGTGGATAACAGGTAGCACCACAGGTGGTTGGTATAGAGCCACGTGGCCTAGACAATTGCTTCTAGAAAAGGACTTTGTAGTAGGCCAGAGATACATTCGAAAGTGGTTGGAGTATGTTACATCAAGCCAAGAAACTTATGCTTCTAATGGGTGTTAAAGACTTAGTCCCACATTCGATGGGAAATAGTATACGGTGAGGCTTGAAAGCTGAAGCCCGTCGATAGAAAATAAATAAGTCACTGATGTTGGGTTGATTGCAGTTTTCATGAGTTGATGCTTGTTAGTGGTTGTGTAAGCTAAAAATGTTTTGAATGTTGGAAATATGTGACCATTGCATAAAAATGAATATTATCTATAGTAAAAAATGGAAAAATTTTCATAGGGTGTAGGGCTGGGGCATCATTGCCTGGTGCTTGTAAAGAAATCTCTCTATAGGCCTAAAGGGAAAAATAAATTCCAAAAAATTCCATGAAAAAGTAGATAGAAAATGTAGAGAAAAATAAATTCAATCTAAAAATAAAATTGTAGATCTAAATAATGATCATACCAAACTAACAAATCGGGCCTTCAAGTGTTGGTTTGCAAAAAAAATTTCCTCAAAATTGACTTGGGCCTAGGTTAGGTGAATTTATAGTCAATTTTCATCGAATCAACATTCTAGATGTAATGGCAAGGTTTATTCTGGCTCTAGATGCCCCCAATGACAACAAAACTCCATATTTGGGTTGAGGTGCTAAAGCAACAAGATGGTATTGAATGGCTATGTGAAGAGAGATTCTCCAAGCTCTAATACCATGTAATAATTTTCCTTAGGGAAAAATTCACCCAAGATCAAGGAACTCAAACATAAGCACAACAATAGGACAACAAGGTATGATTAGAATAATAATATCCAAAATTGATTTATTGCTATTCAATGTTCTATGTGTCCATACACACTAGGAGTGCATGTATATAAAGGCCTCTAAGATGCATCTAGAATGTCTCTAAAAGGTTCTAGGAGATAAGATAAGCATGACAACTAAGCACACATCTTATTCTTCATTATAGATGAGAGGATAAGTATGACAAGGTGTATCTCAAGTGGAGATATTGTACACACCATGTGCTTAATTAGTGTGCTAACTCCTATATTGTAGACACCATGTGCATAAAAAGAGGTGCAACCTCCTATGTTGTCAACATGACAACTCACAAGAGTACGCATACTCCTAGGTGACTAACTAAAAAATAATAAAATAATGCATTAACCTATATAAAGTGTAAATAGTAAATACGTATTTACACCAACAAATATAACTTCCAATTTCAAAACCTAATGTGTAAGTTCATATCCATCCATGATTCAACTTTAAAACATGTACAATAATTTGATCATCTTCTATTGTCTTCATATATTAGTCTCCACTATGTATCCACCATTTAATTTAGTTAACAATAAGGTAATAATAATCATCCAATTTAAATCATGAGGTATATCAAAATAAGATAATGTACATAACCATCAAAACCACTTAATTTAGTTTATTATAATTATATTTATAGCTATGTTGACATGGTTTCAATAATCAAATCCTATAAAACCGTTCATAAAATCCATTCAAAAAAATATAATACATCAATATTCCATTTGGAAGAGTGTTATGGTATCACAATAATATTCATAAGGAAGGCCATCACTTATCTCTCCAATTCAATACCACCCCTCATGTTTAGTTGTAAAATGGATGCACTTTAATAAGATGTAGAACTCTACTTTACTGGGCACTAGGCTATTCAAATATGTGTGTGAAGGAAAGAGGGGAATTTAAAAATATGATTCCACTTATGATCCAAATTAGATTAGCTAGAACCCAAAGGAAGAAGGGTGCTAATACTGAAATTGAATTATAAAGGGGAATGCAATATAAGGAAATATACTCCCATTGATCCTTGATAGGATAAAGTGAATGTCAAATTGAACTACTGGCTTGAATAATATAAATCTAGATATTATGTTTGCACCATTATCCCAATTTAGAAGTAAATCTAGGGTGAATGTGTGAAAGGAAATAAAATATGAAAGGAACACCTTGAAATTTGTAGGGGAAGATGTATTTTAGCTCCAAATTATCTCTTAGATCTTAAATGTATTTGAACTTTTGATCATAGATATTGAAATAAATGATGAAAGGAACAAAATCCATAAATCTCCCCAAAAATAGAGACTAAAGGACTAAGTTGACTTGGGAAGACCTCCTACAACTATATTGATGTAGTTTAGTGACCTAAGACTAAGTTCTCTAGAAAGCTCCATAAAAGTAGATTATAGATCTACAAATCTTTCACTAATCTCCTACAAATCAACACATAAAAGAAGGGTTTTCGAGATTTTTTGCAGGAAGGCTTGCCTTGTTCAAGCCCTAGGTTAAATAACTAATCATTAATTAAATGTAAATGTAATGGTAATAAGATAAATTTAAATATTCACCTTTTTTATAGAAACCCTTATCAATAAGGATTTGTTGTGATGTATGTTGTAGATATTGAATTGGGTATGAAAGATGTAGGATATCACCACAATTGAAATGATATCTCCAAAATTAATTAATTGGAAAACTCAAGAACTTTTAGGCCATGAACCCTGTAGTCACCAGGGACTAGGTCAACTTGGGTCGACCTAGTCCTTGACTAGGTCAACCTGGGTGAACTAGTCCAAGTTGACCTAGTCTTGGTGGATGAGTTAGAAAGGCCATGCAAAACTATAGAAGGTGGTATAGTTGAAACTGGAAGATGAAAAACTAATTAGGAGATATGCTTAAAATGGTATCAAAATGAAACCTAGAAATGTCATAGAGAGAGAGAGAGAGAGAGAGAGAGAGAGAGAGAGAGAGAGAGAGAGAGAGAGAGAGAGAGAGAGAGAGAGAGAGAGAGGGAGAGATGAAAATAAGTGTGAAATGGAAGAGGAGAAGATAAAATGAGACATTTAGCATAGGTCTATCCATTTTCTAAGAGAGGATATATGGAAAAGAGTGTTAAACAGTCTTAAAATGCAAGTGCTTCCATTTTAAGACAGTATATTTAGCTCCCACTTTATCGTGAGTATGAGTTGCCTCAAAATCATGGTAGGTAGATCAAAAGAAAAATATGATCATAACTCACATAGGTGAATTAATGAATAAATTTGAGTTGTTAAAAATAATTAAAAGTTGATTTGGAACATCAAGGCATGAGGATAGCTAATTCACCCCCATCCCACGCCCTCCTCCCCATCCCCTCTCTCACTTATTCTAAAATCATTCTAACAAATGTATGCTCCCCTTAAGATGTAAAACTAATTACTTGTGTTGGCATCTTAAGGAATTGATGATGAAGGATAAAGATATTTCAGCATCAATATAGTACCCAAAATCAACACCTAGTCCAAAAAAAGAGGTCACAACTCCTAGGAGGTCATGGAAAGATAAAATGCAGAGACACAATCCAATAAGTTAAATCCTTAAAAGGGATGGTACAGTATTATGATACTCCAAGGTAATTGATCTATCTACCATGAAAATCAAATTGCAAATGATTTAAGATTGAATGTTGCATGATAAAAAATAAAAAAAACATTCAACCATAGCGAATAATTTATCCATAGGAATTTTAAAAAGAACGATATTTTCCCTTTCCCACTATGTAAGGAACAAGAGAAATTGAATGCAAAGTCCTATCATGTCGTAGATTTAACAGGTCAAAATATAGCCAATTTTTTTTTGAAAAGTGGCCTAAGGATGTTGTGTTTGTGTGTGTGTGTGTGTGTGTGTGTGTGTTTGTGTGTGTGTGTGTGTGTGTGTGTGTGTGTGTGTGTGTGTGTGTGTGTGTGTGTGTGTGTGTGTGTGTGTGTGTGTGTGTGTGTGTGTGTGTGTGTGTGTGTGTGTGTGTGTGTGTGTGTGTGTGTGTGTGTCAATACAACTTATGTTTCTTAAGGATATAAGAGTGTTACTTTTTTTGGTAATTAGTTTGATTCACAATTTCAACTTCAAGTTTGCAAGTGTGAAGTACAAATCCTAGGTCCAAGTGGTTAAAATAATTCCATAGTTTTGTGGAATGAAGGTGTTCAATAATTAACTTAGGTATTCATAAACTTAACTCATTACATTCTATACTCAATTCTATTCCAATTTATTTATGATATGAAAATCTTACATTTAATCCTTTATCATCTCCAACTATATTGATGGCTTACAAACTAGGTGTCACTAACTAGATTGACGATCAATTCTTTATTTCCTTGAACCTACTACAATGTATTACTACCTAGTAATCATTTATCAATAATTAATATTTTAATATTAATAACACTAAGCTTTCATGCTTTCTAATAATCTATCACTTACTAACAAGAATATCCACTAATCTCTTTTAAATTACTCAATGTACAACCCTCATTTTTAATCGACTTCTTCCTACTTAATTTTAGAGGGCTTGTAATTTCAGGTTCTAATTATATCTATCATCAAAATGATATACATACTAATTAATTGCATTCCCTAACTAACATGTTAATAATTTCATACTTTACCTTCACCTATATATCATATTACACATTAACACTAGGATGCCACATTCATATGGTCTTAGTTTGTGGAATGGATTACATACCTTCTCTTGACTAAATATACATATTATTTAGTATATGTATCTAATGATTCACATTGTTTTTTAATATAATTATGTTTATTATTTTAATAAAATAATTATAATATGAAGATGATGGGTAACATAGCCTCTAACTCATATTGATTCATCTCACTACTAGCTATGAATTACGCAGTCTCAAAGTAACTTATATCCTTATGTGATTTCTAATTACATCTTTCCATTGTAAGTTGATAGTTTTTTTATAACATTATAATCCTAAATTTAATAAATACACTTCCACTTTTCAAGACCCTAAAAAAAATGATTAAAAAAAAATCTTAATTATCAATTTAATATTAGTATTTCCTACATATCTATTATTAACTTTTTCTATCAATATGTTAAAAAAAAACATAACTACCTACTAACTTTTCACCATTCTTCCAAATACCCCTAAGTCGTCACTAATTATCCCACTAATAAAATATCACCTACCTTAGTTACCCTACTTTCCTACAACTCCTCTATTTTCTAACACTTTACCCTTAACACAAGTCTAATCCAAAACACATTAATAAATTATTATATAATGAACTAACATTAACTATGCACAATGATCCCTACTAGCCTAACCTACCACTAACACATGACTTATAATATAATCTAACTCTAAAAATTTCCACATAAACATGACATCCCTATTATAATTCCAAAGGAAACAATAAAAGAGAAACTTATTTTGCATGCCCCAATACCTATGCTACCTATCTGCCACCCTAGCTTGACTTTCTTATTTCTCCCCCAATCATTACTTTACTACCCCAACCCCACATCTTCCCTAGGCATGCTCCATTCCCTATTAGAAAATGTGACAAGTAGATGGACATCTATCTCCAAGAGGGCCTTTTGGATGCCCATTTCCATGCAACAAAAAAGGTGGTCAGCTTTTTCCAAATTTCTAAGTTGTCTTTTCCACCAAGTCTTGTTTTGGTCTTAACTTTTTTTCTCCCAAATTCATGGACTAGAAGGATGAAACTAGGGTTAATTTAGTGGGGACTCCCTCCCACATGGATTATGGGGGTGTTATGGGTTGTTAGCAAATTGGAATAGGCCTTCGGAAGGGTTTTCAAGAGAATATATGTTTGATTTAAAAGTTTGAACATGTGGGTACTTTCCCACCTAGGCTAGGTGATAGTTTTTTTTTTTTAGGATATTTTAATTAGGAAATACCATGTTTTAACATAATTATTACACACATCTCTTCATAGATATTAATTTTATTATTATTATTATTATTTATTTATTATTTTTGTTATAGATTATGACATGTAGTCACATGACTGACATTGTCATAACATTTCTTCAAATCTTATTTTCTAATCCTTATTTGGTGTGTCTATTTATTTGACAAGACATGATACTTGGGTTAATCTTATGAATATTTTATTGTCTATAATTAGGAGAGGAATTATTTTCTTCTCCCATACATTTTCCAGATAGGAATTGTGTACCTACAACAAGTCTTCTCATTTTGGATTATGTATTTTCCTCAAGCTAAATTTCTTTTAATCCTTCCATGGAGTTTTAGTGAACATGGTTTATGATGTGATGGTGTTATCTAACCTAGGTAATTATTAGATCTTGAAAACCAAATAATCTAACTTTTATGCACATAAAATGAACTATCAAAATATGTTGACTTTCTTCCATTTCATAACATATAATTTTACAATGCAATCATCAATATTAAATCAACTATATCAAAAAAAATCTTTCACACAACAACTATGAAATGTTCCTAAAAGATCATTTAGAAGGAGGCTCTCATTTCATAATTTGTCCCTATTACATCAAATCACATAAAGTGGAGACTTACAATGAATATTTCCTTACAAATATACTATATACAATTTCTCAATCTTTACTTACACAATTTCAACAATATACAATGATAAAAAAACCCCCTTTTTCATCACAATGAAATAGTAATGGAGACTTAATGTCACAACACATTTTGAGATTACATGCAACATTGGTCGCTCTCTACACACTTGTTTTTTTATCAACATTGCCAAGGGGAACCCTAATCTCTTCATAGAAACATCTTCTCCAAAACCTAAAAACAACACAAAACTTGGAACTGTGGAGGCTCACCTCCCATACTAGGCTTCTATGAAGCCACCCACTAAGTATGGGAAATAAGGTTCAAATTGGGTTTCATTACAATCTTACAAATGCATAAACATCACATTGCAAAACTTGAACAATCTAATCCCAAGGGCTTCTCACAAAGGTTCACCAATGAAACCTTAAACATAGCGTAAAGGTTTGCTTTCAAAAAGGAGAGTTTCCATATAATAGAATATCTACAATAAATAATTTTTTATGGCCTTTTAGGGCTTTTCACAAACTGACAAATCCCATGCCCTTTTGAGCCTTCCACAAACATCCTCCAAACATACTACCAATAGCTATAGCTTCCTTAAAGCCCATACTCCATTAACTTCCTTTCTACAATATCTTTCCCTTATCACCCATAAAGAAAAATATGATTGAATATGGCATACAATGGAGCCCATAGTCCAAGGTTCTCAACTATATTTCAAGCCCAACTAAGCCCTTCACCCTGGACTTCTCTTCCCTTCCCAACGGGTGAGTGAAGTCCTCACACCAATAACAACACTTGATATTCAAATCAAAACAAGGAGATTCAAGAAAGAAAATCAAGAAATTTCATGAAACACCATGTACAATCACACCACCACAACACAATACAAAGATTCAAAATAGCAATACATGATCCCATAACAACACTCCATGCTTGCAGATTCATTATGCAATGCTAAAAGAAAAGTGATAATGGTTTGAACACCAACCTTGGTCCAAGATAAAGGCAATGATAGTTTTTGTAGAGCTCCCTTAGTGTTCCTCAAAACCCTAATTGTCTCTAAACTTATAGAGTTGGTGAACACTCCACTAGTTTATCCAAGACTCCCTAATAAGGCCTTCCCACTAGCTGCTTTAGCAAAGACACCAAGCCACTTCTTCTTACAAACTTATCTCCCTCTAAGTTTTCTATATTTGACTAAGTGAAAATATAGGAAAGAACACATGTGCCAACTCCATTTTCGAATTGGTGGAAGAATGCATGGATAAAGAGCCCCCCTAGGTTGTCTAGTCACTATCATGGTCAAAATTAAGTCCCTAACATGTTATACTATCATATGGGTAGCTCATTTTCACATAAAAGACACTTTGGGACCACCTAAAGACCCCTCAAAACCCTAATCAAGTCTAAATTCTAAATTCCTTTGATTTTGACCCATTTTACCCCTTTTCAAGTGGGTTTACTTACTCATTAACAAGGTAATTAGTTTTAAGGTAAAATGTCACCATGACCAAAACCCTAAATGGCATGTCATTACAAAAAAATTTGACATTGCATGTCACCATGATATGTTCCTAATGCATCTTTATGATTAAAAATTTCCACATACAAGAAAACTTACATTTACAAAATAAAATACATCACAGTGAGGCTTTCAAATCTTCCAAAGATTGGCCTATGTTAAACTCTTTTCACATAGGTTTGGATCTTGTTTCCCTCAAAATTTTCATGGTTCCACTTGCTGCACATAACACTTGAGCATCAATAGTCCAAGGAGGTCATATAAAATGTATGTGCATATAATTTCAAATGTTACATAGTCCATATTAGCATAATTCAATTAAATTTCCTTTCTTAATCATTTCAAATAAATCATTCAAAGTGTTAAAGTATCAAAATCTTCATATAATAAATCATCATAATCAAATTAATATTTATTTGCATATCACATTAAATCATAATCATCACAATAAAATTAACATTTATCTACATATCACATTAAATCATAATCATCACAATCAAATTAACATTTCCCATCACATCATAATCTAATTCTATCATGTCATAAACTTGCATCCATATGTGTCTAATCATTCCATTCACAATATCAGGTTCATAATACATATCATAGATGCATAACACTACTATAAATGTCAAAATCAATAGATAAAATAAGCCATTGTCCTTCTAAGTCTTGAATAATGTCAAAATAACCAAATCTCAAATATCAAAATGCAAGTAACATACCCCCACTTAAGCATTAAATTACAAGCATTTTTGAAATTCAGCTTCTATCAAAGCAATTGAAAAATGTTAGAACATGAACAAAATCATTAATTATATCATTTAGGTCTAAATGTGTAGACATAAGTTCAAATCATCAAAACACATATATTAAAATAACATAACCCTATAATCTTGAAAGTATATCAAAACATCAAATTAGAGTTATCATAATGCAAATATGTCATCTATACTATGACGGATTAGGTGAGGCTTCACATCCTTCCCCACTAGGCACGAACCTCCTCCTGGAGTTCATCAAAAAGGTGTGGTATTGTGCCCTCCTATGTGTCATGTACTCCCTTGAAGCTGTCACCTCATCAAATAAATCCCATCAAACTTGGTCCAATTCTTTGATCTATAGTGTGAGGTTCTATTAGGCTCATATGAGGGTGGTTTTCAATGCTAACTATTGGTCCAACTCCACCTGTGGCCCCAATAGTTGTGGTCCGGTGCTTTGTCTAGTTGTTATCAACTATTGCAAGTACTTTGTGGGGCCTACCCAAATTCCTCATTGCAACCCCATGATGGTCACTTGTTGTTGGGCCTTGTGGGCACTCTCTTGCTACATGACCCATACCACCACAAGTATAACACCGGCCAAGAGTTAGAATATGAATTCCCTACGGTCTAGAATGTTGCTGACCTCCAATCCTACTGGATTCAATAAGTCCACCCTAAAGTACTGTTGAACCCTAATTGGTTGTGAATAAGGGACTCATGTCCTCTAAGCTTACCTACAACCTTATGACTACCTTTGTTTGCACTTAGAGCTCTAGTAATCTTTTGGCTACAATGCTATGGGAGGAAATCTTTTTCATATTATCCTAATAAGGTTTTGGATGGCATCTAAGGCTACTTTGGTAGAGGTGTTTGAATCTCTTGCTCTTCCTCAATTTATGCTACACGTGTAGCTCTAGGGTCTCTAGCCCTTCTTCAACCATTGTGGGTAACCACATGCATCCTACACAAAATAAAAGTTACATAAGTTGAAACATAATGGGTTAGATTCCTAGTGTTGAAAACCCATGCTCTGATACCAGAATGTTATGCCCTAAATTTAGTAGGTCAAAACACAACCAAATTTTTTTTTTAAAAGTAGACTAAGGATGATATATGTATATATGTCTATGTGTCAATAAAACTTATGTTTCTTAAGGATATAAGAGTGTTACTTTGTTTGGTAATTAGTTTCATTCCCAATTCCGACTTCAAGTTTGCAAGTGTGAAGTACAAATCCTGGGTCCAAGTGATCATAATAATTCCATAGTTTTGTTGAATGAAGGTGTTCAATAATTGTCCTCGGTATACATAACCTTAACATGTTACATTCTATACCTAATTCTATTCTAGTTTATTTATGATATGAAAATCTTACATTTAATACTTTATCATCTCCAACTATATTGATGGCTTACGAACTAGGTGTTACTGACTAGAATGATGATCAATTATTTATTTCCTTGAACCTACTACAATGTATTATTTCCTACTAATCCTTTAGAAATAATTAATATTTTAATATTACTAACACTAAGCTTTCATGCTTTCTAATACTTTGTTTCTTACAAATAGGAATCTCCACTAATCTCTTTTATATTACTCAATGTACAATCCTCATTTTTAATTGAGTTCTTCCTACTTAATTTTAGAGGGCTTGAAATTTCATGTTCTAATTATATATTTCCTTATATATATCATCAAAATGATGTACATACAAATTACTTGCATACCCTAACTAACGTGTTAATGTCATACTTTACCTTCACCTATATATCATATTACACATTAACATTAGGATGCCACGTTCATATGGTCTTAGTTTGTGGAAAGGATTGCATACCATGTCTTGACTAAATATACATATTATTTAGTATATGTATCTAATGATTCACATTGTTTCTAGATAAAATTATTTTTATTAATTTAATAAAATAATTATAATATGAAGATGATGGGTAACATAGCATCTAACCCAAATTGATTCATCTCACTACTACCTATGAATTACATAGTCGCAAAGTAACTTATATCTGTATGTGATTTCTAATTACATCTATCCATTGTAACTTGACAATTTTCTTATAATGTTATAATCCTAACTTTACTAAATAAATTCCACTTTTCAAGACCCTAAAACAATATGATAAAATAAAACATCTTAATTATCAATTTAACATTAGTATTTCCTACATATCTATTATTAATTTTTTATATCGATATATTAAAAAAAAACATAACTAACATTAGTATTTCCTACATATCTATTATTAACTTTTTATATCAATATATTAAAAAAAAACATAACTACCTACTAACTTTTCACCATTCTTCCAAACACCCCTAACTCACCACTAATTATCCCACTAATAAAATAGCACCTATCCTTAGTTACCCTACTTTCCTACAACTCCTCTATTTTCTAACACTTTACCCTTTTAACACAAGTCTAATACAAAACATATTACTAAATTATTATATAATGAACTAACAATAACTATGCACAATGATCCCTACCAACCTAACCTACTACTAACACATGACTTATAATATAATCTAACTCTAAACATTTCCACATAAACATGACATTCCTATTATAATTCCAAAGAAAACCATAAAAGAAAAAGTTATTTTGCATGCCCCAATACCTATGCTATCTATCTGCCACCCTAGCTTGACTTTCCTATTTCCCCCTTAATCATTACTTTACTACTTCAACCCCATATCTTTCCTAGGGTTGCTCTATTCCACATTATAACATGTGACAAGGAGATGGATGCCTATCTTCAAGAGGGCCTTTTGGATGCCCATTCCCATGCAGCAAAAAGGTGGTCATATTTTTCCAAATTTCTAGGTTGTCTTTTCCACCAACTAAGTCTTCTCTTGGTCTTAACTTGTTTTCTCCCAAATACATGCACTAGAAGGATGGGACTAGGGTTATTTTAGTGGGAACTTCCTCACACATGGAATATGGGGATGTTATGGCTTGTTACCAAGGTGGAATTGGCCTTGGGAAGGGTTTTCAAGAAAATATATGTTTGATTTAAAAGTTTGAACATGTGGGTACTTTCCCACCTAGGCTAGGTGATAGTTTTTATTTTTTTAGGATATTTTAATCAGGAAATACCATGTATTGACATAATTATTACACACATCTCTTCATAGATATTAATTTTATTATTATTATTATTATTTATTATTTTTGTTATAAATTGTGACATGTAGTCATGTGACTGACATTGTCATAACATTTCTTCATATCTTATATTCTAATCCTTATTTGGTATGTCTATTTAGTTGATAGGACATGGTACTTGGGTTAATATTATGAAAATTTTATTGTTTGTAATTGGGGAGAGGACTTATTTCCTTCTCCCATATATTTTTGAGAGAGAAATTGTGTACCTACAACAAGTCTTCTCATTTTGGACTATGTATTTTCCTCAAGCTAAATTTCTTTTAATCCTTCCATGGAATTTTAGTGAGCATGGTTGATAATGTGATGGTGTTATCTAACCTAGGAAATTATTAGATCTTGAAAACCAAATAATCTAACTCTTATGCACATAAAATGAACTATCAAAATATGTTAACTTTCTTCCATTTCATAACATATAATTTTACAATTCAATCATCAATATTAAATCAACTATATCAAAAGAAATATTTAATGCAACAACTATGAAATTTTCCTAACAGATCATTTATAGATCATCATAAGAAGGAGGGTCTCATTTCATAATTTCTCACTATTACATCAAATCACATAATGCGGAGACTTACAATGAATATTTCCTTACAAGTAAACTATATACAACTTATCAATCTTTCCTTAAACAATTTGAACAATATGTAATGATAAACAAACCCCCTTTTTCATCACAATGAAATAACAATGGATACGTAATGTCATAATACATTTTGAGATGACATAGAACATTGGTCTCTCTCTACACACTCATTTTTTTTCAACATTGCCAAGGTGAACCCTAATCTCTTCATAGAAGCATCTTCTTGAAAACCTGCAAAACAACACAAACTTTGGAACCATGAAGGCTCACCTCCCATCCTAGGCTTCTATGAAGGCACCCACCGAGGAGGGGAAACAAGTTTCAAACTGGGTTTCGTTCAAATCTTACAAATTCATAAACATCACATTACAAAACTTGAACAAACCCATCCTAAGGACTTTTCACAAAGGTTCACCAATGGAACCTTGAACATAGGGTGAAGGTGTCCTTTCAAAAAGGATACTTTCCATATCATACCATATCTACAATAAATAATTTTTCATGCCCTTTCAGGTCTTTTCATAAACCAACAAATCCCATGCCCTTTCGGGGCTTCCACAAACATCCTCCAAACGTACTACCAATAGCTATAGCTTCCTTGAAGCCCATACTCTATTAGCTTCCTTTCTACACCATCTTTCTCTCATTACTCCAAAAGAAAGATATGAATGAACATGGCATACAATGGAGCCCATACTCCAAGGTTCTCAACTATATTTCAAGCTCAACTAAGCCATTCACCTTGGACTTCTCTTCCCTTCCCTAAGGGTGAGTCAAGCCCTCACACCCATAACAACACTTGACATTCAATTCAAAACAAGGAGATTAAAAAAAAAAAAAATCAAGAAATTTCATGAAACACCGTGTACAATCACACTACCACAACACAATACGAAGATTCACAATAACAATACATGATCCCATAACAATAGTCCATGCTTGCAAATTCATTATGCAATGTTAAAAGAAAAGTGATCATCATTTGACCACCAACCTTGGTCCAAGCTAAAGGCAATGATATTTTTTGTAGAGTTCCCTTAGTCTTCCTCAAAACCCTAATTGTCTTTAAACTTAGAGAGTGGGTGAACACCCCACTAGTTTGTCCAAGACTCCCTAATAAGGCCTTCCCACTAGCTATTTTAGCAAAGACACCAAGCCACTTCTTCTTAAAAACTTGTCTCTCTCTAAGTTTTCTATATTTTACTTAGTGAAAACATGGGAGAGAACACATATGACAGCTCCATTTTCGAATTGGTGGAAGAATGCATGGGTAAAGGGCCCCCCTAGGCTGTCTAGTCACTATCATGGTCAAAATTAGTTCCCTAAAATGTTATACTATCATATGGGTAGCTCATTTTCACATAAAAGACACATTGGGACCACATAATGACCCCTTAAAACCCTAGTCAAGTCTAAATTCGAATTTCCTTTGATTGTGACCAATCTTACCCCTTTTCAAGTGGGTTTACTTACTCATTAACAAGGTAATTAGTTTTAGGGTAAAATTCCACCATGACCAAAACCTTAAATGGCATGTCATTACACACAAAAACCACAAGTGTCAAGTGGCACATAAAAGCATATTCTAAGTCACCATGACATGTTCCTAATGCATCTTTATGATTAAAAAATTCCACATAAAAGAAAACATACATTTACAAAATAAAATACATCACAACAAGGCTTTCGAGTCTTCCAAAGATTTACCTTGGTTAAATTGTATTCACATAGGATTGGATCTTGTTTCCCCAAAAATTTCCATGGTTCCACTTGCAACACATTAAATTCGACCATCAGTAGTCCAAGGAGGTCATATAAAATATATATGCGTATAATTTCAAATGTTGTGTAATCCATATTAACATAATTCAATTAAATTTCCTTTCCTAATCATTTCAAATAAATTATTCAAAGTGTTAAAGTATCAAAATCTACATATCATAGATCATCATAATCAAATTAATATTTATCTACATGCCACGTTAAATCATAATCATCACAATCAAATTAACATTTATCTACATATCACATTAAATCATAATCATCACAATCAAATTAACATTTCACATCACATCATAATCTAATCCTATCATGTCATAAAGTTTCATCCATATGTGCTCAATCATTTCATTCACAATATCAAGTTCAAAGTACATATCATAGATGTAAAACACTACTGTAAATGTCAAAATCAATAGATAAAATAAGCCATTGTCCTTCTAATTCTTGAATAATGTCCAAATATCCAAATCTCGAATATCAAAATGCAAGTAAAATACCCCCACTTAAACATTACATTACATTGAAAGCATTTCTACAATTCAGCTTCTATCAAAGCAATTGAAAAAGGTTAGAACATGAATGAAATCATTAATTATATCATTTAGGTCTAAATGTGCAGATCATCAAAACACAAATATTAAAATAACATAACCCTATAGTCTCAAAGGTATATTAAAATATCAAATTATAAGAATCATAATGCAAATATGACATCTATACTATGAGGGATCAGGTGAGGTCTCACAAGCCCTATGCTCAAATAAGGTATTTCATGAAGCATTTATTTAAAATGAAAATGGTAGAAGATGAATCTGTTTTGAATCATTTAAATGAGTTTAATATTGTTACTAGTCTATTATCCTCTGTGGGTATTAATTTTGATGAAGAAATTAGGGCTCTCTTGATTTTGTGTTTTTTACCTAAAAGATGGAATGGCTTGGTAATGGCTTTGAGCAATTCCATTTCTAGATCTAATGCTTTAAAATATGATGATGTGATTAGTGTTATTTTGAGTCAGGAAACTAGTATGAAATCCTCAGGTGGATCTACATTAGGAAGTTCTTTGAATGCACAAAGTCGAGGTAGAATGACTGAGAGAGGAAGTAATTCTAGAAATTGTTGGAAATCAAGAGGAAGGTCAAAAGGGAAGAGGTATCAATTGAGAGGACAAAATGACTACTAGTTCTGTGGGAAACCAAGACATACGAAGAAAGACTATTGGACTCAAAAGAAAAAAGAAGGGGAAAAGCAAGATGGAGACAAGGAAGAAAATGTGGTAAGTAACAAATCCAAATAGGATGTTTTGCTTTTGTGTTTAGAAAGTGTTGATGATTCATGGGTTTTAGATTCTAGTGCTTCATTTCATGCTACACCTAATACAGATTATTTTACTGATTATGTCTAAGGGGATTTTGTGCTTGTATATTTGGGGCATAATGAACCTTGTCAGATTGTTGGAAAGGGAAAAGTTGAGATTATGTTGCAGAATGGGAATCATTGGCTACTACATGAGGTAAGACATGTTCCAAGACTGAGTAGGAATTTAATTTCAGTAAGGTAACTCAGTGATGAAGGTTGTCTAGTTACTTTTAATGATAAAAAATGGAAAGTTTAAAAAAGGTTCCCTTGTAGTAGCAAAAGGTGTTAAATTAGGCACCTTATATCTTTGTACAGGTCATATTGTTCCTTCTACTTTGATTGTTTTGAAGAAAAATGAATGTTCATGAACAATTACTGCAATTGAGTAGGGAGAACAAATAGTTGTTGTAGATTCTAATACAATGCTATGGCACAACAAACTTGGGCACATGAATGAGAAAGTATGAAATTAATTCATTCAAAGAAATTTTTACGAAGTCTGAAATGTGTTAATATAGATTTATGTGAAATTTGTGTGTATGGAAAACAAAAGAGAGTGAGTTTTGTGAAGACTAGGAAGGAAACTAAAAGGGAGAAATTAGAGCTTGTGCATACAGATGTATGGGGACCGGCTAAGGTATCTCCCTTGGTGTCTCTTATTATTATGTTATATTTATTAATGATGCAACTAGAAAATTATGGGTTTATTTTCTTAGACATAAATCATATGTATTTTAAACATTTAAAAAATAGAAATGCTTGGTTGAAAATGAGACTAGTAAGAAATTAAAATGTCTCGAATCTAATAATGGTGGTGAGTATTGTAATCATGAATTTGCAGATTATTACTCCACTAATTCTATTCATAGATAGAAAATTGTTCCAAGGACTCCATAGGAAAATGGAATGGTTGAACGCATGAACAGGACTATAATGGAGCATGCAAGGAGTGTGAGGTTGCATGTAGGGTTGTTATTAAATATATGGGTGGAGGCTGTCAAAGATGTTTTATATTTGATTAATAGAGGTCCCTCGACTCCTTTGGGTTGTAGTATTCCAGAGGAAGCATGGACTAGAAAGAAGGTGAGTTATTCTTTTCTCAAAACCTTTGGTTGTGAAGCATTTTCTCATATAGATTCTAAAAATAGAACCAAGCTGAAAGCTAAGTCAAAGAAATGTGTATTTTTTGAATATGACATTGGTGAATTTGGTTATAGGCTTTGGGATTTTAAAAATTATAAAATTGTAAGAAGCAAGGATGTAATATTCAATGAAAAAGTGTTGTACAAAGTCTGTTGCAGCAACATGAGAAGAAAGAAGATGATTATGTAGTGCTAGATGATACTCCAAGAAATGATGTTCAAGCAATTCATCATGAAGTGCAACAACCACAAAAACAAATATCACACACACCAAGGAATGTTAGATGGTCAACATGGCTAATTAGACCTCTAGAAAGATGTTCTCCCTCTTTGTATTCTATTTTGCTAACTGATCTGGTGAACATGAATATTATTATGAAGTTGTTTAGGTGGATACTAAGATTTAGTGGGAGTCTACAATGAAATACAAAATGGAGTCTTTGTTGAAAAATAAGACAAGGGATTTATGCAAGTTGCCTACAAGTAAAAGGGGTTTATAGAATAAATGGGTTTACAAGTTGAAAGAAGAAGATGGAGCTAAGAAAAGATTTAAAGCTAGGTTAGTTGTAAAAGGATTTGTATAGAAAAAAGACATTGATTTTGATGAGATATTCTCTCCTATTGTTAGAATGACTTCTATTCGTACTGTTTTAAGTATTGTGGCTGCTAAAAATTTTCATTTGGAGTAGCTTGATTTTAAAATAGCCTTCCTTCATGGTGATTTGGATGAAGAGATATATATGGCACAGCCATAGTGATTTGAGGTCAAAGGTAAGGAGAACTTAGTGTGTAGATAGAAGAAAAGTTTATATGGCTTGAAGCAAGCACCTCGGCAATGGTATCTAAAATTTGACAAGTTTATGCATGAGCATGGATACAATAGGTGTCATTCAAATCATTGTGTTTATTTTAAGAGGTTGGATGATGATAGCTACATTATTCTATGTTTATATGTTGATGATATGCTTGTAGTTGGGTCTAACATGGATCTCATTAAGGGGCTAAAATGTCAATTAGCACATGCATTTTCTATGAAGGATTTGGGGGTAGAAAAAACAAATCCTTGGAATGAAGATTTGTAGAGATAGGAAGAATAGGAAATTGATGCTATCTCAAGCTGATTATGTTGAGAAGGTGTTGCAACATTTTTCTATGGAGAATGTTAAAGCTATCAACACACCTTTACCTGGTCATTTGAAGTTGGCTAAGGAGATGTGTCCAAAGACACAAGAAAAGGAGGATAAGATGTCCAAGGTACCCTATGCTTCAGCTGTAGGAAGCTTGATGTATGCTATGGTATGTACAAGGCTAGATATTGCACATGTAGTGTGTTCGAAATAGTTATTACTAAGAGGGGGGGTGAATCAGTAATCTACAAACTTTAGTCACCAATTGGATATTATTGCTTACTTTAAACCATGCATAACAAAGTAATAAAGTAATTTTGAATATTAACAATAGAAATGCACAAAGATAACTCATAACACCAAATTTTGTTAACTAAGGAAACCCTGGCGAAGGGAAAACCCTAGTGAGGATGATACCAACTAGATAATATACTAATATATAAGTTCCTTGTTAGAGGATGAGCCCGGTTAGGAGTCAATGAGAAAATTTAGAATAAGTAGTTCCTATTAGGAGACTTTGAATCCATGTTAGGAGATTCCATCTCTGTTAGGAATTGTGGCAACTGTGTTACAAGTTGTAGTACAATGTATGCAAGAAGAGCCCACTACCCAAACATGCAATTTCAACTACAAAAGAGCTCACTACTCAAACAAATAGTTTACTGTTATTCTCTTCTTTCCTTGACTAATCTCTAATCTTCAACTTGATCTTGGATCGTCATATAACTTTTCATATATTGCTTTCACATATAGTCACAATTCAAAATTCACACTTGCACTTCACTTACTTAATAAGCCAAGATAGCACACTTCTTATCGCAAGAAGTTATTTTTATAGATGCCATGCCTTTACACAAATACTACTAGGTCAGCTAAGACCACAATTCACTTTTCCAAGTTAGAGTAAATATCTAGGATGTCGGCCCTAATTGGACAAGTAATTGTTCTATAAACAAACAATTATTTCCTTTAATTTTGTTGTCCTACATTATCAAAACATGATTATCTCTATTTTGTACAGTTTGTATAAACTTCTAAGGTTATACACATCATCACCAACATGTATACTATCTACATGTAACTTCACTAGTCATATTATGATGTCTACAACATGTTATAAACAAAACAATACACTGTTATAAACCAAATTCTATATTTAGACAATTTTGTGATTACCAAACACTAAATATCTTTATTTCTAAAGTTTTCTTTCAGCATGTACATCATGTGTTGCCATTAATGGCAACAATTACATATCACAATTATCCAATTGTCAACAATCTCCCCCTTTGGCATTGATGGCAACTAAATAGGGAAAATTGGCTAAGTGACAAAAACTTATCATAAACAGCATATAAACATTACATCTATTACAACCTGTTCAACTTTACATATATGCTCCCCCTTACAATATACATTTTAATTTTACAATCTTCACATGTATTTCTACCCATTGTATCTCTCCCAAAAATCTCTCCTTTTTTCATGTATACAATTTTCACATCTCTTCCCCTTTGACATCAATGAAAAAGGTCAAACTATCAAGATTCTATACAAAAACTATTAAAATTGCTGTCCTTTATGCTAAAATAATCTTCATATAATCATCAAAAATAGTCTTGATATTGTCCATACCTTTGTTCAATGTCTATTTCGTAGATTCAACTAATGTGAGAATTGCACATAAAGCATACGATGCAATCTCAATTGCATTGATATCTGAATACACAAAATTTGTATATGTGTCCTTGGTCTTGACACATTCCTCTAGGTACTTCTCAACATAATATAACTTTAGAGCAATGGATTCTCTAAAATCATTTGTTCTCTTCAAAATATGCTTTCCTGATGTCACTATGAACATTGGCAACTTGTCCCTCAAAATCATCCACTTTGTTGGATGGATGTAGGATTTGGCTACATAGAGCCTCTAGCTCACCTTTGACTCTATCTGACTGTTCAAGTCTTTAGTCAGCTTGTATGATAAGGTACACTTAACATACAAATTTTTCCCTTCTTGTTGACATTTTTGAAGTTCTTTTATGCATATTTCAAGACTGATTAAGTCATTCTTAATATTCTAGCAGATGGTGTTGAACAGGTTAGCATTATGGGAAATTTGAGCCTTCACCTCTACAACATTCAAAAAATTAGTAAACTCTTCATCAAAGGATTTTAGCACTGCTTGTGCTCTTTGTTCAAGTTTTGACTCCATATGTTGAACTATCAAGGTGTTGTGCAATCTATTTATTACTTCCATTCAAGTTTTTTGCAAGCTTTTCATAGTTTTATTCTTCTGTATAAGTTTAGATAAAGATGAGATCAAATTAGTTTGATCATCACCATCAGTAGCCAAACTTGTAAGAGAGAGTAGAGTAGATGAACTAGATGGATTAGTCTCATCCTCCCTCTATTTCTTTGTTGCTTCTTGTTCTCTTCTCTCTTCCTTTTCCTTGCTTTCCTTTTCTTCTCTTTCTCTCTTCTCTTCTGATCTTTTCTTCTTTTCTTCCTCTATTTTCATTTTCTTTTCTTCATTCTTCCTTTCTTTTCCTTTCTTCCTCAAGTAGTTGTTGCTTGGATTCTTTTATCATCTACTTTTCTACTTCTACTAGCCTCTTTTCTTCCTCAATTTATTTCATATTTTCTTCAATATCTTTAGTATCTGGTATATTTGGTTCGAAACCACCAAATTAATTAGTGTCATCAATGTTAATAGTAACATTGGTTTGATCGATCTGCATATTGTCACCCTTATTGACACTTCTAAGGTTCTAGGAGCTAGAGGAGATGTTGTCTATGACTCTATCAACATCTTACTAATAGTTGTTGTAGTCTCCTTTCTCAACTTATCCTTTTCTAAAACCATGAATAAAAATGGCCTCAACTCATTCCTTGGATATGGTGTGAGGTTATTCAATAGTCCTTTTATTTTATCTTCATCATTAGTCTTGTAGATAGTCCTTAGCATAGACTTCTAAAGTTCAAGTTCTTCTTCTCTTGTAGGAGTCTTCTTATTTATAAGTCTCTCATAGACTTTCTTGTTCACTACTCTATCAATATCTTATAGTAGGTATATCAATCTGGTCCTTCTCAAAATTATTATATAAGTCATAAAACTTATTCATCTGAACAAAGTTCCCCTCATTGGCAATTGTTGTGTTAATCTTCTCAATCTTTGGCTTCCAAGGTTGCCGAGATTTTCTTGCTACTTTCTTGGGTGAAGTCACCTTTTTAGTTTGTTTGGTTTCCTATTCCTCCTCTTCTTCATCACTAGAATCAATTGTCAACAATGTTTTTTGCCTCTTACCCAGTTTGGTAGCTAGCTATTTGACTCTCTTAGTCTTTGAGGATACTACTTCCACTAATCTCTCTAATTTTCCTTTTTGTTCACTAGGATAAACATCAAATACTACCACATATGGTATTCTCTACTCCAAAGTTGTTGCAGTAACTAATACTAACAAGGGTTGTATGTTCAATACACCTCTCTTCAATGTTTTTCTCACAACCTCATATTCACTCTATGTAATTCTAGCCTCTGATAATGCCTTCTTCATAATAGATTTAACCTTCTTGTGAGATTCCTTCTCCAAGGTTGCTTGATGAGCATGTTGTGTGATCTCATCATAGGTGAAAAATCTATATTCTTCTTTGTCTTTTTTTGAATTTAACAACAAAATCATTGTAACCAACTACAACATCATCATTCAATTCATAGCTCAAAGGATTTAAAAATGTCTCCCAAGGTTCCACTACTTGAATATAAGTATGATCTATATCAACTAGAATACATATATCCTCCTTGAATCTATCCACAATTGCTAGTGAAATCCTAAATCTTTTTTTCATCTCATTTTAAAAATTCCTCATAATTAGGTTTCTATATCCAATATCTTCTCTACAGGGTGTCTTTGCATACTTCTATGATCTTCTCCATAGTGCATCTATCACTACTCATTATGTATGTGACTAAAAAGTAGGAAAATATCTTCAATACATGGAAGAATATTTGATTTATCAATGATTGGAATCTAAACACAACATTCTTGGTTCTCTCAATCTTTTCAAGGTTTTCCAAGAGTTGCATCCTTAGTATTTCACTCAAATTTGCTTGCTCCTTCTCAACATATATCTTATAAGTTGCATATATGAATCCTACTAAAAGTTCATCTATCTTAGAACTTTTAATAATTGAATAAGAAATAATTCTACTAATAAATCTCACATCATGTTGCTTGATGGAGCTAATTACCATGGTCTTCCCATTGTATATTGCCTTGGTGTAACTTTCCACTTTCTTCTTAACTACCTTCTTAGTACACTGCCTTGTTTTCTAAGACCAGTGACCTCATGTATAAGGTTGGTAGAGATGTCTACTATATTATCTTGCATCCAAAATTTTCCATCATGTATCCTACTCAATATGATTTGAGTCTATTCATCTGTATCTAGCTCACAATAGAAATGATACTTAAACAAGTCAAGTTCCTTTAAGTGTTCAAATCCAAGCTTCATAGTCATGTCAAGCTTAAAGATTAGTTCCATATCCTTATTCATATATTCATTACCAATTGACTCAAACTTGCAATTCAAATAACTTTCTACATCTTCAAGGTAAACTACATTGTTCAGAGTGATAGACAATGCAGAATTAGGGTTTCCTTCATCAAGTTTTACAAAAACTATCTTAAACTTAGTTTTTCCTCATTATCAACACTGTGTACTAATGACATATCCATGATCTTTATCAATATGAACTTTTACCAAGAAAATTTGTGGAAAAATGATAAAATACCTCTTTCTAAAAATAGGGTTTGCTTCAAAATCTCTCTAACAAGTCTCTTCTAAATGTTCTTCTCTTTGAATGTGTTTTTAATGAAGTGAAATAAATCTTGTACTCCATTTATCCCTCAACTTGTACTTGCATAATCATATACTTCAAAAATATGAAAAAGTTGTTACTTGCATTCTACAATCAATTAACTACTTAAGATCATCTATCTGATCTTTGGATGTCACCTGAGTTTTACTATATCCTTCTTCCATCATGACAAGTATCCTCAAGAATTTGCATCACAATTTTTTTTGCAAAAATATACTTTTCATATTTTGCTACTAAATTAACCTTTACTATAAACTAATAACTTTGAATTTCATCATAACTTCTTTAGATGAGCTCCAAATCATAAGCAAGCTTAGGTACCATCTAAACATAACAAGATACACATTTTCTCAACTTCGCTTCCTCTAATTTGGTTTCTAACTGAAGTTCTCAAATTTTGATGCTTTGATCAAGCTTAGTTCAACCTAATTGAATCAAACTCGACAACTAACTTTAATATCCTTATCTCATCATCATCTAACTTTTCTTTTGAAATATTTGTTCCTTTCGCAAATGCTTCATTAACTTCTTCTCAAAGTTCACTCACAATGTTTCTTTTTTCTTCATTGTCTTTGCTAGTTCTGGAGTTCCTTTCATGGTTCCTTCTATCATTCCTTCTATTCTTGAAGTTTCTTCAATTGTTACTTCTATCTTTGAAATTTCTATCCATTCTATAGTACTTTTTTGTGTGTCCAAAGTTGTTGTATAATTGACATATAGGTGCTCTACTTCTAGGATTCTATTGATCATCAGGTGCATGACAATTCTGAGTGATGTGTCCTAAGTTGTTACACTTATAACACATGATTTGTCTTATATCTTCATAAGATCTTCTTCTATTTTTAGGGTTAGTATATCTAGACATTCTACTATTTCTCCTATCATTATCATACTTAGGTTTCCTACAATTAATTGCATTATGACCCATACCATGACAATTATGACAATAAAAGTCCTTAACATGATTGAATGATGGTGTAGGAGCACCCACATAAAATATTTTGGAGGTGATTTCTAAATGAAGAATTTATCCCAATTTTTTCATTACAATAAGATTTTTTTTCTTGGGATTCGTACAGATCATTGTGGGATCATTCTTCCCCATTCTATATCAATCTAGAGTATTCTATAGACTATTTTTCCTATTTTGTAATAATCTAGAATTTTTTGTAGACTACCTTAGCAATAGAGTTTTAGGTTTAGGTTTAGGTTTAGGGCAAGTCTTTGGAATATGAAATTATAGGAGAAGAAATCTCTAGGAGAGAAAATGTATTTATTGTTCATTTGAAGAATTAATTAAGAAGAAATTTTAATATATATTTCTTGTTGGTGCTGGTTCCTTTTTTATATTGCTTCCATTGAATTTATCTCTACATCATTTTTGGTATCAAAGCTTGGTAAAAGCTCCTAAGGCAATTAGATTTTATGTCTAGATCAGAGTCAGAAGTTGAAACATCAAACATGGTCACCAATGCTGAATTAGCAAAGAAGATGCAAGAACATGAGAAAATCAATAAGTGGTTATTAGATGAATTTGAGAAGATGAAGGGCTAGATGGAAAAGATAACAAAGATTTCCTTAGAGCAAGAGGAAGAAGGGGAAGAAGAAGATACCCCTAAGCAGGAGGTGATTAACTTACCTGCAGACCAGAGATACTTCATAGAGGCCCTTGAAAGAGTTGGTAAGAAGGATGCCAAAGGTGACCTACCCATCTTCTCTGGAAAGATGGATGCTGATGTTGTTGTGGAATAGAAGCCTTGAACAACCATTTTGAATGTGAAAATATAGCAAAGAAGGATAAGGTAAAAATTACCAAGTCAAAGTTGAAGGGACCAACCCTCACTTGGTGGAATTTCACTCAAGGAGAAAGGGTCAAAGAAGGTAAGAACATAATAGCTTCATGGGAAAGGATGTGTGCCAAGGTGAGAGAAACATACTTACCTGAGGATTATGAAATCCAACTTCATCAAAGGAGACAAAGTTTAAGACAAAAGGAGCTAGATGGCACTGCCTATACTAAAGAATTCCAAAAACTAAGCCTAGGGGCAAAGCAGAGTGAATGTGAAAGTGTAAAAGTTGCTAGATATCTCAATGGATTGAGGTTAAACATTCAAGAAGAACTTAATTTATTATGTCCTAATATAGTACAAAAATGTTATCAACTGGCATTGAAGGTGGAAGCCAAATTGAAAAGAAGGCAAGAACAAAATAGCAGAGGAAGAGGAAGAAATTAAAGGGGAAGAGGAAATTTCCAAGGAAGAGGACAAAATCATGAAGATCATAAGGAGATAAAGCAAGAAACAAGTCAAAGAAAAGGAAATTTTAGAGGTAACTTCAAAGGTAGAAGAGGCAGTTCAAGAGGTGGATTTGGTAGTAGAAGGGCAAGTCTGATTATTTGTTTCAATTGCAATAAGGAGGGACATTATGCATCTAGGTGTTCAGATAGAGCAAGTTCAAGTTCACAAAGTGAAAGAAGAACACATTTGGTACAAGATGATGAACACCAAGAGAAGGAGATGGCTGACTCAAATAGTGTACCTAAAAGAGGAGAAAGTTTAATGATGAAAAGAACACTTTTGAAAGTGCCTACTACCATGGAACCACCACAAAGTAAAACTATCTTTAGGACTACTTGCAAATCCAAAGATAAGGTATGTAAAGTCATTATTGACTTAGGATCTACTGAAAGTTTAGTTTCTCTTGAGATGGTTTAGAATTTAAAACTTAGGAGGATACCTCATCTTTTTCCTTATAAGGTTTCATGGCTAACAAAGGGTCAACAAACTCTTGTAAATGAATAAGCATGGGTTGATTTTCATATTGGAAAGTATAAGGATATAATTTTGTGTGATATAGTTGACGTGGATGCATGACACCTATTGTTTGGTAGGCCCTGGCAGTATGGTTTGTAGGCACAACATGATGGAAATCTTAATATATACACCATCAAAAAGGATGAAAAAGTGATTAGATTGATTCCATTTGTTGATCATGAGGAAGTGGAAGAAAATAAAGAGAGGGAAGCCAAAATTATGATGGTTGATAAAAAGGAATTCTTATGGGACATGAAGGATGAACCTAAGCCTTGTTTTCTTTTGATGCCTAACCCACAACCACAAGAACCCATTGGAAATGATAGAAAGGAAGCTAAAACAAAGAACACAATTCTTAATGAAGTGAAAAAACTTTTGGATAAATATGAATGTTTGATTTCAGAAGGTATGCCAAAGTCTTTACCACCTATATAAGACATTAGTCATTGTATTTATTTCATTCCTAGAGCTACTTTACCCAATAAGGCTGCATACAAGATGACACCACAACAAATGAAGAGATTGCTAGACAAGTAAAGGAGTTACTCGATTCTGGCTTGATTACAAAAAGCTTAAGCCCATGTGTTGTACCTACTATTTTGGCACCCAAGAAGGAAGGAACCTAGAGTTTGTGCATTGATTTTAGATCCATTAATAAGATTACAATCAGATATAGGTTTCCAATCCCAAGAATTGAAGATTTGCTTGATTGTTTGGGGGGTGCAAAGTATTTCTCCAAGATTGACTTAAAAAGTGGGTCCATCAAATAAGGATAAGAGCTGGAGATGAGTGGAAGATAGCATTAAAAACCAATGATGGATTATATGAATGGAAGGTAATGCCATTTGGACTTTCTAATGCTTCTAGTACCTTCATGAGACTTATGAATGAAATACTCAAAGACTTCAATGGCAAGTTTTTCATAGTATATTTAGATTACATATTAATTTTCAGCAATACAAAGGAAGAACACCTAGAGCACATTGACATGGTTTTGAGAAGACTTCATGAGGAGAAATTAGTAATAAATTTGGAAAATTATTTGTTTATGCAAGAGGAGCTGACATATCTAGGTTTTGTGATCTCCCAAGGTAGCTTGAAGATGGATAAAGAAAAAGTAAGTGTTATACTATCCTGGCCACCCCCAAGAATAGTTGGAGATGTTAGAAGCTTTCATGGTCTTACTACATTTTATAAGAAATTCATAAGAAATTTCAATCATATATGTGCTCCTATGTTAGAAACTATTAAAGGAGGAAGGAAATGTAAGTTTGCATGGAGTCAATCAACAAACGAAGCTTTTGAGTTGCTTAAGAAAAAGGTTAGTGAGTAGCCAATTCTTTCTTTACCTGATTCTAACAAAGTTTTTCAAGTAGAATGTGATGCTAGCAAGGTTGCTATAGGGGAAATTCTTAGTCAAGAAGGAAAACCAATGGCTTTCTCAAGTGAAAAACTCAATGAAGCCAAGCAGAAATACTCTTCATATGACCTAGAAATGTATGCATTAGTTCAAGCTCTCAAAAGGTGGAGACGCTACTTGTTGCCAAAGGAGTTTGTTGTATATACCGATAACCAAGCACTTAGTTTTCTAAATAGCCAAGACAAATTAATTCATAGGAACATGAAATGGGTGGAGTATTTATAGGCCTATACCTTCACCATCAAGCATAAGAAGGGCATATCAAACAAGGTTGTTGATGATCTTAGTAGAAGGAATCTGACTATCTCCCAGATATAGCTAGAAAGTGTGGGAATTGAAGCACTCAAGGACATGTATGTAGCAAATCTAGTTTTTTGGTGACATCTACAAGGTATGTATGGAATTTGGTGAAAGATACCATGCTGATTTTCTTGATTTTTTGATACAAGCCAAACTTATTTTCAAAGGAGGACAACTATGTGTACCCAGGTGCTCTATGAGAACAAACATTATCAAAGAGAAGCATAGTGGAACAATGGGTAGACATTTTGGTTTGGATAAAACCTTGGAATTGGTTAGAAGGTACTACTATTGGCCTAAACTTTAGACTGATGTTAGAAACTTTGTGGAAACATGTATGATTTGTCAAAGGGCTAAAGGAAGGACTACAAATGCAGGGCTTTATCAATCTTTGCCAATACCATCTAGGCCCTAGGAAAGCATAACAATGGTTTTTGTAATGGGGCTGCCATAAACACAAAAGGGGCATGAGAGTGTATTTTTTGTAGTAGATAGGTTCAGAAAAATGGCTCACTTATTACCATGTAAGTCAACCAATGATGCCTCTCATATAGCAGATCTCTTTTTCAAGGAAGTCATAAGGATTCATGGGCTACCTCTCAACATAGTTTTAGACAGGGATGTGAAGTTTGTAGGACACTTTTGGAGAACTTTATGGAGGAAACTTGTAATCAATTTATCATTCTCATCAGCCTACCACCCTCAAACTGATGGCCAAATAGAGGTAGTTAATAGAACTTTGGGTAATTTGTTAAGAACACTCACAAGGCAACATGCAACAAAATGGGATGTTATCCTTCCCCAAGCTGAATTTGCATATAATGACTCCATCAATAGAAGTACAGGAAAGTCACCATTTCAAGTGATAAATGGAATTCATCCTAGAGGGATTTTTTAGTTAAGAGATATGAGTTCACAGCAACAAGTTAGTGCCCAAGGAGAAGAATTTGCTATAGCCATAAAAGAAGTCCATGATGAAGTCAAAATACAACTCCAAAAAACCTCTAACAAGTATAAGAAGCATGCAGAGCAGAAATAGAGACACTTAGAATTTGAAGTGGGAGATTTAGTATGGGCAAATCTCAAGAAAGAGAGGCTACCAAAAGGCAAATCTACCAAGCTTATGTTGAGAAAACTAGGTCCTTGTCAAATATTGAAGAAGTTTGGAACCAATTCTTATGAGATTTGATTGCCACCTAAGATTAGCATTTCACCCATCTTCAACGTAGTAGACCTCACACCAATCAACACACTCACTGAAGAAATTGATACAGGATAGATTGTTGATACAGAAGACATTCAACGTCTACCATTTAAGTAGACACCATAGCTAGAAAGGATACTTGACACCAAAGTCATAAATTAGAGAAGAGGAAAGGAGTACAAGTAGTATTTGGTAAAACTCAAAGGTTATTCGGGTGCAGATGTTGTGTGGATGATTGAACAAGATATCAAGAAGCAAGGTACCACTCTACAAGTGCTCATCTCAAGTGGGCTTGAGATAAAATTTCCTCGGGAGTATGGTGCAAGAGCACCCACATAAAATATTTTGGAGGTGATTTCTAAATGAAGAATTTATCCCAATTTTGTCATTATGATAAGTTTTTTTTTCTTGAGATTTGTCTAGATCATTGTGGGGTCATTCTTCCCCATTCTATATCAATCTAGAGTATTCTATAGACTATTTTTCCTATTTTGTAATAATCTAGAATTTTTCATAGACTGTCTTAGCAAGTATAAATAGAGTTTTAGGTTTAGGTTTAGGAAAAGTATTTGGAATATAAATAATAGGAGAAGAAATCTCTAAGAGAGAAAATGTATTTACTGTTCATTTGAAGAATTATTTAAGAAGAAATTTTAATATATATTTCTTGCTAGTGTTGGTTCCTTTTAGATATTGCTTCCATTGAATTTAGTACAATATATTTTCATATGACCTATTTCATTACATAGAAAAACACTTACCTTTAAACTCATACATGTTTCCTTAGGAGTTTCTACTTACTTTGGTTCATCCAAGATTGACTGGATTTAATCTTGTCATCAGATTTGTCTTTTTCTTTCAGATCTTATCTAATCTTAGGTTTCTTTGCAGACATGTTAATTAGATAACCAAGACCAATTTTATCATAAGAATGTCTCTATATAGAAATTGAATCATCAAGCTTTTCTCTGCTAGAATAAAGTTTCTCAAGATGTTGTTTACATTGTGTCAATTCACCTTTCACAGTAGTATTGTACTTAAGGAGTTCTTCATGATCTTCTTTCAATGTTTCAATTCAAATGTTTTATTTTCTAAAATTTCTCTCATATTTGTATTTTTAGTCTTCAAATTAGATTCAATTTTGCTAGGATCATTTCTCAAAGTCAAATTCAAATTTCTAATCTTCAATTCATGCTTCAGGATCTCGTACTTTATCTTCAAATTTGAATAGTCATCATCACTAGTTCTAGATTCAAGCTTGGATTTCCGATGTTCAATCTTTTCCTTCAACTTACCAATGTATACTTTGGAGTCTTCATATCTTTCCTTTAGCTTATCTCTTTCTTCAATAAGGAGATCAATTTGTTCAAGAGCTTCTTCAAGGTTCTTCATCAACAGTTCCATATCCATAAAGATCTTACTTAAGCTGTTAAGCCTCTTCAAAGTAACTATGCTCTAATACCAATTGATAGAAATCGGGATTACTGAGAGGAAGGGGGGGGGGGGGGAAGGTGAATCAGTAATCTAAAAACTTTAGTCACCAATTGGATATTATTACTTACTTTAAGCCATGCATAACAAAGCAATAAATTAATGTTGAACAATAACAATAGCAGTACATAAAGATAACTCGTAACACCATATTTTGTTAACTAAAGAAACCCTGGACAAGGAAAAGCCCTAGTGGGGATGATACCCACTAGATAATATACTAATAAATAAGTTCCTTGTTAGAGGATGGACCCTGTTAGGAGTCAATGAGATAATTTAGTATAAATAGTCCTTGTTAGGAGACTTTGAATCCCTGTTAGGAGTTGTAGTACAATGTATGCAAGAAGAGCCCACTACCCAAACATACAATTTCAACTAAAAGAAGAGACCATTGCTCAAACAAATAGTTTACTATTATTTTCTTCTTCCTGGACTGATCTCTGATCTTCAACTTGATCTTGGATCACCAAATGACTTTGGATATATTGCTTTCACATATAGTCAAAATTCACAATTCACACTTGCACTTCATTTACTTAATACACCAAGATAGCACACTTCTTATCGCAAGAAGTCCTTTGCATAAATACCATTCATTTACACAAATACTACTGGGTCAGCTAAGACTGCAATTCACTTTTTCAAGTTAGAGTAAACATCTAGGATGTTAGCCCTGATTGGACAAGTTTACAAAATAATTCTTTCATTTAATTTCATTGTCCTACATCATCAAAGCATAATTATCTATGTTTTGTATAGTCCATAAATTTTTTTGAGGTTATACACATCATCACCAAAATGTATACTATCTCCATGTAACTTCACTAATCATAATATGATGTCTACAATATGTTATAAACAAAACAATACATTGTTGTAAACCAAATTCTATACTTAGACAATTTTCTGATTACCAAACACTAAGTATCTTTATTTACAAGGTTTCGTGTCAGCATGTATATCATGTGTTTCCATTAATGGCAATAATTACATATCATGGTTAGCCAATTATTAACATAGTGGGAATCATTAGCAAGTATATGAGTCATCTAGGAATTGAGCATTGGAATGTAGTCAAATGGATTCTCAGATATTTGAGAGGAACATCTAGTAAGTGTTACACTTTGGGGGCTCTACTATTGACTTATAGGGCTATGTTGACTCAGATTTGGTAGGGGATATTGATATCAGGTGGAGTATTATAGGTTATTTATTTACTATTGGTGAGCCAGCTATGAATTGGGTTTCTAGGTTACAGAAGGTTAATGCTTTATCCACCATAGAGGCAGAGTATGTTATTGCTACAGAGGTAGCCAAGGAGATGATATGGCTTCAGTTATTCTTGGAAGAATTGGGACACCCTCAAAGGGATAATTATTTGTTTATAGATAGGAAAAGTTCCATTCATCTTGCAAAGAATTCAGCTATGCATTCAAAGACAAAACACATTTAGCTGCAGTACCACTTCATTCGGTCAATTTTGGATGATGGATAGTTAAAGCTAGATAAGATACATACAAATGACAATCTAGTAGATATTTTTACCAAGGTAGTAACAAGGAAGAAGTTGAACTCCTCTTCACCTTCAATTGGTCTTCTAGATTGAACATGAATAACAGAGTAGTAGAGTTTAGGGTAGTTTGATCCAATGGGAGCCTCATGGAGTAGTGGCATAGCTACAAGATCAATCTCCAAGTGGGATATTGTTTTTCAGTGTGGAGACTAATCAGTCCCCAAGTGGGAGATTGTTAGATTGTGGTGACTGATTAGGGATGTACTATACATACTCCATAATTCCTCGATGGGGTGTGGGGCTAAGCCAAGCCCTAAGTGGGGGTTTGGGGGCAGCAACCCCCAATACAATCGGGGCCATTAGGCCATGGCTATCTAGAGGTTCAGAGGTAAAGCCCCGAAGAAATTTTTTTTTTGGTGCTATTTTATCGACATTTTATGGCTAACATGTTGTAACTAATTTTAACCCTAAAGTGGCAAAAATACTTGTATAAAAAGGCTTAAGGTTAGGGATTTGGTGTCTTGTGTTCTTTTCTATGTGATCTATTATTTTTTGGTATTGTTTATATTTGCATGTAATTTTTATTTCTGTCTATGGTTAAGTCTTAATAGGATCATCATTAGATTCTTGATTTTTTTGTTCCTCAAAATTTAGACCACTATTTGGCTTAGTGCCACATGAAGAGTGTACATCACATTATTATAGAAAAACTTGACTTTTTGATGAAGAGTTGAAGGAACGACATGCATAGCATGTAATCAAGGTCTACCCAAAAGAATATTTGATTTAGAGACTCAGGCATAACATGAGTATTTGTATTCATAATAACTAGAACTACTTTGATTAGTAAAGTGATGGTGCCTAAAATTTTCATAGAAAAAATTATCGAATCCATGAATAGAGGTGCTATGGAGTTTGATATTTGAAAAATAAAAATTAATTTTTTTTAGAATATCCATACTACAAATATTAATTCTATATCCATTATTAACTAGATTTTGATGAATAAGGCTACCATTGACTCATGACAAAACACAATTGAGGGTGGAATAGATATAGAATTTATGAATTGTAAAAAGGCATCGGCAATATCTTGATTGGGAGATGGAGTTGGAAGAGTGGATAAAGATTTTCTCAAGGCTTCATGATATGTAGGATATGCTTAAAGAAGTTCCCAAAGAGAAACTAGTAAGGGTATTATGTAACTATAAAAGAAAATCATAATCCAACCCAAGATTTTGAGAAAGATAAGGTAAAGGGAGAAGAATAGGTTGGAGTGTGGAAAAGAAGTAGTAGGCTAAGGATTATTTCTTGTATGATAGGTGTGAGACACCACATGATAATATTTAGATTCACTATGTTCCCCCTTTAAAGTTATGGAAGGAAGACCTATACGGGTGATGAGGTCTATTTGATGAAGGGTAACCCTTGAGAATAACAAGAGGTAAAAAAAATTAACTTGATTAAGGGACTCATTCTCCATAGATGATGTACCATCTTAAATTGGATGCACTTCAATTTAAGACCTTTTAGCTCCTCTTTAAGTGTTTGTATTTCATATTCACACCTTAAGCACACACTTCACTTCTTTGCTTCTCCATCTTCTAGGTGAAATTGAGGTAGGACCTAAAAAATCCTCCTTGATTTCCCTCTTTGTTCACATTATCACTACACTAGGACCTAATCTATGAGTATCCTCTCTTTCTAGGACCTCAAAATCCTAGATTGGATCTCTGGATGTCATTTTCATACGTCATATTCTATCTCTAACCCATAGTAGTATAGAATCTAACTAGGAAGACCCTAAAGGTCAAACTTTTGGACTAGGTCACTCAACCTAGGTTGGCCTAGTCTTGGGGTTTCTATTGATTAAGGACTCTAAGATGTTTAAAACTCATGTTAAAATATTACTTGTGCAATCAGATCTTGCAGAGTAATTTCATAAAATCTCCTATAAAAAGGAATTCAATCTCTTATGTAAATATAACATGACATGACACAGTATGAGAGGAGAAAGGAGAAAGCACTTGTGGACATCCCAATATGACTTAGGGAAATTGCAAGGTGAAAGAAAGTTCTGATTTCTTATTATTCATTACAAGTGAGGCTATTATTCTTCAAGAATTTGAAGGAGAATATATCAAACATTGAATTGCAAAGGGATCTCAAAGATGGTTAGATTACTTTAGTCTTCACGGTCGAAAGTTTAGAAATAGATCAGATCTATGGATTTTTGAAGAAAAAATACATCTTCATCTGTTATCTTTTATTTTCCCTCTTAGAATACATCTACTTTCATATTTGTATTGGGCTATTTGTGTTTATTTCTAATCTACATGTGTCATATCTATTGTTTACATTTCATGAAAGAGAACTTGCTAGCATACTTCCTTGATGAGTTTCTATATTTTGTATCGGTATCCCTTTATCCTCTCTGAGGTTTTTCTAATAAAGTTTATGGATTATCAAGATTTATTCTTAGAAGCCCCTCAATCTTGCATTAAATGGCTCAAGGAGAAATTGTTCGACTTTCTTAGTCTTGCTTGTATTGTTTATCATTGGTGTCATTTTCCCCCTAAGTAGATGCATCACTAGAAGAGAGAGAATTAAGGATATTGTTGGTATCCTATTTTCCCTAAAGAATCTTTAGAATAGGGATTGTAAATATACATTTATGATTCATCTCTAATAGGATCATCAAATGAAGGAAAGGTAATATTGAAGAAATTATTTATAATGTCCTCCTCTTGCACTAAAATATACCTAAGAGAAAGGTTTTTTTTAGGAGAAAGAAAAATGTCAACTATATCATGTGGAAATGAGATAGAAGAGATGTCATTGATGATGTCATTATTTAGAAGTAAGGTTCTTTAATGAGGAAGAGAGTGGTCCATGTCATCATCCAATGATTCATCCCAAATAGGATAATCATTATAGGGAAGGATATTGCTATTAGGAAAGCATACCATGGAAGAAAAAGGAGAGGAATTGAAAGGACATAGAAAATCATCCCTACCAAAAGTATCCTCATAGATAAGGTCTATATTATGGGATCAATCTCTAACTTTCCCCCACAAATAGAAAGAACATTGAAACAGAGAGAAAAATCATAATCTTACTCTATTGGTTCCTTATAAGGTAACATAAGAGAGGACAAGGCAACATAACATGCCCTATATTGATTCCTTTTATGGAAAGTGTATCTTAAAGGATGATGTTGTTTTATAGAAAAGAGGATAGAGGAATGGTTGAAAAATAATCTAAAAATATTTTGCAACATGAGTGAAATGAGCACAAGCTAGATCTAAACATGTAATGAAAAAGAGGATTAAAAGAAGAGATAAAAAAATGCTAGCTTAACAAGATAGCCAAATCTAACTCCAAAAATGCAATATGAGAGGAAAAGTTATCAAGTTCACCTAAAAGAAGGTAAACACCTAATGTAAACATGCTAAATACAATAAGAAAAGAGGATAACTAGTCAGGTTGAACAAAATGTTTAGTGGTAAAATGGAATCACTTTAATAAGATGTAGACCTCCATTTTAATGGGCATTGAGCCATTCAAATATGTATGTGAGGGAAAGAGGGGAATTTCCAAATATGACTCCACTTATGATCCAAAATATATTTGCTAGAACCCAAAGGAAGAAGTATGCTAATATTGAATTCAAAGTATAAAGGGGAATCCTATACAATAAAATGTCCTCCCTTTGGCCCTTGATACGATAATGTGAATGTGAAATTGAACTAATTTCTTGAATAATGTAAATCTAGATGTTATTTATGCACCATTAACCCAATTAAGATGTAAATAAAAGTTAAATATATGAAAGGAAATAAAGTATGAAGGACTCTCCTTGAAAGCATAGGGGAAGATGTATTTTAGCTCCAAAACTCACAAATTTAAACTATCATTGAATCTCTCACTGTAGATCTAAGAGTAAAATGACAGGATGAAAAAACCTAGAAACATCCCCAAAAATAGAGACTTGAGGAATAGTTCAACTTGGGAATGCATCATATAATGAGGTTGATGTAGTGAAGTGACCTAAAACTAGCTTCTCAAGAAAGCTCTAGAAACATAGGTTCCAGATTTGCAAACCTTTCGATGATAACTTGTAAATTAACACAAGAAAAATGGGTTTTGGGGTTTTCTTTCTTTTCTTTTTTTTTTGGGGGAGGGGGGAGAGGATTCTCTTGGTCAAGACCCTGGTTAATGAATTAACCATAAATGATAAATTTAAATGTAAAGGCAACAAGACAATTATTAATATTCACCTTACTTGGAGAAACCCTCAATAAGGATTTGTCCTGATGTATGTTGTAGATCTTGAATTAGGTATGAAAGATGTAGGATATCTCCACAATTATAATGGATCTACCATAACTACACCATGGAGCCATGGATTTAAATGTGCATCAATGAATAAGATAATGAATTCTTCAATGTAAATCTCCTCCTTTGATGGCCAACAACATGCTAGATCTTGAAAATGAAATGTTAACAAAATATCCTTGAATGCTTGAATATTTGAACTCCTTGTCTTGAATAATTGAATGTATTGAGAATGAGATGATATTGATATCATACATGAAAATGAGGCCCCAAAATTTCCTTATATACTATTTTTGTGAGTGAGAAAACAAATTAGGATGATGACAGAGAAAAATTAATTAATTGGCAAACTCGAGAAATTCCAAGCCCCGAATCCCATAATCACTTGGGACTAGGTCAACTTGGGTAAACCTAGTCTAAGTCAACATAGTCCTATTGGGTAGGTTAGAAAGGTCATTAAAAACTCCAAAAGATGATACTGGTGCAAAAATTGGAAGCTGGTACATTGGTTAGGAGATATGATCAAAAGGGTATCAAAATGACACATAGAAAGTCATTTTGGAGAGTGAGAGACAACAAATAAGAATGAAATGTAAGAGGAGAAGAGAAAAGGAGGCATTGATCACATACCTATCCATGGTCTGAGAAAGAAACTATGGGAAATGCTGCTAAAAGGTATTAAAATACAAGTGCATCCATTTTAAGATGGTACGCTATACTCTAACAAGGGTCAATTCAAAATAAAGGTTTTATTACATGTTTAAGAGGAGGGGTACTATACAAATAAATAAGCTCATTCTTTAGAAATTCATATTTTTCCAAGTTTATCTTCAAATTTTCCTCTTTAAGCTTATGTGTCACCAACCTCAAATGCTCAAGATGCTCATCCTTTGACCTTCTAAACACCAATATATCATCAAGATATACAATGAAAACTTTATCAGTAAATTGAATCAAGACCTATTTTATCAATCTCATAAAGATACATGGAGAATTTATCAACCCAAAGGGCATGACAAGTCATCATATAACTTTACATTGGTTTTGAATGTTGTCTTCCATTCATCCTAATGTCTAATTCTTATCTGAAGGCGACCAGATTTGAGGTCAATCTTTGATACTAGCATGATCCACCCAAGTAATCTAATAGGGCTTCTATCCTTGGTACTAAGAACCTATATCTTATGGTGATTTTTTTTATGGCTCTTGAATCCACACAAAACCTCCACTTTCCATCCTTTTTAGGGGCTAAAATTGATGGCACTACACAAGGACTTAGGTGTTTCCTTATCAATCCCTTATCTAGTAATTCTTGCACTGGTTTACATATCACTATATTTTGTTGATGCATTAACTTGTATGAAACCTTATTAGGAAATGTAGATCATGGTATAAAGTAAATTTGATGACATTATTCTAATTGGTGACAATGATTCAATTTGCTTCCCTACAATAATACTAGGAAATTGTTTGAGAAAACTATCTATCTCCTTTGGTAATGCAGCCCAATTCTTTACATCCTCCTTAAGCTTGACAACCACTCCATACCATTTTAAATAATTATTCTTTGTCACACTCACTAATTTCTTACCCCCTACCAGCATTAATGAATATTCACCTTTCTCCTTGTAATATTGTTTAGACAGAGGATCCATCTTAACTTCATACCATTCGCGGTGATCATAAATAATGAGGGTTTGAAGCTTATTCAACTAGGAATTTCCCAAACTTAATGATTCAAAGGTAACCCAACCAAACCAGCTTCACCAACACTTAGAGGAAACATTAATTTCATTTATCCTAACCTTCAATATCATTATACATCTCAATTGTCTATTGTTTCTATGTACTATTATGTTTAGTAGGTTGGTCACATTCTTATACCTAGCCTCAAAATGACTTATTTATGTTAGTGTTTCATGAGAAAAAAAAAATGAAATTATAATAATGAATTATAATTGAATGCATCTCTCATGGAAAATAATTACATTTTCTCATTGGTGGGAATGAGAGAAATAGGCCATTCAAGATGAAATCCTAGCTACAAGCCAAATGAGGGCCAAGAAGCTAAAACAATTTGTTTAATCCTTTAAATTCAACTATCACAACTTACTAAAGTGTAAAACATGAATGAAATACAATAGCCACATTCTCAATTCATTAAATTAGGATTAAGTATTTAGATAAAATTGGAAATATCAAGCAAAGTAATACTCACTATTTATCTAATGCAAGAGCATCCTAGGGTAGTCAACAATCATGTATGTAGGAGCTTTGTGCTCACATTTGTGGAATTATGATTTGTGTAGTTGGGGATGTGTTTGAGGTACATTAGTGAACCTTTTCCTAAGTATGCATAAATTTTGGAATAATCATAGATTGGAGTTAGAACCTTTTTTGTGGTTGTTGATAATGTGTTCCTAATTACGGGCATACCTTGGTGATTGTATTTGTGAGCTTTAATCTGAGGGAGTTGGCAAGTGCACTCTTGGATTTGGATAGTTGGATGGCATGGGGACCTATGACTAAGAGTGTTATAGTTGGTGTACCTAGGAATATGGGTACTAAAGATGGCTATGTGGAAGTTGTTGAAGACTTTGAGATTGTTCAATCTAGTGGAGATAAAATTGATCCCATGGGGAGACCTATGGAAGATAAATTTTGTCAATTGGATATATCTAGAGCTCAATTGAAGTTGAAGCATAAGATGGATATTTCTAATTTCTCAAGCACTTTTAATCCTAAAGACCTAATTGATTGGATTGGTGAATTGGATACTACTTTGAGTTAGACAATTTTGGAGATCTTCTCAACTAAGGGTGGAACAAACTAAGTTGAAAGGAAATGTTTATTTATGGTGGAAATAATTGTAAAGAAATAGAGAAGAAGAAGCTGAAAGGAAGATCACTCAGTGGATATTGATGGTGTTTATGTTGAAGGCTAAGTTCATTCCTATTGGTTGTGAACTTGAGTTGTTCAAGGGATTGCAAAATATGAAGCAAAAGGATATGACTACAAAGGCTTACACTTAGGGGTTCTATAAATTAACAATTCGGTCTAGACATAGAGAAATTTCCAAAGAAAAGGTGGCTAGATATATCATTGTCTGAGATTCAATATTCAAGATGAGACTTGTATGAAAAAGATTGATTTAGTAGAGGATGCTTATTAGTATGATCTAAGGGTAGAAGATAAGTTGAAAAGAAGACATCGAGGTAATTCCTTAGGGAAAGAGAATCAAGATCACTTGATGAAGAACAAACAAATTGTTGAAGATGAATGAAAACATGTTGAGAAAAATAGAAGAATAGGTATAGGTGAAATTAAAGGTACTTGTTTTCAAATGTGGTGAAGGACATAGATATTTTGAATGTTCCCAAAAGGCTAGTGATAAAATAATTGTTGTTGTGAATGAGAATTGGATTTAGTGAATCAACCTAAGGTGGACGAGATCTTGCTAGTTGAAGGAGTGTTTCTTGGTAAGGTGTTGGAACCTTGTCAAGCAAGGAATTTTTTCAAGACTCATTGTGATTCTAGAAGTAAATATTGGAATGTGATTGTGGATGGTGGTAGTATAGATAACCTAGTTTTTGATGAGATGGTTCATAAAGTTGATTTGAAAATAATGAGACATCCTTGTTCCTATAGGATTAATTGGTAGCAAGATGAAAATTCTTTTGAAGTAAGGGAGCAATGTCTTGTTAATATTTAGATTAGACAATATGTTGATCAAGTGTTGTGTGATTGAGTAGCTGTCACATATTACTTGGTAGACCTTGTAAGTATGACTATAGGGAAGTGCATGGTTATGTCAAAAATGTGTTTACTATTGAGAAGGGTGAAAGGAAGAATTATCTAATTCCTTTGGAGAATGCAAAACTTGGTAGGAGGAACTTGAGTTTTGGTAGCTGAGTTAAGTTGCAAAATTCTGAAAGGTTTAGAGATCAACATGGAAAATAGACATGTTGCACACCAAAGAAAAATGTGCAAATGATAGTTGTAGGAAAGGATTTGCAGAAGTCGAATGAAGGAAAAAGGGTATGAGTTGATAATATGGAGGGCATGTATGTGAAGAACTAGTTAAGGATTTATGCATTAAACCATGAAATATGCTCTTCTAGCTATTGATAATATTTTTTTCTCACACATGGGGTACCTAATATGGGAACATCCTAGGGTAGTCAGCAATCCTATATGCAGAATATTTGTACTCAACTTTGTGGATCTATGCTTTGTACAATTGGAGATGTGTTTGAGGCATATTGGAGAACCTTTTCCTAAGTGCACATAAAGTTTGGAGTAATCCTCTTTGAGTTAGAGGCTTTTTTACCAGTGGTTGTTGTTAACGTGTTCCTAATTTACATGAAGACCTTGGAGATTGTAATTGCGAGATTTAATTCAAGGGATTTGGTGTATGTGCTCTTGGATTTGGATAGTTGAATGATATGTGGACCTGTGGCTAAGAGTGTGTACTCTCATTTGGTCTTATGAGTTAGTTATGCATTGTAAACTTGGGGCTTGTCCTAAGTATTTGGTATTTCATGTTTTTAATGTTGTTGCCAAGTTTACTTGTAGATTGATGGTTTATTTACTTTGAGTGTTTATTTAATATTTTTTACTAAGCTGACTTATGGCTTAGTTTAGTATAAGTACAGGGTCTTGTCTTGTTTTGAGTCATCATGGAGCATTCAATTTAGCATGGAGTAACTGAGAGGAGCAAATTTTAGCTAAGTGTGGACTTGATAAACAAGAAGGTTTCTTGGTGGCTTGCGAGCATAAGTTTAGATTCTTCTTGGGGTTTTCTACTAGATTATGAATATGGGCTAGCTAGTGGTTGGATCTTGTGAGGTCTTCCAAAACTACTATAGTAATTTGTTGATATATTTGGCCATAACCTGAAATACCTTACAATCAGGCATGTTGGATAAAAATCTTATGATTAGATATTATTAGAATTGACAATGTTTTGGATCTAAATCTCTATTTTATTTTTATTCTTCCACTATGTTGTTATTTGTTGGGGGCTAGGTCATCACCTTTGGGGATACACCTACCTAGTGTTGTAACATTATCACAATCTTGAAATTTTGCACCAAATCAAAGTACTTGTTCATTAAAAACTTCAACGAGTGTCTTCCATCCTACTTATACCACTATGGGAGATGGCTTTATAGCTTCCCAAAAATATTCACATGTCTACAAATCAAAACGACCTTTCAACTTCTACAAAAATGTAAAAGTTTCCTTTTGCAAATTTGCAACATGTTTTGCAATGTTGCAATTTTTTGACAAATTTTCACCAAGAAAATATATGACTCCTATTAACATGACCAAATGACCATAAAACATGCCAATATCAATTCTATTACATGACATGCCCAAATTCAACTCTAATTACCTGCCGACTCTTGTTGACCAATGAACAAACAATGCAATAATGAAGCAAAAACATGCCCAATGGTTACAACTTATTATTTAATGACTCCCAAATGCACCAAACAAATAAAGACACTCATTTTATGACAAAATGTCAAAATCTGGAGGGAAATGATTAGGATCATGCATGATGGGATCAGCAAAGAATATACCCAAGTCCGATACTTTTTATGGTATGAAAAGTTAACCAAATCATTGTTGATTGAAAATTAGTAGGTGCATATTTTTCTACTTGCAATAATAAGTTGGTAGGTGCTCCAAGATATTATAAATAATTTTTAATTTAAATAAAATTTAAATTTAAATAAATGTTTTATACGAACAAAGAAATATTATTTTATTTATATTTGATTTATGATTTATTATTAAAATGATCATTTAAAAAATAAATCTATTTTGAAAAATAAATAGAAAATATATTAAAATTTAAAATTAGGAAAAATATTTTACATTTTCCTAACAAATATGACTAAATAAATTCTAGAAATATGAAATCAATGTTTCAATTGAAAAAATAACTTAAAATATTTTTCAAAATGAAAAATATTGAAACTAAGATTGACTTACTATTTCTAATATCAAATTGAATTATAAATTTCTTGAAATAGAAAAAATCAATTCTTAAATACAAAATTTATGAACTTCATAATTACAAAAAATCAAATGTGTTGTTAAAATCCTTGTCTAAGGAGACGTGCAAAGGTGGATGGTTAAGAAATACATATTTATTTATTTAAAGAAAAGGTTGGGATACATATTATCATAACCGCGACAGTTACATTAGTTTTGGTAGGTTTAGAATAAAATAAAGTTAATAACAACATGTTCACTCTGGTTTTCCCTAGACTTGCACCAATAATTTCTCTTAGGTGATTCAAAGTTTACTAAAGTACCACTAATTTTTCTTAGGTGATTCAAAGTTTTACTATAGTAATTTATAAGGAGAGCTTAATTTTTATAAGTTAATAATAATTTATTTTAGCATTTCAAATGTAAACTAAATAGTTGTTTACTACTAAAAATAATATATAGATTAATATATTCTCTTAGTATTTGAATAATATTTTATTTTTTATAATATATTATTAATATTATATTTATAAAATCCTTATTCTTATAATTATTATTTTTTATCTTTTTAACATATTTTAATTGATTATTTGTGGAAACTTTGTTCACAAAAATTAAATTTTTAATGCAAAATTTATCAGTTGGCCCGGAAAGTTGTCAATTTGGTCAAAAAATTGAAAATCCTTCCTGTAGTCAATTTTTATTTCACTCCACTTTTAACTCTTGTTTTGATATTTATTAGTGGTTATCTCCAGTTTTAACTATTGTTTTTTTTCCTCCTATTTATTAGTTGGGATCTCACATTAGCTGCGATCTATTCATTTAACTTTTGATATTTAAAATTGATTTAGATTTTAGTTTTAAATTATTTTATCTAAATTTTCATATTAGTTTAATTTTCTATTTAAATAATATTATTTAGTTTCTATAATTTATTTAGTCAATAAAATATTTATTAGACATTTTTTTTTTGCATTTTTTTATTAATTTTTCATAATAGTTTTTTATGGGTTTCCTAAATAATTATTTTTTATATTTGATAAATTTAATTTAAATAAATAATATTTATTAATCTATTTAAAAGATTTTAGTAAATATTATGTTATTTAAATTTAAAAATATTAATAATCTAATTTTTTCACATAAGATTATGTTTTAAATATCCACTTTTAACTATTATTTTTCTTTTCTTATTTATTTAAAAAATAATTACTTGTAATTTTCATATTAGCTTAACTTATGTTGTGATTGGTAAGAGGCCCAATATTACTTATCATGTATTATTATTAATTATTATTTTATTAAGCACAAGTAGATTCGAACCCAAGACCTGACTCACAATTTACCATTGTGTTATAAGCTTTTGCCTGATTTTAATTTTATTATTATTATTAATTATTTTTAATATAAGTTTAGATTAAAAATAGTGGTAGAGGCGATGTTCCGGGTCAAACAAGTGAGTTTCACACAAACTAAGAATTGTGGAGGTTTCAGGATAAATAAGAATATTTACTGTTGGAAATTGGCTCATCAACTGTTTTTCGTAATTACCATACAGAATGTCGTTATCGTTTTACACTGATTTGCATTCATAATAGACGTGCTTGATATTGGTGGACTCGATTTTCCGTAGGAAACACTTCGAATCCAGTCACGACTTGATTTAACCAGAGCTAGACTTGTTTACCATTGTCTATGCTCTATTCAAACAGATTTATTTATTTATTAATTTTTAGTTTGGAAATATGCATCCATTTACAAGAAGCAATATGACTTGAACAAAATTTGGTCAATGAGGACGGTGGATACAATTGACTCTACATCTTCATATATAATGAGCAAGTGCTAGTAATAACAATAAGTATTATTATTAATTTGAATGAATGGGAGAAGAAGAGAGTCAGGAGAGTGCAATAACATAGTCAAAAAGAGGAAAGACAAGAGGTGGTAGGATTGCAAGCCATTTATGTGGATGTTGGGGCAGCATCCACAAACTAACTGCTCCGATGAAACTCAACATTGCCAGCATTAATGTGCTGCGTACGAGTAGCTCGCGATAAAACTGAATATTATCTGGATCTCTATCTAGAAACAACGCCACGATTGAAAGCATGCTGCCACTGTAACTCAACCAAAATCTTTTACTGTAACTCGACCATGAATGTCCACCGTAATACATGTAATAAGAGAAGAGATCCTTGTCCCAATCCTTATCGGCATTTGGCATAATGAAAAACAAAGTAATATATGCATGAAGTTGCGCATTTACAAAAGCATTAACTATGTCCTTACGCAGTTGCGCAGGGTCTAAAATCTCCTCCGCTCCCATTCCCATTTCATCGCTCAACGATTCCATCTGTATATGCATAATAAAAGCTCTTAATATTTACACCCACTCTAAAATCATGTTAATATTTTACACAATTACATTCTCACTCTGACTCAATTCTACCAATACGAGAATCCAGTGTCTTTAGAAAATAAATAATGCAAAATCAAATCAACATGTAAAGTCAACTAATGAAAGCAAACTGTGAATGCACCATTAGGTCTAGTGTCTGAAAATATTTGGGACCAAAAAAAGGCTTTTATAAAGGCACCAAGAAGAGGACCAAAGATATTAACAGTAGAAGCAATCTCGTAAATGAGAACCGATCTTCATACAAAATAACATTATAGAATTTTATAGAAGAATCTGGATAAAATAATGGCAAGATCACATTATAGAATTTCATTGAAGAACCTGAATAAATAATCGCAAAATAACATTATAGAAATTTATTGAAGAACCTGGATAAAATAATCGCAAGTCGTACTGAATCTTTGTATCTTTGTCAAGCCTTCACAAAAATCTTCCCCACCATAATCTCTGTGATATGTGCTCTAAATTATCCCCCGTGTCTTGGTATTTATATTTATTTTCTTGACTTGATCTTTATTTTTTCCTTTAATTTTATTTAGTATATTATTACTTTCTAACATGCATAGATTCTAATAATAATAGACATAAAAATTTACCCTAATTATATATAAATACTTTTGTTTCTTTTTTTATATAAATCTATTCTATGTGCATTTTACTTTCTTCACTTTTATTTCTTTTATAACTTTACTTTTAACCTTTTTTTAGAATTATATATATATATATATATATATATATATATATATATATATATATATATATATATATATATATATATGCGCTATCTTTCTACTTAATATGTACATAAATATAAAAAATCTAGTATAATAAAATATATAAATAATTTATTTAATTTACTATTTATATGTATGAAAAATACAACTCATGCATATTAAATTTGATTTCATGTATCTTTTATAAACAACTCCTATTAATAATATGTACATATTATTCTATATATTTACTTTTACTAAACCATAAATTTTATTTCTTTAATTTTATCATTTAAGGTTGGGAACATTAAATTTAATCTTAGAGTTCTTCAATTTTACTCAAAAATTTGACATTTATATGTATCAATCAAATCTTGAAAAATATGTGTAACTTATTACAATAAATAAATAATTTTGGTCTTTGTTGTTTCAAGTGAGAAAAAGGTTGTATAGCAAGAAGTAAAGTAATTAATGTTAAATAAATAAAATAATATTAAATGGTAGCAAATTGTAGATCTAAAGATTGTGCTATTTAAAATTATTAATTTTTATTTTTATTTTTTTTAATTATTTAACATTTAACATTATAAAAAATTATACTCTTGTATATATATATATATATATGAGATAATTACTATAATAAATTAACAAAATAATAGATTAAATAAAAAATATGTGTAATATATTAACATAAATATTATAAATTACATTAAATATTAAATGTCTAATGCATTATACAAATAAAGTTAAAATAATATTTTTCTTATTATAGTATTATTATGTTAAATAATGTTACAATATAAAATCTCAATCAATTATACAAATATTTAAACTTATGGAATGGTTATTGTATAATTTTTAAATATTGTTTAAAAAAATAAATATAATATTTATAAATTTTTAAACTAAAATATAGTTTTCAATTTATATGTCTATATTATATCAATTATTCATATAATATTAGAAATTTATCCATATACACTTTAGCATATTTGCTTTCTATTTTGAAAACAAAAAAATACAATTTCACTTTAATCTAATATTGAAATATGTTATTATGAAAAATTAAACAAGAAGCCTAAGTGGGAATTAATATATTGATCACTAGTTCAAGAAAAAAGAGTACAAAAAGAAGAAGATGAAGGAGAAAAATGAGTAAACTTTTATTTTTTGTATAACCATTGTATTTTATTAGAATGAAAATGCTAGTAATTTTATTTTTTTCAAAATTTAAATTGGATTATATATATATTCAATTAAAAGATTCTTGTTTAGAAAAGACAAATTCAATTGACCATATGGATATATTATGAAGGCGAAAATTCTCACAACTATATCATGTGAAAACTCAAAAAATTGAACAAAGTCAAAGTCAATCCATTGCTAAGACTAGTTAAACTCAACATTTTGAGATTGGTCAAAATATACGAGTGTTACTATGATTAATATAGTTTCTACATTACTAATTGATTTTGAAAATGGTTAAGATTAAGATATTTATCTTGTTTAGCCATTTTTAAAAAAATTGGGTCAAATTTTCAATCAATATGACTCAAATTTTATAAAAATAAATAGTTGAAATTATTTCTCAATCTAGTTATAGTTATTTTATTTTTCTACTCATTTTTACCTTCAAAAATGGATTTAAATTGTCCAATTTATAATCATTTGTTCAAAAAAACACAAATTTGAACTAAAAGTTTTTTAAAAGTATAAAATGTTCCAATTATTACAAATTCTAATATAAAGAGTTAGAAATGTTCAAAAAAACCATCATTCACAACCACAGTAAGTTTAAGGTGCTTGAAATACTCAAAACAATAAGCTATGCTCAAGAAAATCAAATTGGTTACTAATTTGATTTATTGATACTAAAAACTCAAACACACAAAATAGGATCTGTTTCACATCAGGAATACAAGTGGAATATGCATAGGTAAATTCTTAAAATTTGAATTCTCTATGTATTCCAATTTTGATCTAAAAATGAGCATTTTCTATTCCACTGAATAGGTCAAATTGGAATATGTATTCCTATTCCTTTTCTAATTTTATTTATTTTTAAAAATATAAATTTTTGGGTCCGCCATCAAATTTCGCTTGAACCAAACAAAAATAGAAATATGTATCCTCATTTTCTATTTTTTTTTTTAAATATTCTTATTCCAATATTTATATTCCCCCAGCCTTCCTTCTTGCCTGAGAAATGAGCATTCACAACCAATTTTTCTTACGCATTTGAAAATTTCAAAAGCAAAACTATTTAAAAATTGTGTGCCCTCAACAATTGAATAGGCATAAGTGAGTAGTTTTAAATGCTCAAAAATTGAACATTTCAAATTATCTCTTTAAATTTTTTGCAAGCAAATGGCGAGATTGGCGAAGAGCGAATAAAGGGTTTGTGCAGGCAAGTGGTTTTGGTGATAGCAGTTTGAACAGTGGTTGGTGATTTGCATGGTGAAGGGGTTTGATTGCAGGGCGACTGGTGAACGATTTGAGGGTTGCACGGTGAACGGAAAACCCTGTGGCTGAATGTGGACTCGACTATAATTACAGCGGTCGTCATGTAATGATTGTTGCTACCAGAATGGAAAGTTCTAACATAGCTTAGGATATAATGATAAATTATTTGAACACACTTCTAATTCCAAAATCAAAGCTCAAATCATGCCAACAAAATGTTTAACTTTTATAAGTGACTAGATCTGTGTGTCAATTTTATTCTACTTTCTTTATTAGTACTATCTTGTATAGTTAGGAAGATGCATAACTGACAACCACCCTCATTTGTGAGGGGCGTGTAAATCTTCTAAAGTCAGTTATGACAACAACATTTTTGTCTTCGCATGAATGTTACCAAGTTGAGTCTCCAGAGAAAAAAAATAGGACGTCTAACACATCATTTCACATCATTTCATTGTTAAATTTTAACATTTGTAGGAGAAAATATCTTAACCGAGTTGACCTAATAGTCATGTGAAATTCTATATGGTCACATTCAATAGTAATACTTTTAAGTCCTTTAGAACATGCCACTCTTTAGCAGTTTCATGAAGCCATAAGGTCTTGATGATCTTTGGTGAAAATCCTCTAACAAAGTCACATGTAATGATGTGTATTTAACCTTTAACAAGGTAGGCTTGTAACAGAGCTCACTTCAAAAGAGTGAAAGTTTTGGGTTGCCTATTCCTAGGTGGGTTTTTACTTTGTAGTGTTCCACATTAAATACTTATGTCAAATTGTGTGAATGTTTATTGTGTTGCATGTCTTTTTCCATGTTTACTACTTATTGCTTCAACTTGGTATACACTAAAAGTTAATTTTGTAGTTTGACAAACACTAACAAAAATTGAATGATTACACTAATACTTAGCATATTAAGAAAAAATATGTTAACAAATTGCATATAAGGATTAAATTAGTTTGAATATAAAGTCTGATATGTTTATCGAGCTATTGATATGAAAGTGTATAAGGTTGAGTTTGTGAAAAAGTGTTTAAAGGACTTATGGGATAATTGATTTTCTCTGTAGTTATCCAAATCAAACATTTTTCTGTGTTGATGATTAACCAAATGATAGTTTGGAAGCTAATGTGTGTTATTATTAAAGATGTTAATGATTAAAAACATCTGTTAAAAATATAGAATGTAAATATTTTATTTATGTTATAGTTGTCTGTAGTTTATGGTGCTCCTAACAGAAAATTTTGATTCTATTTATAATCTTTAGTAATTTTTCTACAATATTGATGCAGGAGCATCCTAGCCATCGTGTTATCCAATTAAGTATGTTGGTGTTGACTAGAGTTCTTGGTGCATTTAATGCATGTAACGTGTGATTGTGTTGTGGATTGATCCGGGAGTTTGTATGGACCTATTTGTGGTCTTGGTTATCTCTCCTATGTGCATTTAATCTTTGTTGTAAACTTGGAGATTGTCCTAAGTATTTTTGTGCAATTATCATGTGTTAACTATGGGTTAATGCAAGGGTTAACATGTTTTATATTTAATGTTTGTTGTAAGCCAACTTGTGGATTAAATATGCATTTAATGCAAGGGGTTTATTTAATATGTAATTGCTAGGTGTTTGTATGCAGGTGTTCTTGGGAGCTATGGGGTTGACATTTCATCAACTTCAATAGTATAGTCTTAGGATGTCATTTATTATCTATAATATGTTTGTTCTTAAATGATGTCAACCAGTATACCTACTTTCATAGAATATCTCTCTTTCTTAGTGGACTATTAGTTGCATGAGATTTTTTTATAATTTTATTTCTCTTTACAATTATATTTACACCTAATAAAACTCTAACAAATACAAAATATGCTTCTTTATGATTTCATTAGATTTCATCAATCTATGTGATGATGTTGATTTTAAAATAAGAAATTCTAACTACACAAAGAAAATCAAATATATATGATTTGTGTGATTATATTTGTATGCATTTTTAAAAATAAATTACCTTGCTAAAATAATTCAAAATTACTTTTAAGGAATCTTGAAAAAGGAAACCCTTGTAAAGCTATCTTATTGAAGAGGTACATATATCTATAACCTATCTTAATTCATTTTTTAGTATGTTAGGACTATTAATCAAGATTTTCATATAGAAATAGGGTTAATGCAAGAAGTTGGGTCTCACTTTTGGCCAAAAAGTGGAAGTGTTTTTCCTATTTTTGAAATATATTGTCAATTGATGCCAAAAGTTGAACCATTTAGAGATTAAATATAAAAAAACTTTAGAAATAAAAATTGTAGTGCCTGGAATATTCTTTTTGAATATGTAATTTATTTTTATACCATATGATAGATTTTTTTTGGTGTGGATCTTTAAAAATCACTTTTTCAAAATGTCTATTTCAGGATCATACCATGCTCATGTATGGACACCATATTTTGACAAAACTAAATGAATTTTTGTGAATCCTTTTAAATAAAATCACCCAACACACCTGTTAGAATCTGATAAGATTAATAACCCAGAAAACTAGTGCAAAGAGTAAATATCTAAACTATGAATGCAGATGATACAAAATCAAAATAGCATCATAGAGTTAGTCTCCAAGAGAGTAATGCAAATGCTGGAAGCAAAATAGCATTAAGAGGATGCAAAAACAATAGATACAAATACAAGCCAGGTAGCATGCTTATATAGGCTAGGAAGAGGGAGGAGGTGGCAACACCAACCAATGAGGAGCAACCATCTATCAGACTAAAGATAGCAAAGTATCTTCCCAAGATAGCTAATGGATGCTCACATGTAAGAAGGTGACACCTCACAACCATTCACCTAATAAGACATGCTTTATTAACCTAAGCGAGATTATTAAAAGTGTAGGAAAAATAAAAAACTACACTAACACCCCCCCCATAAGTGAAGCTTAGGTGGATGCTAACCTAGCAAAGCTATGAAAGCAAGAAAATGGGTCCCGGCAACAAGGCCTAATTAGGTACCCAATACAAGAAAAAGAACTAGATGAAGGAAACTAAGCCTCCAATCTAGGAAATGTCCCAAAGAGAGGGGAAAAAAAGAGCATGAAGCATCTTCGAAGCATGAAGCTGCAAACACTGTCAGAAGAAACTGTTGGAACCCCCATTGAAATAGTGCATGACCAGGTAGAGAAGACAAAGTCTGAAGAGCTGATCAATTGAAGAGGTGACCTCCAAAGGTAGGAATGAATGAGTGTCTATATAGTAGATGAACCATCTCACTGAAATGCATAGGTGCCTAGCCACTGCATCTGCCTAGTACATAGGAACAAAAATTGAATACGTAGATCACTCAACCGAACCAAAGAAGCAATAGAGCCAACAGGTGAACCCCCCCATAATGCTGAATAGGGAGAGGGGTGATAGGAACACTAAAATGCAATGCCAAAAACATCTGCAAGAAGAAGAATCAGGAACACCAATAGTGCAATAGAAGTACAAGCACAGGATAAAGGGCGGTGTCATCGACACACTACATGGGCTAATGTCATGAAAGAAAAATCCACTTGACAAAGGTGAATGAGCACAAAATGGCAAAACATCATGACCCCCCATGGCACTTTATAACTGAGTGCGAGTACAAACAAACACAAGGTGTACAAGATCCCAGATATGCAAAACTAGGCACTTTATCTCAATGCGTTTACAAAAAAAAGAATGCAACAGAAGAGAAGCATACAATGCTCAGAAGTCATAAAGAAGAGTGAGCCAAAAGAACAAAAGAAGAGATTCCAGGACCTGTAGAATCCAAGTAATCCGCTAGAGTGCGAAAGTGCAAAACTCGAAGGAGAAAGAACCTGGAGCATAATCTGGATAAAAGACCTCTACAACTGAATAACTCATAGAACCATCTTTCCAACGATATTTGGCGAGCCCAGAAAAGATTCTAAATGAGTGAGATATGGCTCCTGCAAGGCAAAATAGAACATCTGGCTTTGACTGCCAAAATAAGAAACTAGACTGCAGCAAAAATAAAATAAAACCTGTACCATCATCTCTGTCTCAAAACCATCTTTCCAACACATTTTTTGGATCAAAAAAATACGTCCATATGCTCAAGTTACGGAAGAAAAATTGACAGGGCCTCCTCATGAAGAGCATATGCTAAAAGTGAAACTTGGGCACAATAATCAAGGAAACAAATGGAACCACTGCGATCTACTCGAAAAATCATGCACTTTCAAAAAAAGAATCGCCTCGATACGAGGTCGTATGAGAAATTTATGATCCTCCGAAGTTTCTAAAACGAGAACTGTGCACAGTCACGATTGAGAATCTGCAATTTCTGAAGAATTCATGCATGAAAATCAAAAACCAACTCCACTTGTAGATAGAGCACAAAAAAAAAGCTAAGTTCATAACAAGAATCATCAAAATCAGAGTCCTTATGAGCAAGAATGAGACATTTGAAAACTGCATTCAAATCTGCGACTGCCAATGGAGAGGGGTATGGCTGTAGCTTTGCATGCTTGATTCTGTAAAATATACAGCTTGCATGCAAAATCTAAAAGATACCCAGATGGTTTTTCGGGGCTGCAAAAAAAACCCAGAAAGCATTTTTCTTTTTGATGTATAGAAGATGCTGTTGTAGTGTAAATTGGACGCCTTTAACAGTAAAAAAAGGCTCCAAAAATTTAAAAAATGACCCCAGCAACCAAAATATGACATGAAAATGCTGGATCAGCTTCTTAAGTCCATCAATGGTATGTTGGAACCTGCAATACTGATTGAAAACTTCAAATATGCAAGTTGGTTGTCAGATTTGAGATTGAAACCCCAGAGAAAAATTATTTTTGTCAAAACTTTTCTGATTCTCAGGATCATCCAAAGATGCAAGAGAAGAGCATACTTCATTTTTCAAAAACTACAATAAAGTTTATTAGCACCCCCCCGAATCTCTCAAATACAGAAACTAAAATCTACTCTTGCACATAGAAAAGCTCTGATACCATGTTAGAATCTGATAAGATTAATAACCCAGAAAACTAGTGCAAAGAGTAAATATCTAAACTATGAATGCAGATGATACAAAATCAAAATAGCATCATAGAGTTAGTCTCCAAGAGAGTAATGCAAATGCTGGAAGCAAAATAGCATTAAGAGGATGCAAAAACAAGAGATACAAATACAAGCCAGGTAGCATGCTTATATAGGCTAGGAAGAGGGAGGAGGTGGCAACACCAACCAATGAGGAGCAACCATCTATCGGACTAAAGATAGCAAAGTATCTTCCCAAGATAGTTAATGGATGCTCACATGTAAGAAGGTGACACCTCACAACCATTCACCTAATAAGACATGTTTTATTAACCTAAGTGAGATTATTAAAAGTGTAGGAAAAACCTAGCAAAATAGGAAAAAATAAAAAACTACACTAACAACACCAAGGATTGATGAGAATTTTTTTTTTGAATTTTTTAATGAATATTTTTTTAATTAATTTTTAATTGACAATTAAGCTAATTTCTAAAACCTCTTGTGTATGGACACCATAATTTAATCAAAATTATGATGTTTGTACACAAGAGGTTTGCATAATGGATTGGAGCTAACACTTGATTCTACTTCTATTTCTATTAATTTCATTAGTGGCAGTGGCCTACATCAAGAACATGTCTATGAGAATATATCTGTCTGTATTGAGAAAGAAAAAGCAGAACATGAACCCACTTTGATATCTCCTAAAAAATATGGAAATGGGTTTGTTATCATGCAGAAACAAAGATATGATGGCTATAGTGCTTTTGGATGTCAAAATTAGGGAATAATTGAACCTATCACTTCAAAAGGATGACCTCCTAGTTTGGGGCTTGGATTCAAACCATTGTGAATAAGTCCTTCTAGTAATAAGGTACCCACGTATGAGACTGTGAATGTTTTGAATGATGAAAAGGCATCTGAGGATACCCAACCTAAAACCAACAATCCTCCAATGTCTGAGCATGACCCCAATAAGTCCACTGAATCATATACCCATACATCTACCTTCCACTAGAACCCATTCAACACTAATGATGACATTCCCTCAAGTTATCCTAAACTATTGGATTCGGACTAGTGTGGACCACCAATTTTTGATAAATTTGACATTGATGATGCTCTCACAACAAACTTTGACATCTATGAAGGCATTATGATTGATAATCATGAAGAAGCAATTTCTCTTAAAGAGAAGACATTGGCATATTTTGGGGAGTCCACTCCATCTTCCAATTATAAAGCTAAAAGCAAGAAAAAAAACAAGAATAGGTCTCTTGGTGAAAACTGAAAATCACCATTAGACCATGAAAAAGAAAAACCTAAGCATCTCCCAAGGAATAAAATGCAAAAGATGATGCCATGAATATCAGTGTTCCAGTGCTCAACATGCCATGACATATTTTTTAGATCTCTTGATCAACCTTCATCTAGGAAATCATTGATCTCAATCCTCCCAATCCTTCCTTATATCTAGTTGTTGATCCCCAAATCCAACTACCTAACTTGTCCAGCACCCAAAATCAAATCTATATCTAATGAGGCTTTGAATACGTCATCATTAGTGATATCCCATACAACAATTCTTTTGACCCAATTATCCTTAGATGCCTTGATTCACGAGAGACGGACATTGTCTTCAATAGAGTACATGATGGTATATCTCAAGACCTTCTAGTGGTTTGATTTTAGCTACAGACTCAAAACCAATCCTACTTAGTTATGTTCAATTGTGGGTCTAGAGATTATCAGCTAGCAGCACCAACAATAGATTTATTCTCAATGATCGTCAGCCACATTCATGATTCTATCTAAAAGTCTTGAAAAAATAGCAAAAAATGGAAAAAAATCCTTTAGAATATATTTAAAAATAGTAAAAAGTCATGAAAAAAATGGATGCCTTGATCAAAACATGGGAAACAAGCATCTTGGCATGAAAATTTGAGACAAGAAATAAAATTCTATCCAAAAGTGAAAACCTGGCAAATAGGCACTTTAGTAAAGTATCATGGTGAAAACTTGGAAAATAGGTGCCATGTGTAATCAATTCTTGCTCCTCAATCTATCAAGATTTCATTTGGTTCTTACACCTTTTATCATTCCCTGACCATATCCTTCATATTGCAAGACTTCCCTAGTCCCTTATCATGGCCCATGAATTGGTTAATATCCATTATTATCTAACCCAAGTGTCACTAATCTATACATACTCTATCCTTGGCCTTTGTACATAGTTTGCATCTTGTCTGGGAGCATATTACCTACAAAGTGCATGAGTTTGAACTTGAACTGGGGGCATCTCCCTAAGCACACATTATTCATCAAACTTATCACATAATAGATTGGAGCTAACACTTGTATATGCTTTTATGATCCTAAAAAAGTCCTAAAAATTCAATTATGACCCTGAAAAAAATCATAAAATGTCCTAAAATAATCATTAAAAAATATAAAACATCCTTAAAAAATTCATAAAAATCATAAAATGTCCTAAAATAATCATTAAAAGTCATAAAATGCCCTGAACAAATCTCTAAAAATCATATAATGTCCTGAAATAAATCCTAAAAATACTAAGTTGTCCTGAAGAAATGAGTAACACAAAAACATCAAATATCCTCAAAAATCCTAAAAATCACAACACCCCCCAAAAATGTTTAATAAACCTTGTAAATACTCACTGTAGATTATCACCCCTTCTTCATAAACACTTGCACTCTCACAAATTGAAACTCAAAGCATTGCACTTCAATGACAATAACACCTATCTGAGCAATGTGAACCAACAATTAATCCAACATGTCACTATGAACCTATCAACTGAATCCACAAATAGAAATATCACATGATCAACCTATCAAACACTATTTGAAGACCTAAAACACTAAAAGACAAGTAATAATGGACAAGAATAGTTGTTGGCTCACATTGTTTAGTGAATGATTTAATTTTTCTTTTTTTTTCTTTGATCATGTTCCTATGCCACTCAATGATATAAATTGACCTATGAGAGTGGCTAGAATGGTTCATGGTCATCTTTTTCTTTTTATTTCTATTAAAAAATGTACCTTTGAGAGTTTAGGGCATATATATATGCCTCAAGAAGGACAAAGTCATTTTCTAGCTACATCGTGCTTATTTACGCAAAAGTTTTGCATTTGCGCTCTGACCCTTTATGCCATGACATGTTGCATTCCTTCTGCCATATCAAAATAAAGCTCCTTTGACATATAGTGCATATTTTGAAAGAAAAAGTCCTCACCTCATACTAACTATTCCTCATCTTTCTCTTATATCATTCATTCATCTCTTCATCCACCACCATGGTCTCGTACTTTAATGCTCCAAAATCATCTTCATCTTTCACTCTTACATTCTTGCATCACCATACACTATTTGTCAACCTTATATGGCTTTCCACCAAGTCTAGCCTCAATTGGATCTTAGTTTGATCAAGTTTGATCACATTTGACCATTTTTTACTGATTGTACCCATGTTACAACATCTTTCTATCATTTTGGGCCTGCACACAAAGTTTCAAGTCATTCTGAGTCTAGTCAGGCTAATTTAGGCCCCTGAAGCCTTGTTGGACATAGTCTGCACTTTCAGAGCATAGTTGGGCTTTCCAAGTGTGCCCAGGGCACACTTGGTACTGTCATAGCACACTTGGGCTTCCCAAGTGCACCCTTAGTGCATTTGGATGTGTTTTGGGTGCACTTGGGGTAGTTAGATGCCCAAAACTACTCCCGAAGCCCCTATTTTGCACTCTGAAGCCCATAACTTGTGCGCTTCAACTCTGATTTGTAATCCATCAATTGTGTTGGATTCTTATCTTCATTTTGAACAAATTAACATATCATTTTCATTATTTATCACTTCCTTGACTGGGGTAAGTGCAAGAAGTTGGGTCTCACTTTTGGGCAAAAAGTGGAAGTGTTTTTTTTTTCTATTTTTGAAATTTTTTGACAATTAATGTCAAAATTTGAGGCATTTAAAAATTGAATGTAAAAAAACTTCAAAAATAAAATTTTTAGTGTTCATAATCTAGTTTTTGAATATGTAATTTATTTGTGTACCCATATGATAGATTTTGTTTTTGGTATGAATCTTTAAAACCCACTTTTTCAAAATGCCTATTTCAAGACCTTACCACACTCATGTATGGACACCATAATTTGACACAAATAAATGAATTTTCGTAAATCTTTTTAAAGGGAGTTACCTAATACACCTAAGATTGATGACAATACTTCTCCTTAATTTTTATTGAATAATTTTTTTATGATTAATTATTAATTGGCTATAAAGGTTAACTTTAAAACCTCTCATGTATGGACACCATAATTTGATCAAAATTTCACTTTTTTCAACCAAAAAAAAATTTAACCTCAAAAAAATTGTATGTAGATTGATGACATATAAATTAATTTAAGAAAAATTATAAAATAAAAAAGTTATTAAAGTTTTAGTGAACTTCACTATTTTACATTTAGGTACCACCTTTCATTAAAAAATAATGCAAACATAGTAAATAAAATCATAGCACTACAAAATTAATATTTCTAAAATCAAGATAGTGAGAGCTCTAATGGGTTTTTGTTTCATAAAAAAATTTGATCAAAAAGACCCTCTAAAAATTATGGCAAGGCATGAATTTGTTAGTTCAATGCCTTAGCCAAATCTTGAGAGGTCAAGGCATAGGCTTGGTCTCACCAAGCCTATCTCAAACCAAAATTCGAAGTGGGAGAAAAAAATCCTGCCCAATGTTGTAAGAAATGGGCACCTATTATTTGAAATTCAAAAAGTAGGTACCCGTTTTGAAAATGTAAAATCGGCATACAAAATCCCCCCAGAAAACAAAATTTTAATTTTTTAAAAATGGGTACCTATTTTTTAAAAGTAAAAAATGGCTACCTTTTTTTGAAAAAAATGGGTACCCATTTTTTATTTTCAAAAATGGGTACCCATTTCTTTCTTTTTTTAAAAAATTATGTTTCCAAAAATGGGTGCTCATTTTTTTTAAAAATGGGTGCCTATTTTTTAAATTTAGGATTAGGTGCCCGAGCCTAAAACGTGTACCCATCTTTTTAAAAATGGGTATCCATTTCTAAAGGAGCATGATCTCAATCTGCAGAATTGAGACCCAACTCATTGCTTCTACTTAGTGATAACCCATGAAACTACTCTTGGGCCCCCGATCGACCCTTGTTCTACACTCTAGACCCCATAACTTTCACATTTAAATTATGATTTGTGATCCTTCAGTTGTTATGGCTTTATCATCTCATTATTGACAAATTGACCTATCATATGCATATCTCATTCACTTTAGTGAGGGGGCGCCAATATATACCACCATTATTAGGAAATGCTTTTCTAGCTTTTTCATCAAGGTTCTTTAACACAATGCTCTAAATCACATTATATCAAAGAGGGGCAAAATATAGATCTAGTCAAAAATGGTTTCCATCCATGGTTTCATCACTATTTCATAATAAGTCATCCCATTTCCTCACTTCACTAATTTGGGTCTTTTGGCGAACTTGATTATATCCTAAAAATATTCTTTATCATTCATATCCTCTTGTGCATCATTTGCATATCATTTCAGAATCATATCTAATCAACTGAAAAACCATTTCATCAACTCAAAATCATATCAAAATCAATACAAAATCACCCCAAATCTACTCAAAATCACATGGAATCAACCATAATCATCACAAAACATGTCAGATACCTTAAATCAATCATCATCTATCCAATCCTAGGCATTGTTGTGGCTTTTAGTGCCTCAAAAACCTGTCAATCCATCAAACTTATCAATTTGACCTTAGTACTATCATGACTCTCAGTGCTAGGTCAAACTCATTCTTGTCATTCGATCATTGACATTGTTGAGTCCCTTAGTGTCAAATCATGACATCATCAAACTAGTTTAATAACATTGACAACATCCATCAATGTTATTATGATCAACTATATCAATCAATCTCGATCTTGTAGCATTTACGATATCAATTAAATGTTGTGTGTCCTTAATTCATGTCATATGCCCTTGACATGTTATCAATTTTACTCAATCAATCAATTTGACCATGGCTTTGGTCTATCCATCATCATCCTAGTCAATCTACATAATCATTGCATTTTCATCAAAGGATATTATCACACTTATTTAATCAAATTGGCTAATCATCTACAAATTTTCTCTATAGGATTAAATAACCCATAATTTAATCCTATATCATTTCACTATTTATTCTTCCTAAATAACATTTTCAATCAATTAATATTTTATTAATTAATTGATTCATCTTCACAAACTATGAGAATTCACAATTTCCTAAGTCCCATTTCCCACTCATAATTTCCAAATTCCTAATTTCTATTTGTGTGGATATATGGATTGTTAATTTAGATATTCCACATAATATTGACACAATCTTGACATCATCATGACACATAGGCATGACACATCATGGATTCTCCATTTACACTTGGCTAAGATATGTTGTAATCCATATATTTTTATTCCCTTACGCATATCTATATTTGGCTTCCATTGTCATAGATTCTTGGCTTGAAGTGGGTTTGAGGTGTCACATGATGCGTCATAGATCCTCCACCATTTTTAGCCATGTTTTACTTCCAAGTGTCATACAATCCTAGACTTGGCATATTGTGTCATATGTGTCATGGATTCTCAAAGGAATCTCTTTCCAAGTCGCATATCCAAGGTGATAAGTCCAATGCTCTCATCTTGCATGTTGGTTATAAATTGAGCATTCTTCCTCTCATTTCCAATCCTTTAAGTCCCTTGATTCTTAACTTTCAAGTCCTAACTTCTTAGTCTCTTTATGCTTCAAATCACTTCTTCTAGTACTCTCATATCATTATCATTATCATAGACTTTTGCTTCCTAGTTGTGTGCATTATAGGCAATTGGAGCTACATCATATGGAGAAGAAAGAAGGACATGGGGGCTAAAAATGAAAGAGGGGGTTTTTTACTTTGTGTTGCTTTCTTTGTTTATTTGGCTTTCATGGTAGACTAGAGGGTGTCAATGTATGTTTATTGAGTTTGTGATTTTCTCATAGTATGTTAGATATTAGCCCATTTTCTAGTCCTACACTAAGGTACTCAAAATGGTCTTCAATCTCTTCTTGAAGCCATATAATTAACTACATTTTGAGAATTTTATTGTCTTAGTTGGATACATGAAATTAGTCTCTATAATTAATGAGTCTCAAATCAAGAAAATAACTAAACTCTTGATTTGTGTCATTAGCACTACAAGGCATACAACATTTGAACATTGGTTGCCTAAAAATTTCACCACGTATTTAATTTGGTCTTACCACAAATGTCTTCCATGGTTCTACAACAAATATCTTCTATTGATAATAATGGTGACACACATATCCTTCACATTTTGAGCACTACAACTTGCTCCACAAGCAATTAGTATCTAAATTTAGTGGTCTTGATAAATTTGAAGGCCTCCATGGCATGCAAAATTATATTCCACTCTAACAATTAAATGTACAACTTGACTCAAATTCTTATTCCAAAACCCACCAAATTAAAAGCAGGAACTTTGCCACTTGTGCCACTTGTTTGGATTTGTAGTCATATGTACACCACATGAATATTACAATTTAGAATTTGTTCTCATTTATGATCACAGGATCTAGGTGAATATGGTTGAATGTTTAATGTGCCCATGATAAGCCTATTCAATTTCCCACACAATCATTGATGATATTCTTCTTACTTTATGATGGCAAGTGTCCCACTATGTTTTCAAAATAGTATGAAATCGTGATATGCATCTACCATGTGTAATCCAATTTTATAATATGTCCACAAATCTAAGCTTTTATAATTGGATATCTGATGTGGCCATAAGATGGATTTTTGATTCTTCATATAGTTAGTGATGAATTATTACATTTAATTTGTATCAATCATTTAGATTATGTGTAGGTCGATCCATGTTAGTACTACTATTTGAATGCCAGTTTTGGATTATATGCCAAAAATGAATTGATGGAACATTAAGCGAAGGACTTGTAATTTGAATGTGTTTCAAGAGATATTCATCATCATTTCTGTGGATTTTCAACTCCAATGTTAACATTTTTTGGACCCTATATATAACTAGAGGTTTGAATTTCATCATCATATATGCACATTGAACCCCTAGTTCAAAATTTACAAACTACTCTTTGATGTTCTGCTTGTCACTTCTCATAGATTAGTATTTACTTGTGATGCAATTATAGCAGTTAAATTGAAAATTCCTTGCAACATTTGTAGCTTTGGTTGTGTCTATGGTAAGAGCAATATATTCTATAATGTGTAACTTCCCACACTTATATAAATTTGTATGGTGATATAAAACACTTAATTTAACATCCAATTGGAGAAATTTAATTGGATAGTAAGTATAATCCTCTAATGGTCTAAGCAAGCATTCCTTAAGAAAGCATGCAAATGTCATTAACTTCCTACTACTATGATACATATGGGAGAACATCATTATCTTTAGGGCATGGTATATCTAGCTAAGAAGTAAGGTTGTTCATTCGCTTTATATCACACAACAATTAGGATTTAAAATTGTTAGTGTCTTCCACTTGGGAGCATAGTTGTTAGAAACATGATGGGAGACTTTTCTTTCCCATTTTGACAGCCGAAACAAGTTTCCTGTCACAAAACAGTCATTTCTGAGTGGGGCGATTTCAGTTAAATGTAAACAAATATTGTTTCTTTCTCAAACTGAAGAAGCATAAAAGCAACGCCTATTTTCTCAACTACAAAGCATAAATGTAACAATAGATGTTTTATATTTAATTTTAAAATCATTCAGTTAACTAATTATTAACTAGTTTTATTTATAAATTTTATTAAATAGTAATTTACTTTTAAGAAGTTATTAGCATAACTTCTTAAAAGTAAATTACTATTTAATAATTTTTAAAAAATTCAAGAATATGTACTTCTATTGGCTAATAAATTTAATATTAAATAGCCAATAGAATTTATGATTTATGTATTTAAATATTAAATAATGTATTTTTTTTAAAATTAGTTTATGTGTGTGAGAATGAAACATGGAGTTATATAGTAACTAAATTTATATATGTAATATATATAACATTAGATTAACTCTTTTATATATATATATATATATATATATATATATATATATCCGTTTCTTTTACGCAACTTTTAAAAAGTCCATTTTACACCTTTCACATTTCTGGTGACAAATAATTTGTTAGTAAAATGTTCTCGGCTATAGAAATTTATTAATAGTTGTACTCTTAATTCTAAACAACTTCACATAAGTTCTTGTAATAATTGTGTGCATTAGAGATTTTTTTTTTAAATGAAAAAGAATAAAGGAGATTAGTTGTAGTGTAGTATTAATTATTATAGAATAAGTATTCATTTATTTATTTTACTATTGAAAAGATGTAATAAATATAAATATTAGTTATTTATGAATGTCATTTAAAACTAAGTAATACATTATTAAATAAATTTATTTTAAAATATTTTTATTAAATATTAAATTTTAAATAATATTAAATTTTTATTTATATATATATATATATATATATATATATATATATATATATATATATATATATATATATATATATATATATATATCTCTTTTACGCAACTTTTGAAAATTTCGTTTCTAGTCACGTAGCCATCTTTCTCGTTTCTAGTAACTATGGTATAAATACAACAGTATTTAGTCAAACAAGTAATGATATTTTTGAAAACCAATCTGGAACTATACCCTTGCATTACAGAAGTCAATGTCAATGTGCTCCTACAGATTTTAGAGGTATAGTTCTTGTGCTACTATGACTAATTGAGGATCCAAATTGTTATAGTCATTCATTAAGTTTTACAGCTTAAAAGGTGTATTTGTGGTTCATTTTGGAGCTCAAGACTGCCTTCAGCTGCCACAACTGTGTTGTTTTGAATGCGAATGTGAGATGAACAATTTTGCAGGTTTGAAGTCTCTCTCGTTTAGATCATGTTGCAGCGGAATGTGAGATTAGACCTGAAATATCTCCATTGGAAACAATAAATCTAGTTAGAAGGGTGGATTGCCTTCTCAATTTAAAATCTACACCGTCCAATTTGAAATAACCGTAAAGAACGGATTACTAGCTCTTCAGGAAAATAATTTGTGAACCGAAAGGCAGGTTTGAAATCTTTCTCACTACTTAAAACATGATATGAAAGCAGCAGAATATAACGGATTAGAATTATTTTTGCAACAAGATATGGGCATTGGAAATAAGGAAAACGAATTGCCTTCTCAGTTCAAAAGAAACAAAATATTAACAAGATTGGGACGATTTTCTGATTTGTCACTGGAGAAGACGAAGACTTTATAATCTAGATACTTTGTTAAAGAAAAGTTGTGAGTTTCTTTACCGCGATAAAGTTTGTAAGAAATTCACTGTTTGATAGAGGAGAGAAGAGAAATGTGGAGTATTTGTTTAATGCTAATTTTTCAATTAGTTTTTCATAATAGATTATCTTTATTTAATTTTTTTAATAACTATTTATCAACATATGATAATAGTTAAAAATATTTATTTAGTCTATTTAAAAAATAATTATTAAAATTACAAGTACAAAAATTTAAGTGCTAGCTAAAACAAAATTATGTTCTTATATTAAATGAAAATTAATACTTATTTAATCTTTTTTTAAATATTAGTTAACTTACTAACACAAAAGCTAATCGCTAGCTATAGAAAATCAGGCACATTATAAAAAAGTATGCTTCCCTTGACAACTATACTGTCTAAGCTCTTGTTTAAATAGATTACAATCCATTGATAATAGTTATAAAAAATTATGCTCCTATATTAAATGAAAAATAATACTTATTTAATTTTTTTTTAAATATTAGTAAACTAACTACTCCTATATTAAATAAAAAATAATACTTATTTAATTCTTTTAAAATATTAATATAACTTACTAATACAAAAGCGAACCACTAACTATAGAAAATCAGGCGCATCTTTAAAAAGTACGCTTCCTACACTGCCCTACAATACGTTGATAACTCTCCTCTCATCACTCATCGTGTTCATCTCTAATTCAATTGAAAAAAATTCAAGAAATATAAATGGATTTTATCACATGGTCATATCCTTCAGATTCACAAGGAACACGTAATGATCAACCAGTACATGCCTACTTTTAATGCAACATCTGATCACAGATCGAGATTTACCCCTTTTACCAGATTTTGACGAAATTGCAAAAACATGTTTTTCATGACAGTCTCTCATCTTTATAAAAGAGAAATACAATATATGGAAACTTTTTTTTTATTAACTTTTTTAATGTGCTGGGTAAACTTTTTAAGTACAGCTAGTGCGACACACCCAGCGGTACCACAGAAACGGAAGAGACTAGAACCCGTGACCAACCCCCTACAACAGAGAAGATTTAGCCAACCGAGCTAGAGCCCCTGCCCATATATATATATATAAACTTAAAATATGTCATTGCATACATTTTTCAAAATATAGCTCATTTTCCTAGCAGAAAGACCCAATTCAAGGGATTCCTGTTTAATTTGTCATTTTGAAAAGCAGAGCCCAAACCATGTGAGACGACCCATACAGACTCATTTATTAATACGAAATGTTCGAATACTCATATCATGCAAGTTCAAGTTAAAGTGAACGGCTGAAATATATAAAAAATTACAAATACAGACAGAGATACAGATTTTCCACTTTTCATTTTATATTTATTATGCAATTCAAAAGTTACAATTAGTTTTCAACATAATGGGTGGGAGGTCTTGGATTCCAATCTATTTGAACTTAACACATAATAATAATAATTAATTTTAATAAATGCAAAAAGAAGAGAGTTACCCTACTACAATAACATAATCCGAAAGAAGACAGACGAGAGCTGTTAAGATTGCAAGCCATATTTTATGTTGGGGCAGCAACAAACAATTAACTGTTAAGATGAAACTCAGCATTGCCATCCTTATTATGCTGCGTACGAGTAGCTTGCCAACCAAGGTAGCGCTATCACTGTATCGATCTCTCTTTATAAACAATGCCCCGATTGAAAGATTGATTACACTGTAATGCAACCAATATCTTCCACTGTAATGCACAAGTATAAAAATCCAAAGTAAGCCCTTACGCCCAGGGTTAAAAAGCTCGTCATCTAGTCCCATTCCGATTTCAGTGTCCAACGATGCCATCTACAAAACATGTAAATTGTTAATATTCACATTGTTGAAATCATATTAATATTGTGTTTTTTTCCCAAACCAGTTCGTTACAAAGGAATTGTAAAACTCAATCACAGAAATATAAGTTTATTTTTACTTGATAAAAGACGACCCATTTTTGTTTTAGAATTTGACAACTGTTTTGGACCAAAGCTAAAAATTTGACTTTTGTGGAGTTTCAACATTTGAATCAGAAATAGCTTGCTGCATCTGTTTGGCAAGTTTAGGTAGAAGATCAAAACAATTGTGCCTCGTCCGAAAGAAACAAAAGAAAAGTATAACAGAAACAAATAATCAATTTAAAATCGATTCACTGTTAAATTAACGGAGTGTACTGTTAAAATTTGTTCACCTCTTACTACGTAAAATTCAATTCTACCAATACCAAATTCCAGTTTGACTGGATAGCTAAATATTGAAAATAGTTATTAATGTAGTGGTTGAAGAACCTGGAATAAATAATCGCGTACTGAATCTTTCAACTCTGCCGTATAAACAAGAAGTCTAAGTGGGAATAAATATATTCATCACTACCTCATTCTATTTGACTTTAAGTTAAAAAAAGGCCAAAAAAAAAAGAAGATTAAGGAGAAAAATTTAAAAATTAAAATTTAGTGTAACTATTGCACTTTATTATGGAGAAAAATTAAAAAATTAAAATTTAGTGTAACTATTGCACTTTATTACGGAGAAAAATTAAAAAATTAAAATTTAGTGTAACTATTGCACTTTATTATTAGTTCCTGTCATAGATAACTATTGGAACCACTAAGTTCATTTTGATTTTGAATAGACCAATCAGATTTAAAGATTTCCAAACTAATTCATATTTACTAAAGTTCTATATTTTTAACATATTTTACAAATTTGAATAATATCATTTATTGGCAATTCTATTGGTTCTGTTGAATTAAAGCAATGAACAAATTAATTTTCTTCTAAGAATAAATCGAAAAAATTAGACATTGGAAGATGCTGACATAAAGTCACATGAGATTATTAAATATCAAAATTCGTGGTAAATCTAGGCGTTGTCTACGGAGCAACACAGATGCACCATTATTCAATGGAAATATAAAAGACTTCCACTATTTAACACTTGGGAGGGGTGCATATATGTTGCCCCGTATCCACTGATGTAAATCTAAGAGATGATCTCTTAATTTTACAAATATCAATATCAGAAAAAACAATCACTACTATTTTTATATGTCATATATTTTCCCCCTTTCTTTTAACAGTGATACATTCAAAGTCCTTCAAATCTTAAGAAATTATAATCATTTACACCCATAAGGCTATCAAGTTCAGGCCATGAGATTACTAACACTCACTTATTTCCCTGAAACAAACTCCAGGGCAATCACAAGGTATGTACAGTGATTTACACTTGTTTTACAAGCTCCACTAAAATTCAATTATGATGCGGAGAATCGAACTGCATTTTAGAAGGGATTGTAATTTAATAACAATATTTAATTTAAAAGTCCAATTTGGGTAATTGTAATTTTTTCAGATTGGTATAAGAAATTTATATAATTAAAAAATATTCTTAGAAATAGTGAGATTTTATCAAGTAAACAATTAGTGATGATAGAGTTGCAAATGTATCAGATATCAACTCTTTTATTTAAAAAAAATTAATTACTAGTCATTGTAGATTAACTTTAAATTTTAAATTTTATTTATTATTCTACTAATAAAAACTCTTGAAATGAGCTTGGAAGTTAAAAAAACTATTAGTTCAACCCAAATAGCAGTTAAAGCATTAATGAAAGAATTTGACTAAGAATGGACTAGCTTTCAGTAATGATTTGAAATGAGTAGAGGGACAAAAAGGGTGTAGATCACTAAAAAAACATTCAACCAAATCCTACAAAGAATAGGATTTTTTTTGACAAAACATTTTATAAATACATATTTTCTTATGTTTTGAATATTCACAACAATTTTCCATGTGAACAAATAACAATAACATATAGAACTCTAGTTGTGGCTCCAATGTTGACATGTAGTAGTTTCTACCGTTGCCGACAATCTTAGACAAATGCTTCAACAACCATATTTAATATGGAACCTTCCAACCGCCCTTCCATGTACACTATTTTCTTTTCACTTTTTACATATGATTTTTGACTGATGAATTCTAGATCCTTCCTACCATGAATGTGCATGGTTATAGATTTTTATCAACCCTCTATAAATAGAGGCAATTGTAATAGATGTAATCATAAGGCAAAGAAGCAATAATATAAAGATTTCTTATTGTGTTTTAGTTTTCTCTGTCTCTATCCACCTTTACAGTGGTATCAGAGCACAAGCAAATTGTGGGATGAGAGCACAAGCAGATTGTGGAGTGACAACCCAGAGCACGACAGATTGTGGAGTTAGTCCAAGAAGATTGTGGAGCTAAAATAACATATTGCTACTGCAAGAGAAAAGGTATGTTGTGAGTTTAAAGGGGTGCTAATTCTTAATGGAATCATTCTCAATATTTGTGTGAAATGTCCCTTTTTTTATTTTATATGATATTTCAACCTCTAATCAGATCTTTAAGATCAAACAACCAATCTTTCAAAGATCCACCAATTTCTCAATAAACCCCAAATCGGGTATGCCGGAAATAGTGCCAAAAACTTCACAACTTCACATATTATTAGTAAATCTGAAAGTGGACATTTTTATAGAAATTTCAGCAGAATAACAGCCTAAAAAATGACATTTTCAGATCTGTATAACATTTACACAACAGCTCCCAAACGGAGGATAAAAACAATGCTCATCGGGCTCCCGAAAATAACACAGAATAGCCCGAAAACACCACAAAAACACTAATAATCTATCACATAAGTATAATCATGAAAAAATACATATATTTAGCTCTATTTTAACATCTAAAAGTCTTAAATACAGCAGCAACCCAAACTGATATGAAATACTCAACTAGAAACACCAAACTCTTACAAAAAACACACCCGAAAAACCACAAATCTGCACTGTTCAGCACAAAGGCAAACTCTGCATGAGCATGCACATGGAATGGCTTTAAAATCCCATATTTAGCCTTCCTAGAAACCTGCAAACTCCCATTCTTGGGTCTCTTTCTCCACAAGTTTGGCAGCCTCTGAAGAATAACAAAGAAATGAGCAAAAATCAAGTTTTGAAATCCACCCAAAATGCCTCCAAACCCCTTAAAAGAGGGCATAACCCTAACACACATCCAAGAGGGGTTAATAAAACATATTTTAATAATAATTTTCATTTATTAGTCCATTAGCTTCCAAAGATTATCCCCTTTTTTCATAAACTTCACCTTTTGGGCCTGCCTGCCTTAGCAAAGATTATTATTTTTAATTATTTGAAAAGGGGACATGACAAGTCCTCCCCTTCCAAATATTGCTTGTCCTCAAGCAATGGTTGAACAATAGACCAATCAATCCACCTGGATCCCAAATGTAGTCATGAACTATACTATTGTCAATTAACATAGGCTCCTGCAATATCCTCTGCAATATAACCAAGAGGAATCCATAATCAAACTAACAATTACTGCTCAACCAAACTCCAAAGTCACAACTTCCACAGTTAGAAACCCATGAGACACAAACTCTTAGAACATCAAAACTCAAGTAAAGTGGACAAATCAAATTGCCAACATAGTAGATACCATCAACGCATCCCACTGGCCTATACGGAATGTACAATCCAACTCTGCAACAATGGTGAACACTTCTGAATGAAACTGTACCAAGTATGGAGAATCCACACACTGTACAACTCCTACAGTCAACACAACTCTGCAGATCACCAGCCACTGTCTCATAACCATAACTCCCATGCACCCTTGATGGTGAAAAGCCATCACAAGATAAACAGCAAGAAATGGAACCCAAACCAAGTTTGTCTGCCATCAACTCGTCAGCACAAGGATCAAATGCTAACTGATGTACATACCCTGCAATATAATATTGATAAAAAAAACCAACCTCAGTCAACAGCTCACCATGAACAAGTGATACAACCCAGTGTGACTGATCACCAGCTAAGTCAGAAGATGTCATAGCCAAAGGATTAGAATCAATAACAACACTCATTGAAGCATCACTCCAAAACTTCTGCTCTAAGTCATGTATTATCAAGCTGTCAACTGCAGGACCTATCGCCATGTCATGCCCATCACAACTCTCATCCCGAGGCATCAAACTATCCCATAACTGATGATAAGCACTAGGAACCAAAGTACATCTCTGTATCATCATCTCATCAACATGGTCATCAAAGGTGAATTGATGAGCATACCTCACAATGTAATGTCAATAGAATGCACCAATCTCAGTCAATGGCTCAGACTGCAATCCAGATGTAACTAACTGCAATTGATCACTAACCAAGCTGGAACTGACTGCTACCTCTGAACACATCGCCAAGGGAGTAGTATTACTAGCAGGAACCATGCCAACTGTCGGCTCACCAACATCACACATGGTCTTTGATACATCATCTCTAGTCTTTGTGCCATTAGTACTAGAGGTCACCACCATGTCAGGCATACCACAACAATCTGTTGCAGCACCCAACTCAACTAAACCTAACTCTAATGGGGACAAACTCGATATGCCAATGTTAGTATCAAGGATGGATGCATCCCCATCTCCACTGTCTTTGACAATCTCGACCATGGACATCCTCGGATCACCAAACACCATAGCTTGTGACTATATAGAATCTAGTAAAGACTGTAGTTTCTCTACCTCCATGGTCACCTTAGCCAAATGAAACTGTGACTCCTTGAAAGCCAACTGTGTACTCTCAAGAATCTCAGAAGTCACCTCAAGCTATTGAGTAAGCTCACTCACCTCATCTTCCTTGGCCAACAATGCATCATATGTTGTACTGCCCCACTCCATAAGATAATCTCTATCGGCTACCAACTGCATATAATCCTGTCTTAGAATCTGGATAGCCTCCCATAAAGAGTGGAACTCTATCAAGGAAAGATAACTACCTCCTTGCTCATCACTAGTAGGAGAACCCCATCCATAAATGGCTAACAACTGACGAGCAGCATCAAAATGCTGGCAAGCGATAGCAATGTCTTACTCACTAACTCTCAACTGATTAGACACATGATGGCACTGGCTAGACTATCTCCTACAAACCTCCTCTGATGCATTGTCTAAACGAGTATCCTCAAAGTTACTAGTCTCTAGAGTATTACCATCCATATCCTGTGAATCAACTCCAAAGCCCATATCAACATATGGAGTATCAAAAACTGTAGCACTGATGTCTAACTCCTCTGTACCAAAAGAAACTGCCAAGGAAACTAAGTCTTCAAAACTACCCACTGCATCCTCCTGGATGTCATCAATGCCAATATGATCCTAGGACTCATTTGTACACAATACCAAATATGAAAGATCACCAACACATTCCAGCAAGTATGGTCGACTGGATATATGAACAAAGCCCAACACCGGTGTATAAAAACTAATACCAGCATTGGACAAGCTGCTGGCACAAGAAAAGACAACACCATACAATTTGCTAATCAAATCCATGATAGCACCCAAACAAACACTGCTACCAAAAACTTTTAAAAATCTCCAGTCAACTGAATCCCAAATGCCAATATAACAATCTCGAGTCCATATCTGTAAACTAGAATCAGTTGGTAACTCAAGAAAAATCCTCACCTGAGTAATATGACCAATACCAACTAACTCCACATACCTTTCATGATGAGATAATGAAGTCACAATACTGTCATTGTTCACTTTCAGCTGGCTGGACAAATCATGTGAAGTACTACCAGCCTCAACCTCATGTGTTGAAGCATCTAACTGTGCCTGGTACTCTTTCTCAGCAAAGTCATGAATGCTCAATGTTTTCTCATCTCTACCAGGTATCTCACCATTATGCACAACAACATCCTCATAATCATCATCTAAACCCACTACGTTGTAGTCACTACCTATTGTAACTATACCATCCTGAATACCTGTGACATCACCCTTTGATGACTTGTATACAATTGTCTCAATTTGAGTATCAAGTTGACCATTACTATCAATCTGCATAATATCCTTTCTCACTACCTCCTGTGGCGGAGTAGAATCTAAGACCTCAGCCTGGCTATAAGCTAGTTTCTCAAACTCCTCATGCAAGTTCTTGATAATTGTGTCATCTACCCTATGAGAAAATCTTCCAAATAGAAATCCAGTCAACTTATCCACCTTAGCTAGGTTGGACAACATGTCATTCATTATACGATGGTGCTCAACCAACTGTTCAAACATGTCATGGCTTATTTTCCTAAGTTTATCTCGAATGTCTAAATAACCATCCTTTCTACTGTTCTGACTCTGGATATTAATTGTCCAAGATCGTGTCCTCTCAGACTCTGTACTATACCTGTCCATTCTAGATAAAGTAGAGTGTAACCCCAATAGGTTATAACTTCTTCAAACACCAAGAACTAACATGCAATTGATTAGAAGTAGCATGCAACCATAGATTTTGACATGCAGTTGATTAGAAGCAACATGCAACCACCAAATTCACCAAGAACTAACATGCAAATGATTAGAAGTAGCATGCAACCATAGATTTTGACATGCAGCTGATTAGAAGCAACATGCAACCACCAAATTCACCAAGAACTAACATGCAAATGATTAGAAGTAGCATGCAACCATAAATTTTGACATGCAAGATTTGGGTAGTTGTCAAAACTGACATGCAAACTTCTACAAACCCTCAGGCTGGCAAGATCATAGCTCTGATACCACTAAAATGTCCCTTTTTTGATTTTATATGATATTTCAAGTCTCTAATCAGATCTTTAAGATCAAACAACCAATCTTTCAAAGATTCACCAATTTCTCAATAAACCCCAAATCGGGTATGCCGAAAATAGTGCCAAAAACTTCACAGCTTCACATATTATTAGTAAATCTGAAAGTGGACATTTTTATAGAAATTTCAGCAGCATAACAGCCTACAAAATGACATTTTCATATCTTTATAACATTTACACAACAGCTCCCAAACGGAGGATAAAAACAATGCTCATCGGGCTCTCAAAAACAACACAGAATAGCCTGAAAACACCACAAAAAAACTAATAATATATCACAGAAGTATAATCATGACCAAATACATATATTCAGCTCTATTTTAACATCTAAAAGTCTGAAATACAGCAGCAACCCAAACTGATATGAAATACTCAACTGAAAACACCAAACTCTTACAAAAAAACACACCCGAAAAACCACAAATCTGCACTGTTCAGCACAAAGGAAAACTCTACATGAGCATGCACATGGAATGGCTTTAAACTCCTGTCCTTAACCTTCCTAAAAACCTGCAAAATCCCATTCTTGGGTCTCCTTCTCCACAGGTTTGGCAGCCTCTGAAGAATAACAAAGAAATGAGCAAAAATCAAGTTCTAAAATCCGCCCAAAATGCCTCCAAACCCCTTAAAAGAGGGCATAACCCTAACTCACATCCAAGAGGGGTTAATAAAACATATTTTAATAATAATTTCCATTTATTAGTCCATTAGCTTCCAAATATTATCCCCTTTTTCCGAAACTTCACCTTTTTGGGCCTGCCTGCCTTAGCAAAGATTATTATTTTTAATTATTTGAAAAGGGGACATGACATTGTGGCAAACATATGAGATCAGTCCAGCAGTAAGGTATTACATTTTTTTTTGAAGTTGAGGAACTTCCATGAATGTGTGCTTATGAGCTGCATTTTATTTTAAGTGAATAGTTTTCTAAGAAGTTGGAGATCATAAATTTTAATTAAGATAATTGATTCAAGTATTGATATCGTACTTAGAAATTCAATTATTTTTGAAAAAAAAAATTGTATTTGTTTTAAAGTATGACATCAAGCATGAATAAGTTAATGATTCCAATATTTTCTGGCAAGAATTATGATCATTGGGCATTTAGAATGAAAATAATATTTCATTGCCAAGAGTTATTGGAGATCATAGTGAATGGATTTATAGAGCCACTAGATGAATCATTATTAACTGCAGATCAAAAGGATGAACTCAAGGCAAAGAGGAAAAAAGACATAAAGGCTTTTGAAATTATTCAACAAAGTTTGGATGACACTCATTCTTGCAAGGATTAATGGAGCTACAACAACCAAGCAAGCATGGGCAATCCTTGAAACAACGTATCAAGGTATAAGCAATGTAAAAGTATCTAAATTGCAGTCAGTAAGAAGAGATTTTGAAAACCTCCAAATGAAAGATTGTGATTTAGTAGAGCAATTTTCAATTTGAGTTATGACTGTGGTTAATCAAATAAGGTTGAATGGTGATGAGCTAATAGATCAAAAAATTGTAGAAAAGATCTTAAAAAGATTGCATATTAAATTTGATAATATTGTTGTGGCAATTGGGAATCTAAGGATTTGTCAAAATTATCTATAGATGGGTTGTTTGGGTCATTTAAAAACCATGAATACAGGTTGAACAGGCATGATAATACTTCATTGGAGAATGCATTCAAAACACAAATGACATTTGGCAAAGGCAGAGGAAGAGGAAATCTAGGATTTAGAGGATGAGGAAGAAGACAAAATAATTATCAAAGAGAGGAAAGGAGTTTTGATCAAGGAGTAAGGAGAAATCAAATTTTAAGCTCAAGGGGGCACAATAAAAATCAAGCATCAGAAAGGTATGACAAATCAAATGTCTAATGTTATTATTGCAAGAGGTTTGGTCACTCAGAAAATGAATGTCAGAAGAAGCAAACAGATCTAGGCAAAAAAATGCAAATTTTTTTGAAAGTAGTCTAGGGACATTATTCATTACATGTCATGTAGCTTAAGAGAGCTCAAGTGATATTTGGTTTCTAGATAGTGGTTGTAGCAATCATATGACAGAAAATAGAGATATATTTGAAAGCTTGGATACCTTAGTCAAGTCAAAAGTAAAATTGGGCAATGATAACATAGTGGAAGTAAGTGGAAAAGGTACAATTGTTCTGATCACAAATCTTGGTAAGAAATATATTCTTGATGTGTATTTTGTACCTAGTTTAAAGCATAATCTTATAAGTGTATGCCTAAAGTGTGAGCACACTTCTATGAGTAATTATATCTAATATTTCTCAAGAATGAGGTCTCAAATGGTAGTTCATAGCTCTTTATTCATGGAGTGCAAGGGTTTGTAATAGAGGCCCTCAGTTTGACCTAGTTTGTGCCCATGTAAGGACACCATGAAATAAGATATTCAAGGATCCAATATGCATGTAAATGGAGATAAAAACTAATCTAAATGATAACAATGCAAGAAAGAAAATATAATAACAATGCAATACTAATCTATGAAAATAATTATGGATCTAAGCTAATATGCAAATGCAAGGATGAAACCTCATGATGGAAGCCATGGATGCATGAGAGAAGAAGACAAGAAGATATAAGTTCTCCACAAAAAGCTTTAGTATTCAAACTCCTTCTTCAAAAATCACTCTCCAAACTTGTAGATAACAATAGCATAATAATGGATGTCCAAAATGAAGAGAGGGCTCTCCCTTATAAAGGAAAATATGGAGGTGAGAGGCTTCTCACAACCAATATGAGATGATAGAGTTTGATTCATGTGAGACAAAATTCCACTTCAACTTCAATTCTTGATTCAGTTTTATCAATTTTATCCTTGACTTTTTTAAGTCAAAATTTATTTTTATTCTTTATCTTGATGTGTTCCTGAATCGACCACACATCTGGGTTGTTTTGTGATCCCAAATTGATCTCACGCTTCAATTTCTTTATTTGACTGTATATGTTCCCAAATCAATCACATATTAGTCAAAGAGGGGCAAATGTATGCACCCTAAAATGGTCGCCTAGACTATGGACCCCCATTATTCAATTTATCAAATTTCCTAAATCAATGATTTTTAATATTTTATTAAATTAATTTAAATCAATTTTTCTGATCAAATTCAATTTTTCTTTATTTTTAAGGTTGATCATTTTATCCTAAGTCTTATTTAATTAAAAGAAAATCTCCCTTTAATTAAAAAAAATAAGTCCCCATTTAATTAAAAGAAAACCTCTCTTTCAATTAAATAATTTATTCATGTTTAATTAATTAACAAAAAAACCCCTCTTTTAATTTAATTAAATATTTCCTATTTAATTAAAAGAATTTTCTCCATTTTAATTAAATAAAAATCTCACTTAAATATCTCTTTTTGGTGAAAAAGGAAATAAAACAAATAAAAAATTAAATAAATCTGTTTTTTGTTTTCTCTACACTTAATGTGGGAGTTATCTTTTTCCTCTTTTCACTTTCTTCTCCAACACTCCTCTTTTCTCATTGGTGGAATTTGTCTCACATGAATCAAACTCTATTATCCCGTATTGGTTGTGAGAAGCCTTTCACTTCCATATTTTCCTTTATAAAGGAGAGCCCTCTCCTCATTTTGGACATCCATTATTATGCTAGTGTTATGTTGTAGGTTTGGAGAGTGATTTTAAAAGGAGTTTGAATACTAAAGCTTTTTGTGGAGAACTTCTATCTTCTTGTCTTCTTCTCTCATGCATCCATGGCTTCCATCATGAGGTTTTATCCTTGCATTTGCATATTAGCTTAGATCCATATTTGTTTTTCATAGATTAATATTTCATTGTTATTATATTTCCGTTCTTACATTGTTTTGCATTGTTATCATTTAGATTAGCTTTCATCTCCATTTGCATGCATATTGGATCATTGAATCTCTTGTTTCATGGTGTACTTGCATGGGCACAAACTAGGTCAAACTAAGGGCCTCCTCCATGAATAGAGAGCTATGAGCTTCCATTCAAGACCTCATTTTTAAGAAATCTTCAATATAATAACTCATAGAAGTGTGCCGACATTTTAATCATACAAATGGAATCAGTGTTAACCGAGCTCACTCAGTTGCCAAAGAAATTTTGTGAAGATATAGTGTTAACTAAGTTCACTTGATTAACACAGGAAAATCATTTCTTAGTTAGTGTCTACCGAGTAGGGTCAACTAACGAAGGATTTTCTTATTTTGGTATATTGAGTTAATTGGATTTGTTTGTTGGTTCTAGCTGACTGAGGAGATGAATATTAATTATTCTAAGATGTATTCAAGTCAACTTGACAATATGTATGATATATGTATAAGGTTAAGTTGAGGATTGAATGTGTGAGTACACAAAAGAATAGAAGATGCTTAGAGGAATTGAATTGAAAGGATAAGCAGAATATCCTTGAGGAGCTACAAAGATACATTCTATCAGGAAGGATCAAGAATTTGAGCCAGCATTGAGATCTAAAATCAACAATACCATTGTATCAGAAATCAAGTCATCTCATTGTTACTCTCTAATTATTGTAGCAGTGATCTAAATCTCTCAATAGAGTTGGTTTAATAGTTATTTGTAATTCCTCTAACAAGGTGGCATTTCTAGATTGAGGTTTCTAAAGACCTCTAACAAGGACACTCCTAACAGGGTGATTAAATCCTCTAATAGGGTCAGAGCTAATAATGTGTTTTGTAACCTTTAACATGGTTATCGCCTAACAGGGCTTACTTCATAAAAGTGAAAATTAATAAGTAGTTGCAATTGGTTATTTTTTCCAAATTGGGTTTCCACATTAAATCTTACTATCACCTGTGTTCATGCTATTTATTTCATGTATATGTAACTAAGTTAATTAAGGTTAATTACAGATAATATCCTAAGATTTTTTGTGTTAAGCATTTGTTGAGTTACAGCTATTATTTCAATACTTACCAAGTTACAACATGTTATTAGTATTAACCAAGTGCATGTGTGTTTATCAAGCTACAATATTTGAGTAGATTTTATGTTTAGTATTGAAATCTAAGGGATTTGAGATTTATTTTAGTGGTAACTGATTCACCCCTCCCCTCTTAGTTATTCCTCTTATATTTCAACACTATTAACATGACCAAATGACCATAAAACATGTCAATATCAATTCTATTACATCACGGCTTAAAATTTAGCTTTGATTACTTGTTGACTCTTGTTGACCAATGAACAAATAATGTAATATTGAAGCAAAAGCATGCCCAATGGTTACAACTTATTATTAAATTGCTTGCAAATGCACCAAACAAATAAAGACACTCATCTTATGAAAAAATGCCAAAACTTAGAGGGAAATGATTAGGATCATACATGATGGGGTTGACAAAGAATATACCCAACTCCAATACTTATGTTAGCCACCATGTGAGAGCTCCTTCACCAACTTTGAATCCCTTGCATCATAAAATAAAAAACTTATTAAATTTTCTAGTATGGACAGTTAACCAAATCACTCTTGATTGATGCTTCAACTAGGAAACCTATTTCACATACAATATGTTCACTATACTTCAAACATATGGCTCAAAAATCATTGCTATTGAATAATCCATCTTTTTATTGTAGGGAATAGGAAACAATTAAATTAGTAGTCGCATGCTTTTGTACTTGCAATAATAAGTTAATAGGTGCTTGCAGATATTATAATTAATTTCTAATTAAAATAAAATAAAATTTTAAATAAATATTTTACATAGACAAATAAATATTATTTTATTTATATCCAATTTGTGATATATTATTAAAATGATCATCTTAAAAACAAATCTATTGTGAAAAATTAATAGAAAATATATTACCAAATTAAAATTAGAAAAAATAGAAACCAAGCATTTTAGATTTTCCTACAAATATGACTAAATAAATTCTAGAAATATAAAATCAATTGAAAAAATAAAGCCAACTGTGTTAGAGTCAACTCTATTAAAGGTTACCAAACACACTAGTAGGTGTTCAAGAGCCTATGAAATGATTTAATCACCCTATTCAGAGTGACCTAGTTAGGGGACTTTGGATCATTCTATTATAATGTCACATTCAATAAAGGATTTACAAAATAATTGTTAGGTAAACATTTAGTAAAGGATTTTGAGTGCCACAATGGTTAGAAAGTAACAATAGGTTTGATATGTTTTCATAACTCACTTGAAAAATCCAAATCTCTATTCGACTCATTTGTCGGTTCATTGATTGGACTTCGTTAACATCTCCATCATTGATCTTCTTTGAAACCCTTCAAGTAATCACACTTCACCAATATCTTCACTTCACCTCTACTACTCTATTATTGATAGGTTCTCCTTAAGATCATCAATCAACAATGAACCAACCTTAGAAAACATCTTGTATGCCTCCTTAAATAGGTAATTTTAATTTTTTTTCCACTTAAACATCACCATAGATTTTAGGGTTAGGTTAGATCCATTAAATCTATACATTATTTTGTCCTTCTACTCCTTTCTTGATCTACTTCTATAAACTTCTATTTAAATCATTGCCTTTGATTGTATAATAAACATAACTGAAGCATTAAATATACTATCTCATCAGTCCTTATCATCCATGCATTTTGACTAATCCATAAATTCAACTATGTTGGCCTCAAACTTGATTCTTTTACAAAGTGTAACTTTTGTTGACACTCAGCCATCATTGTGTAGCTCAATTACTACTATTCTATCTTTCTCGACTTACACTAGCTCACTCAATCATCACTCAAACACTACTATACTTAATTTCTTCATCTTGCTCAGCCATAACTGTCGCTCGGCTAATATTTTTTGCTCGACTAACTCTTAAGTTCCCTAATCTTTTATTTTAGCTCTTTCATTAACCTACCAAATTTTACTAAGATTTTCTTGTGTTTAAGTCCACACATGCAAAATTCATATGATGATTGAAGATTACATCATCTTGTCAAACACTAACTAATAACATGCCCTTTGTAATTCTATCATACTTGCTCCTCTTCACTCAACAATATCACTAGTTCATGTAGTTATCTCTCTTTTCAAATCCTCTTCATCAATCAATAGATATAACACTTTACATTATTACTAAACATCTCTCCAATAGGTTTGACATTAATTACAACATAAGAATTGTTCTAATTGTAGTTCCCAACACTCTCTCTCTTTGGCATTGATGGAAACACCTCTAGTTACCATGTAGAAAAAAAGACATTCTCATGATTTATCAATACTACTCACTTTGTGATTTAATATTTTCATAGATATTTTTAGTTTCATTCTAATTCTCATCTTGCACTTACTTACACTTTTCCCTCTATGATACTAATTGTATATATCTTCAATGCTAACATCATTCAAATTTATTTTAATTCAACTTTTCCCTCTATCACTAGATAGGAATACTTGTAGACATGTCTCCCTCTTTTGATAACAAACATTGCATATAGATTCTCTCTCTTTCATGCAAATATAAGATGGTAACTACATAATATCTCCTTACATCCTAGCATATACTTTTCATATAAATGGTAACTACATAACATACTTTCCCTCTTCCATATAGGATGGTAACTGCCTAACATATACTCTCCCTCTTTGACAACAATGCCAAAGATATCAACCATTCACATATATCTGTATATGTCATCTTCCATTTTTCACATCTGACTTGTTAGGATTAACCTTAGACAGAAATAATAGTTACATGCAAATATAACCAATATCAAAAATAATAGATTGCACATTATCGAACAGAAGACACCAAGATTTAACATGGTTCACCCAATCTCGGGGCTATGTCCCCCAATAGCAAGTCCAATATTATTATTATTCAGTGATTACAACTCGATTACAATCCATAATTCCTTACAAATCAATACTGCCATAAGAACCAATTTTTTCATCACATATTATGAAAATCCCTAACCCTATGCCTTTTTATACAAGTTTTTTGTTGCTTACAAATTTAGGGCTAGAATAATAGAAAAATAGTAGCCAATGCCTTTTACAATATAAGGTCATTTTGGATTTAGGGTGCTACCCCCAAAAACCCCTACGAGGGCATTTCCTCTCAATCCTACCATGTTCTATGATAGGGAGCACACTTGGGGCACTGCCCTAGGACCCCATCTTATGGGTGTTTCCCCCAAACCCCCATAGAAATAATCTAGAGGAAACCATGCTGAATAAACCTCTAAGTCTAATTAGGTTCCACATTACAACAATCTCCCACTTGGAGACTAGTCAGGCTCCATAATAATAACCTCCCACTTGGAGACTGGTCATAGCATCGCTAACCTATAGCTCCCATTAGAATATATCAAACCACCTTGGACATTTTTGTTCTTTTATTTTATTTAGTCTAGAAGACCAATCGAAGATAAAGAGGAATTCAGCTTCTCCCTTGTTACTATCTTGGTAACCATATCTACTGGATTATCATCTGTATGTATCTTCTCCAGCTTTAATTGTCCATCATCTAAAACTAATCAAATGAAATGGTTTCACAATTGTATGTGTTTTATCTTTGAATGCAGAGTTGAATTATTTACAAGATGAATGGCACTCTGGCTATGTGTGAACAAATAATTATCCCTTTGTGGGTGTCCCAACTCTTCCAAGAAGAACTGAAGCCATATCATCTCATTGGTTGCCTCTGTAGCAGCAACATACTCTACCTCTGTAGTGGAAAAAGCATTAACCATCTGTAACCTAAAAACCTAGCTCATTGTTGCCCCACTAATAGTAAATACATAACCTGTAATGCTCTACCTAGTATCAATATCCCCTGCCAAATCTAAGTCAACATATCCCTATTAATTTGTAGTAGAGCCCCAAAGTGTAAACACTTACTCCATTTTCTTCTCAAATATCTAAGAATCCATTTGACTGCATTCCAATGCTCAATTCCTAGATGACTCATACACCTGCTAATGACTCCTACTGCATGTGCAATATCTTGCCTCATATATACCATAGAATACATCAAGCTTCCTATAGCTGAAGCATAAGGTATCTTAGACATATTATCCTCCTCTTCTTGTGTCTTGGGGCACGTCTCCTTAGTTAACTTCAAATGACCAAGTGGATGTGTGTTGATAGCTTTAGCATTCTCCATAGAGAAACATTACAACACCTTCTCAATATAATCATCCTGAGATAAAGTCAATTTCTTGTTCCTCCTATCTTTGCAAATCTTCATACCAAGGATTTATTTTTCTGCCCCAAAATCTTTCATAGAAAATGCATGTGCTAACTAGCATTTTAGCCCCTTAATGTGATCCATGTTAGACCCAGTTGCAAGCATATCATCAACATATAAACATAAAATAATGTAGTTGTTATCATCCAACCTCTTAAAATAAACACAATGATCTAAGTGACACCTATTATATCCATGCTCATGCATAAACCTGTCAAATTTCAAATACCATTATCGAGGTGCTTCCTTCAAGCCATATAAAAATTTCTTCAATATGCACACTAAGTTCTCCTTACCTTTGACCTCAAATCCTATGGTTGTTCCATATATATCTCTTCTCCAAATCACCATGAAGAAAGGTTGTTTTAACATCAAACTACTCCAAATGTAAATCTTCAGTAGCTACAATACTTAAAACAGTGCGAATAGAAGTCATTTTAACAACAGAAGAAAATATCTCATCAAAATCAATGCCTTTTTTCTATCAAAACCCTTTTAAAACTAACCTAGCTTTAAGTCTTTTATTACCTCCATCCTCTTTTTTTAACCTATAAACCCATTTATTTTGTAAAGTCTTTTTACCTATGGGGAACTTCCATAAATTCATGTCTTATTTTTCAACAAAGAGTCCATTTCTTCTTTCATTATAGAATCCCTTTGAATCTTTGTATCCATCTGCATAGCTTCAATATAACATTAAGGTTCACCAACATCAGTATGTAAAATGGAATACAATGAAGGAGAAAATCTTTTTGGAGGTCTACTTAGCCTTGTCAATTGTCTAACATTCACTAGGGTGTGTGGTATTTTTTTTTTGACATTTGTTGTATATCATGAGAAATTGTTGGAACATCAACTTTTGGAGTATCATCTAGCACTACATAATCATCTTCTTTCTTCTCATGTTGCTACAATAGAGCTTTGTACAACATTTTTTCATTTAATATGACATCCCTACTTCTTACAATTTTATGATTTTCAAAATCCCAAAGTCTATAACCAAATTCATTAACACCATATCAAAAAAATACACATTTCTTTGACTTAGCTTCTACCTTGGTTCTATTTTCAGAATCTATATGAGCAAATTCTCCATAACTGAAGGTTCTAAGAAAAGAATAATTCACCTTCTTACCAGTCCATGCTTCCTCTGGAATACCACAACCCATAGGAGTAGAAGGACCTCTATCAATAAAATATATAGTAGTATTGATAGCCTTTGCCCACATATTTAAGGGCAATCTTGCATGCAACCTCATGCTTCTTGCACGCTCTATTATTGTTTTGTTCATGCATTCAGCCACTCCATTTTCCTATAGAGTCCTTCGAATAGTTTTATATCTACAAATAGCATTAGTGGAGCAATAATCTTCAAATTCTTGACTTCAATACTCACCATCATTATCAGATCTCAGACATTTTAATTTCTTTTCAATTTCATTTTCAACCAAGCATTTCTATTTCTTAAAAGTTTGAAATATGTTAGATTTCTGTCTAAGGAAATAAAACCATACTTTTCTAGTTACATCATCAATAAGTGTAACATAATAATGAGAGAATCCAAGGTGAGATACTTGAGTTGGTCCCCATACATTTGTATGCACAAGCTCTAATCTCTCACTTTTATTGTCCTTCCTAGTCTTCACAAACTCACCCTCTTTTATTTTTCATATACACAACTTTCACAGAAATCCATATTAACACATTTTAGACCTGGCAAAACTTGCATTGGATGAAGTACTTGTATACCTTTCTCACTCATGTGTCCAAGTCTATTGTGCCATAGTGTTGTATCAGAATCTACAATAGTTATTTGTTCTCCCTACTCAACTACAACAACTATTCCTAAACATTCATTTTTCTCTAAAATAATCAAAATAGAAAGAACAATATGACTTGAACAAAGATATTGTATGCACCTTGAAATGGTCACCTAGACTATGGGCCCCCATTATTCAATTTATTGAATTTCCTGAATCAATGGTTTGTAATATTTTATTAAATCAATTCAAATCAATTTCTTTGATCAAATTGTAATTAATTTAATTATTTCAATATTTTCTAAAGGTTTGATCATTTTATTCTGTCTTATTTAATTAATAGAAAACCTCTCTTTTAATTAAATAATTAATCCACATTTAATTAATTAAGAGAAAAACCCCTCTTTTAATTTAATTAAATATTTCCTATTTAATTAAAAGAAATTGCTCCCTTTTAATTAAATAATGTTGGTGTAAATAAGTATTTACTTATTACACTTACTTAAGTTTACTTAGGTTAATGCATTATTCAATTATTTTACATTATTTTATTTGTGAGACACCTAGGAGTATGTGCACTCTTGTGAGTTGTCATAATGACATCACATGGGTCTGCACCTCTTTTAAGCACATGTTGTCTACAACATAGGAATTTTCTACACACATATGACACTTTGTTATTCTTATCCATTCATCTAGAATGTTGGATAAGGTGCTTAGTTGTCTTATCTTCTGGTTGTTTCTAGAGACATTCTAGGTGCTTCCTGAGAGGCCTTTATATACAGGCACTCCTAGTGTGTTGAATATCACATTTTGAACAGAGCAATGTATTTGGACATACTCTGATTAATTGATCATATCCATTTTTGGTCTATTATGTGCTTGTGTTTGAGTTCTTAGTTTCTGGGTGAATTTTTCCCTATATTTGCATCACATAGCCATTCGAGACCTCTTGCTTGTTTCATTACCTCAGCCTGAATCCGAAGTGCTACAAAAATTGGGAGCGTCCAGCATCAGATCTGACCTCGCCATTGCATCTAGAATGTTGAATCAGTGAAAATTAGCTACAAAGCTACCTACCCTAGGCCAAATTCGATTGTGAGGCAAAATATTTTTGCAAACTGGCACCCGAAGGACCGATTTGCAGAATTGGTATGATCATTTCAGATTTGTACATTTAATTTTTAGATCTACATTTTTTTCATCTGCATCTCTACTATTTTTTCGGATCTGCATCATTTTTTGAAATTTTTTTGGCCATAAGGCCATAGGAGAGATTTTTTCCAGGTGAAGATTGAAGCTTGTTGTTGTAAATATGATATTTGCATCACATTCAAAAGGTCCAAAAACCCCCAAATCAAATTTTGTCTCATCCAAATCGAACATCTGAGGCAAAATCTAGAGCCATTTGTTTTTTGGAGGCACGGCGGCGATTCAGAAAAAATAACAGTAGCAGCAATTTTCAAATAGTAATATCTTCCTCATACGGACTCCTTTTTGCGAGCAATTTTTTTGTTTTGGGGTAAGATTTCATGATCTACACATTGGTGTAGGTGGTTCGAGATCTTTGTTTCTAAATTTTTTTGCAACTCCAAAATCTCAAATTTTGCCACTTAAAATGCTTGGTATGGGCTCATCTGAACTCCAAATCAGGTTCCATTTTTTTTGAAAGTGCATTTTTTTTGTCTACTTTCCAAATCTGCAATCAAATTATAAGTTTTGTAGATAGAAATACTACTTTCAGAAATAGGCCCTAAATTGGCAAGTGGCTTTCAAGTGCCAACAGCATCCTTTTCAGGGAGGATTCCTTGATTTTTTTGGAGGTTTCTTTGATTGATCTCATGGAGTCTTGTAAGATTTGTCAGTTTGGTATTAGACCACAGTTGACAACAAGGAACTATTACAAATGGAGGATTTTGATGATTGACCATCTAAGAGAACATCCGAGATTGCTTCCTTATCTCTATTCAATGCCACATTTTGATTGGACATATATTATTAACCTTAATAAATTTCTACGTAAAAGTATGAGTAGGGAATCTTTTGGTCCTCTTAGATTGGCATATTTTCCTTGTGATATTTGGTGGTCTATTTGGGAATCATATGGAGATCCATGCGATCCTCCATCTCCAGTGGACTTTCTACATCTAATCAGTCCAGCTATGGTTTCTTCAACCTCAAATGAGATCACACCTCCAACTCTTGTTGCTCCTACTGATCTTATTTCAGCCATGGATGCTTCAGATTTAGTGTAGTAGGATATTCCATGTCTTCCTACTTCAGCTTCATGGGATGACTTCCTTCCAGATATGGCACAACTATTTTTGGAGTCTCACATTGAAGACATGGGAGACATTCTTGATGACATCTGTCTTCTTTTTTAGACGGACACCTCATCTTTTGCCGCAGTGTCAAATTCATGTACTTCAGCACTATAGGGTACACATGGTCTTCCAGGTGATGATTTCTTGGGAGACATTGCAACTCTGTTCCTGGAGTCACACACAGTAGACATGGGAGACTTTTATGATGATTTCTCACTTCTCTTTCCTGAGGCATATTCTTCTATAGTTATTGCACATTCTCTACATGATCAATCCTTCCAGATTGGCGTGATTGTGGATTCTTCTTTACAACATCTGCAGGAGGTCTCTTCATCAGTTGAGAAGATGATTGGTTTCTTGAGATAGTTTCTACCACATTCCTTGTTCAATCTATACTTCTCTTCAATAGTTATGGAGGAAGCCATCATTAGTATCGACACAGGGATTTTTGAACAAGTTTTAGAGACACCGATCATCATGGAGATTCCCTCTCCATCCAAGGGACACATCTCATAGGTACCCTTGCCATTGTTTCTTCCAAAGGGGAGGAACATCATACAGAGGTCGTGGATTAGCTTCTACATAGGAGCACTGATCGGCACACTACTTTTAAGGGGGGGGACTACCTCGTCTCCTCTTCTTTTTTGGGGGGGACTTTTTCCTCATAGGAGGTTTTGTTCTTCTCCATTCTTTCTTGTATATACATGGATATATGTCATAATGGGGGGGTCTTGATTAATCCATCCATCCATGCATCCCTTTTATCTCTCTTTTTGGGAGAGGTTTTTTCCCATAAGGTTTTCCCTCTTTTCCTGCTTTATGAGAGATTTGCATTTTCATTATGTACATGGGTAACTAACATGGCCTAGTAGTCGAGACCCATTATGCATCTTGATCCTAGTTTGTAAGCTTAAGGGCATTCCCCTAACTTGCACTTAAGGGGGGGTGTTGGTGTAAATATGTATTTACTTATTACACTTACTTAAGTTTACTTAGGTTGATGCATTATTTAATTATTTTTCATTATTTTATTTGTGAGACACCTAGGAGTATGTGCACTCTTGTGAGTTGTCATGATGACATCGCATAGGTCTGCACCTCTTTTAAGCACATGTTGTCTACAACACAGAAATCTTCTACACACATATGACACTTTGTCATTCTTATCCATTCATCTAGAATGTTGGATAAGGTGCTTAGTTGTCTTATCTTCTGGTTGTTTCTAGAGACATTCTAGGGGCTTCCTGAGAGGCCTTTATATACAAGCACTCATAGTGTGTTGAATATCACATTCTGAACAGAGCAATGTATTTGGACATACTCTGATCAATTGATCATATCCATTTTTGGTCTACTATGTGCTTGTGTTTGAGTTCTTAGTTCCTGGGTGAATTTTTCTCTTAGGAAAATTCTTACAAATAAAATCCCCTTTGAATTAAAAGAAGATCCATTTTTTAATTAAATAAATAAAATTCCACTTGAAAAAAGGAAATAAATTAAATAAATCTTCTTCTTTTTTTCTCTACACTTAAATGCACATATTTCTAAGTGGGATTCCAATTAATTTTTCTCATCTTTTCTCATTGGTGGAATATTTTCTCACACGGATCATTCTTTCTCCACCCTTGATTAAATCTTATTGCCTCTTAATCTTAGTCATCTATTCTTCTTTATAAGGCAGAGCCCTCTCCTCATTTTTGACATCCACAATTATGCTATTTTATGTTGCAGGTTTGGAAAGTAATTTGTAGAGGAGTTTGAGTATTAAAGCTTTTTGTGGAGAACTTCTATCTTCTTTTCTTCTTCTCTCATGCATCTATGGCTTTCATCATCATGATCCATCCTTGAATTTTCATATTAGTTTAGGTCCATATTTGTTTTCATAGATTAAATATTGCATTGTTATTTCCTTTCATAGATTATATTTCCTTTCTTACATTTTTTTTGCATTGTCATCATTTAGATTAATTTGCATCTTCATTTTCATTCATATTTTGATCTTTGAATCTCGTATTTTATGGTGTACTTACATAGGCACAAACTAGGTCAAACTGAGGGCCTCCATCATAAACTCTTGCACTCCATGAATAGAGAGCTATGAGCTACCATTCAAGATCTCATTCTTGAGTAATCTTAGATAAAATAACTCATAGAAGTGTGCTCATATTTTATGCATACATCTTTGGCACCCCCCATGGGGCAACCCACCTTTACTTGTTGGTTTTAGATATTTTTTGAGCTAACCCCCTTATGGATTTGTTTGGAGATAAGAAAACTCTAGATCTTAAAGATTCAATCATTTCTCCCATATGACTTGGTGTTTTGGTCTGATTTTTTTTAGGGTGTTGACATATCAGAGAAACTTCAATGAAATTTTCAAATTTTTCTGAGGCATTTCCAATTTTTTGTAAGTTTTTGTTGATTTTTCATGAAATTTTGTCTTAGGAACCAAATTAGAAAGATTTTGAAAAAGTATGCATTTTTGGAAAGGTTTCTAAATTCTAAATAGGATTATTTCTTTGTATTTTGATTTGAAAGATCATATTAGGGCTCAATAATTCAATTTGCAAAAACTAGTCTATTTTAAGAAAATGGCTCCCTAGGGCACACATGAAAAAGATCTTTTCAAAATTCTAACTTTTTTGGAAATCTCTCTAATTTTTTATAGTGGTCTATTTTCTTGATTTAGGGTTATGGGACCAAATTCATGGTATATAGGTCCAATATGTTGACTAGGTTAAAAATCATGATTAAATTGCACTTTATTTACACAAAGTTCAATGCACGATATGAGTTGTCATTTTTCATGCAATCAAATAGTTTAATATATTTTCACGTGAATTTTCCTATTTCTTCATGATTTCATGCACTTGATTGAATTTTTTGAAGGTGACTTGGAGGTCTAAAGAGCCAAAAATGGAAAAGAAAAAATTGAAAAGCATGAAATCAAGGTGCACACATTTCAAACCTTCTCATTTGAATTATAAAAAGTGATCATTGTGTTCTTTTTCATTGTAAAATAATTTTCTTTCTTTTGTCAAATTTTTTGGTGTATCTTTTCAACATTGAAAAAAGGGCATTAAATGAATCATTCACATTTGCATTTGAGCTTAAAATTAAAAAAAACCCCTCCTATCTTTTAATCCCAAGATTTTCCTATTGATGTTTTCTTCTTGCATCCTTGTTAAGGAGTTTGAGGGGAACCTAAATAAGGGATCTTGTTTTTTTTGTTTTTTAGGGGGCCTACCTAGAGAAGTGATCACTCTGGGGGATGACCTCAACTCCTATGTTCTGATGGAGTATAAATAGCATGACTTGAATCTAAAGAAAGATCTCTTGGAAGTAAAAATATTGTCAATCTTGGCTAAGATAGAAAGAACTTTATACCTTTGGGAAGTGAAGGTGGAAATTAGGTTACCATTTCCTCCTTTTTGTTTGGTAGTATTCTCTTTTATTGATAGATTTGGGCCTTGGAAGTAAAAATATTGTCAATCTTGGCTAAGACAGAAAGAACTTTATACCTTTGGGAAGTGAAGGTGGAGATTAGGTTACCATTTCCTCCTAGTTGTTTGGTAGTATTCTCTTTTATTTATAGATTTGGACCTTCAATGCATGATATGAGTTGTCATTTTTCATGCAATCAAATAGTTTAATATATTTTCATATGAATTTTCTTATTTCTTCATGATTTCATGCACTTTATTGAAGTTTGTGAAGGTAACTTGGAGGTCTAAAGAGCCAAAAATGGAAAAGAAAAAATTGGAAAGCGTGAAATCAAGGTGTACACATTTCAAACCTTCTCATTTGAATTATAAAAAGTGATCATTGTGTTTTTTTCATTGTAAAATAATTTTCTTTCTTTTGTCAAATTGTTTGGTGTATCTTTTCAACATTGAAAAAAGGGCTTTAAATGAATCATTCACATTTGCATTTGAGCTTAAAAATTTTAAAAACCCCTCCTATATTTTAATCCCAAGATTTTCTTATTGATGTTTTCTTCTTACATCCTTGTTAAGGATTTTTAAGGGAACCTAAATAAGGGATCTTGTTTTTTTGTTTTTTTAGGGGGCCTACCTAGAGAAGTGATCACTCTAGGGGATGACCTCAACTCCTATGTTCCAATGGAGTATAAATAGCATGACTTGAATCTAAAGAAAGATCTCTTGGAAGTAAAAATATTATCAATCTTGGATAAGATAGAAAGAACTGTATACCTTTGGGAAGTGAAGGTAAAGATTAGGTTACCATTTCCTCCTAGTTGTTTGGTAGTATTCTCTTTTATTTATAGATTTGGGCCTTACGTACCTTGCGTATATCGAGGACATCCCCCAGTTGAGCTTGTGCATCCTTATAGAAAATTGAATAGGTTGTTGGTGTGTTTGATGTGCTTGAATGTTTAGAGCCTTCCCCACTTTGAACAAAAAGGGACACATCCATCAAATTTAGCCTTAAGGATTCTTTCCTTCTATATGCTTTCAAAACCACTATGGGCTTCAAACCCTATGCTACCAAACCTCAGTCAAGTCTAGTTGATTATGAGTTCTCCTATGCAATTAAAAAGTAGCTAGACTTACCTACCAAACCTCAATCAAGTCTAGATGATTATGAGTTCTCCTCTTCCATTAAAAAGTATCTAGACTTACCTACTAGTTTCTCTTTTTCAAGGTCTACATCTTCTGCTTCAAGACATCAATTCTCTTCATCTTATAGATCCAAAGACCTCTTGAGAGAGAAAGTGATTAATAACTCCTTTGAGAATATGCCAATATTTCATGATGGGCCTATCTTTGACCAAGATGAGAATGACAAAAATGGTCCTAGTTGTACTTTTGAGAGAACTTTTACGCATGTCACATTTTCACATGACATGATACTTGAGACCTTAGTTGCAAAATAGATAATTACTTTACCATACAAATTTTATACACCTTATGAACATAAGTTAAAACCTTATTTGTGAAGAGATGATCACTTTTTCGGCTACCATACATGTGAAGGTCATAAAACTAAATATTGTATTGTATTTAAATGTATAACTCAAGATTTTATTGATAACATTATCATTGATGTTGAAATTCCTAAAGACCTATGTAATGAAGATGCTTCTCTTGAGCAAGATCATGTTGATGAAACTATGTCTAGTGATGGTTTCCTTGATACCTTCATTTCTTCCAATACTTATGCATCTCCCAAAAATTAAAAATCCAACATTCTTCCATCAAACAAAGGTCCTAATGCTTTTCATGCAATTCCCTATAGTTATCCTCGAGTGCTACCTCTTAAAGAAACTCAAGCTACTCTACACTTGGTAGAAAAACATTTTCATGCTTGTAAGACTAAAGACCCTCAACCGTCATGTGGTGCTATCTCTACTATGCCAACTTCAGATAGTCCTTCATTACCCCTTCAATATCCTATCATGAAAACCTCATAAACTCCCTTGTCCTTAGAAGTGGATCCATGTCAAGAGGACTCAAAAAAAGATAAAAATAAATATGTCAAGAAAGATCAAGATCAAGCACCCCTTCATCTCCTTCAAGATGTTAGCCCTCCATATCCTATGTCTTATCTACCACCTAAGTATCATGAAGACACTACTTCCACTATTTCCCTTGAGCTTACTAAAAATTGTGAACAAAGTTGTATGCGTATTTTATCCAAAGAAACTTTTCAAGATCAAATAATCCCTTATTGTTATGCTTCTCCATATTCACTTCAAAACTACGCTCAAGCTTCAAATACTCCTATCGAGGGTGTTGCTCCTATTAAAGATACATATGAGTCTATTGATGGCCTTGGTCATATTGCTCACTCTAAAGATGCTAATATCTCTATTCACTATCCCTTTGCATCTCCTAAATCTATCGTTGGTCCTTATTTGTCAAAGATAAAGCCTTCAAACAGTCCATCTATATTGGGACCTTATGTTCCTCCATATCCTACTTTCACTCCTATGTCATCTCCTAGCTCTCCTATCATACCTCGAGATGAACAAAAACACTCATCTTTGATGAATTCTCATTCATCTATCCATATGAACAATTCATATAATCCTTATTCATCCACAAATCCCAAGTCTTTTGGAAGCAATTTGGATGATCAATTTAAGAACAAACACAAGAATCCATTTAAAAATGAATGTCACTATGTCCCATCTAATTGACATGTGAATAAAAATAAAGAACAATTATTCAAGAGGCCACAAAGGTATACTACCCAAAGAGTTAAATCAAAGCAAATATGGGTTCCTAAATCCATCATTGAAGAAATGTGTTCTAAAGCATCCAAAGGAAAAGAAAATCCTAAAGCTATATGGATTCCCAAATCTCTTTTGAAAGAGTTAAATATTGAAAGTAAATCAAAGATGGCATTCAAGCTTCCAAAAATATTCCTAAGAAGACTCCAAAGACTTTCACTCCATCTCCTTCCATAAATATTCCTAAGAAGATTCCAAAGACTTTCACTCCATCTCCTTCCAAAATTCTCTTACTTCCTCGTACATCTAAACCTCAAACTATTTCCTCCATGATTACTCCATCATTTCACAACCCTTCAGGTTGTGTTTCAATGTTGATCTTGCCTAATTTCTCACCTACCCTTATGTAATATTTTTAATTCTACACTTACCTACTATCCATATTCCTTCTATCTTTCCAAAGCATAAAACCTTGTCCAACATATACATTATCTACCATCTCCTCTCCATCACCTATTAGCATCTTTGAGCATACCTTTCTATGGTCTTGGTTTATCATCACTCATATTTCCTATAGGAGCATTATTTAAATTGAAACAACTTGAGCTCTTTCTGAAAAGGGGGAAAAAAGGAATAAAAAAATGAAAATGTACCTTGATGAAAACCTAGTAAATAAGTGCCTTAGTAGAAAATTTAAAGAGAGAGAAATGTGTCCTATGGTGAAAACCACTTCTTGTGGTGCCTTGGATAAGTACCATGATGAAAACCTGGCAAAACGGTGTCATGTGTAATCATTCCCTAATTCATCTATCCCATATTTCCTCTTTGATCTTGAAAATGTTGAGTTATCCTTGCGTATTGCCTATTTTAACCATATAATTCCCTATTATGCTTTTTCATTCACTCATAGCCTAGATATTTACCTTTATTCTTATTAATCTATCCTACTACTATTCTATCCATTTGACCCCTTGGTCTTGATCACACAATGAGAAAGATGGTTCTTAGGCCTCTTGACATGCCTACTTTTGTTGGAGTACACACTTTCATGCTATCTCAGTTATTAGTTTCCACTACTTAACCCACATGCTATCTCCTTGCATGGCTTTTTTTTTTCTTGTACAACACATGCATTATATGGTTATCTTTCCCTAGCTTAGGTACTCTTGAGGAGTCAGTCCTTTAAGATCACTTTCACTTTCTTCATACACTCCTTGCTTATCCATCATATTCACTAGCTTCTTACTACATCATACCTTACACCTTCCTTAACAATGGAACAAAATGATGTGATCTTTCTTGAGAGTGAGCAATCTGTAAATCATTCTAAAAATCCAAAAAAAATCATATATGATGCTAAAAAAATCCTAAAAAGCATAAAATGTCCTAAAAAAATGATCATCTTAGTATAAGTTCTTTGATGTATCTCCAAAAAATGTATATATTCCAAAAATAAATAAATAATCCAACTGGTGAAAACTTGGCGATGGGCTACTTGAGGCCTTCGCACCCCTATTTCTTAGCGTGTGTCCTTGACACTTGGCCTTTCTCCAACATGCCTTGTCCTTGTTGCCTTGGTTTTGAATTGGTATTTATCTAGGGGGCATAATTGTGTTCACTTTGGTCTCTTGGTTGTGTTACTCTTTAGGACACCTTGCAAATGGTGTTTTTCAATACAAACCCTGAGATTGAGTGTTTTTCAACATTTTTCGATTTGGTCTTACCCAGTTTCATCTTGAGATCTTACGTGCTTCCAAGCATTCGATCCTTAACACATTTTCAGTTAACACATTTAAATTTTTAAAACACAAACACTTAATGCTTGACCTATATCATGATCTTTTCTTTGTGTGCTAACTATTATTGATTTTTGTTATGTCCTTGTCTGATAACTCTCTTTGGGATACATAGATAGAGGACTTGGGGCATGGGGCATGTTTTTTGTTTCTTTTTTGCTTGTGGATATGGTCTTGAAACTCTGGAGTGTCTCTTGTTGTCCCCTCGAAAAACTTAGGAGATTTGAGGCATCGTCCTTGACTATTTTTGCATAAGCGTTCTTTTAGTCATCTTGGTAGCTATGCCTTGATGCTAGCATGGTTTTGATACATTAAATTGGGTAAGCTAAAATTGAAGTCATCTTGACCTTTATGTCTTTGATGCTTATGTTAAAATCTTTCCACATTCCAATCTGATATAAATCACATTCATATATTCATAGTTGTGCTTGTAACTAGTGATGATTATGTGATTTTTTGATGTCCGTTAATAATGGCCCAATGATGAAAATAAGCTCTTTAACATTATCTAATGAATGACAAACACAAAATCCTATGTTATAATTTCTCTTTTGCAATTACACCTTTGCATTTTCATGTAGCTTGCATTATTAGACTTCATGTTAGTTTGCATTTGTAGGCTACATTATGAGTTTGAGAGGGTTTTCCCATCATCTTTCTTGTAGACTTTTAATCAATTGTGTCATTTTTTTATCCTCATTTCCTTATCTTCTTTCTTGATCTCAATCGAAATTTCTACCTTAAATAGTTGATTGATTTTGGGGCATTGTATTTTCTTTTTTTCGTTTCTTTCCATATCTTCTAAACTTCTATCTTCCATTTTCTCTTCCCCCATTTCTTTTCTTCTAATTCACCTTTGGGGAATAATATTTCATGATTGATGATCTACCTTGGTTTTGTGATTCTTATATCTTTCATCGTACATCAAGAACTTTATCTTTTGTTCGATTTGATCAAATTTACAATTTGTTGTTTCTCCTCTATCTCATTTTGATTTTGATCATGAGGGGGTGGTATCTATCAACTTCAATCCTTGATTTAGTTTTATCAATTTTATCCTTGACTTTTAGATCAAAATTTATTTGTATTTTTTGTATTGATGTGTTCTTAAATCGACTACACATTTGGATTGTTTTGTAATATATCCCAAATTGATCTCACACTTCAATTTCTTTCCTTGACTACATGTGTTCCCAAATCGATCACACATTAGTCAAAGAGGGGAAAATGTATGTACCCTAAAATGGTCCCCTAGACTAGGGGGCCCCATTATTCAATTTATCAAATTTCATGAATCAATAGTTTGCAATATTTTTATTAAATCAATTCAAATCAATTTCTTTGATTAAATTTCAATTAATTTAATTATTTCAATATTTTCTACAGGTTTGATCATTTTATCCTAAGTCTTATTTAATTAAATAAAAACCTCTATTTTTAATTAAATAATTAATCCATATTTAATTAATTAAGAGAAAAACCCCTCTTTTAATTTAATTAAATATTTCCTATTTAATTAAAAGAACTTGCTCCCTTTTAATTTAATAGAAACCTCTTTGAATTAAAAGAAGATCCCTCTGTTAATTAAATAATTAAAATCCCACTTGAAAAAATAAATTAAATTAAATTAATGTTTTTTAATTTTCTCTACACTTAAATGCACATATTTGTAAGTGGGATTCTATTTAATTCTCCTCCTCTTTTCTCATTGGTGGAATTTTTTCACACATGGATCATTCTTTCTCCACCCTTGATTAAATCTTATTGCCTCTTAATCTTAATCATTTATTATTCTTTATAAGGGACAACCATCTCCTCATTTTTGTCATCCATGATTATGTTATTTTTATGCTATAGGTTTAGAGAGCAATTTTTGGAGGGGTTTGAGCATTAAATCTTTTTGTGGAGAACTTCTATCTTCTTGTCTTCTTGTCTCATGTATCTGTGGCTTTCATCATCATGATCCATCCTTGCATTTTCATATTACTTTAGATCCATATTTTTTTCATAGATTAAATGTTGCATTGTTATTTCCTTTCATAGATTAGATTTCATTTCTTCCATTACTTTGCATTGTTATCATTTAGATTAGTTTGCATCTTCATTTGCATTTACATTTTGATCTTTGAATCTTTCAATTCTAGCATTATTTCTTCACATGCCCTAGTTTCCCACAGTACTAGCAATCTCTTAGTCTTCTAGATTGATACCTCTTCCCCTTTGACATTCCTCTTGATTTTTCATGATTTCCAAAATTATTTCCTCTCCTAGTCGTTCTGCCTCTGCTTTGTGCATTCAAAGCACTTCTTGATGTAGATCCACCTAAAGATTTCCTAGATTTTTCTCACTCAAAATAATAGTGATCACATCATCATATTTTAGGTTATTAGATCCAAAAACAAAATTATTTAGAGTCATTACCAAGACATTCTAGTTTTCAGACAAAGAACACAAAATTAAGAGAGCCCTAATTTCTTCATCAAAATTAATCCCCACAGAAGCTAACTAACTAATAAAATTATTAAAATCATTCAAATGATCTACAATAGATCCACCTTCTTCCATTTTCATATTAAATAAACTCTTCATGAGAAATATCTTATTTGAAGCAAAGGGCTTTTCATACAATTTCGCTAGGGTTTCCATCAACTCTTTCGTCATCTTTGCTTTTGCAATGTTAAATGTCACTGATGGTGCTAGGCATAACCAAATGCTTCCAAGTGCCTTTTTGTCTAAAATCTCTCATTCCTCATTTTTCATAGTTCCTTGGTTCTTGGTTTTCCCTTCGAATGGCTTCCATAAATCCTTTTGATAGAGGTATTCATTCATTTGCATCTTCCATAACTGAAAGTTTTGCTTATTAAACTTGTCAATCCTCAGCTTACCTTTATTTGTTATTGCTCCCACTCAAATGTGAGACCTTCCTATTGAGGATTGCTAAAAAATAAAATGATGACAGTTTGGCTTTAAAAAATAACAACAATATGAGCTATAAAAAAATGACAATTGTCTAGCTCTGATACCACTTGTTAGGATTAACCTTAGATAGAAATAATAGTTACATGTAAACATAACTAATATAAAAAAGTAATAGATTGCACACAAGTTAACATAAGACACCAATATTTAATGTGGTTCACCCAATCCCTATTCTGTGTCCACTGATAGCAAGTCCACTATTATTATTATCTAGTGATTACAACCTTATTACAATCTATAATCCCTTACAGCTCAATACTATAGCAAGAACCAATTTTTGCATCACACATTATGAAAATCACTAACCCTAAGCCTTTTTATACAATATTTTTTCTGCTTACAAAATTAGGGCTAGAATAACATAAAAATAGTAGTCGACACCTTTTACAAAGTAAGGTCATTTTTGGTTTCGGGGGCACCGCCCCTACAAATCTAGAGAGAAATCGCACCAAATAAACTTCTGAGTTTGATTAGGCTCCACATTACAACATGACTAATATAGAAATGTCACTTTCTCTTTCATCTTTACCTTGAATCCTTATAGACTCATATGTTTCATGCTTTAGTCCATTATTTCAAAATCTTTAGTCAATTGCTAAAGTATGACCTCCTACATCAATGTGTAAGATATTCTGATCATATCATTTGATGTAATGCAATATCACTTCTTAGCTTTTTTAAAATAGGGTAATCACCCCTAACTCACCTCTTAGATATTCATATGCATCCTTAGATTGTGTCTTAGTGAAGTTATCTTCTATTTGATCCTTTGTATTCATATACTCCAATTTCACTTATTTGTCCTATACTAACTCTCTCAAGTAAATATAGTTTATAGTAATGTGGTTGGTTGTCGTATGCATCACAAGATTCTTTGATATGTTTATAACACTTGTGTTATCACAATAGGTTTAGTGATCTCTTCCTTCATATGTTGTAACAGTATACTCAACATCTATTGTGGATTGAGTAATATAGTTTTGCTTCTTGCTTGTCCATGAAATTAGTTTTCATCCCAAAAATAAAGCACCTCCACTTGTACTTTTTCTATCATAAAATTTTCTAGCCCAACTAGCATCTATGTAAACTTTTATTTCAAACCTGTCACTATTTTTGTACCATAGCCCATAGTCTTTTGTTCCTTTGAGATATCTTAGTATTTCACAGTCATCATGTAATTTTCTCTAGGATTAGTATATAATCTAGCAACAATGCCAACTACTACTGTAATGTAAAGTTTTTTGCATACAACCCATTGCAATTTTCCAATCATTGACCTATATAATCTTTGATTCACTTTAGTTTAATCGTCATTCTTTTAGTTTATGACCATTAACCATGGGTGTTCCAACTGGTCTTGAATCACCCATACCAAAAAAAATTAATATTTCCTTGATATGCTTTAATTGAGTAATATAAATATTGTTCTTCATGTGATAAAATTGTAATCCAACAAAGAACTTGATCTCTCCAAACACTAATATCTCAAATTCATTTTTCATCTCATTTGAAAATGAGTTACATGGCACATCATGTCCTCCAAATACGATATCATCAACAAAAAATTTAGCTAGAAATATCTTGTTCTTAGATTCACTTTTTAGATATAGATTGTTGTTTTCATTATTTCTTGTAAAATTAATTTTCACCAAATAATTGTATAACCTTTCATACCATGATCTAGGGGGCTTGCTTCAATCTATATAAAGCTTTATGTAGTTTATATACCATATTCCTCTTGTTAGGATCAACAAATCCTTCAATTTGATCAATGTAGACTTCTTCTTCTAAGATTCCATTCAAAAATGAAGATTTTACATCTATTTGGTATACCTTGAATCCTTTGTAAGTAGCATATGCAATCAAACTTCTCACTCCATCCAACATTGCAACTAGGGGAAATGTTTCACCATAATAAACTCATTCATCTTATGTATATTCCTATTGGAAACTACAATTAGAGAAATTGTTACGTTGTTATTGATGTCAAAGCTATTGGTAAGATAGAGCATCAAACCACTGGAGAGACATTTTACTAGTAGTATAGAGTGCCATATTGTTTGATTGATGAAGAGGACTTCAAAAGAAGAAATCATGAGATAACCTAGTGAAATGTTGAGTTGAGATGTGTTAAGTATCATGGATATAAAATGAGTACTTGATAAGTTAAATATTGACAAGAGAATGTGTTGTTTAATCAATACATGAAGTGAAGAAGACAACTAAATGAAGCTAAAAGTAGAAACAAGTCGATGGAATAAGCTTTACCAAGTGTCAACATTGATCAGTCAAAGGAGTTGAAGTAGAAGATTAAGGAACTTAAGTAAAATTTGAGTGTTAGTTATTGTTGGGAATATATGTGAAGGATGATTGTAGAGACCAAGTGTAATAATGCTTGAGAAAGTGTGTTGATGCTAAGTGAGAAATTATTGTGTGTTTTAAGGTACACAATGATGACCAAACATAAGAACACAGTGATTGCCAAATTATAGTTAAAGAAAGATTTGATTTTGAGGATGAGAGAGATGAAATTTGAATTAGTCAAAGTGTGTGGAAGATAAACATTGATGAGTTGGCATATTTAACGCACAAGGAGAGTTTTTTAAGTGATAAAAGTCAAGGATTTGATCAAAAGTATCTAAAAGAAGGAGAACAAAAAAATGGAAGGATTTAATGAATCTAACCTATTGAAAGAGGCGTAAGGAATGAATTTTAAGGTTGGTTTGTTATTGATGGATTATTTTTAGGAGAATTTGTGAAAATAAAAATAGTAGAGGTGAAATAAGAATATTTTTTGTGAAGCGTGATTGCTTGAGGAGATGCCAAGAAGATCAATGATGGAGATTGCAATGAAGGATAATCAATAAACTAACAAATGAGTGAATGTAGATCTAAATTTGCAAAGTGATTTGTACTTTACAAATTAAACTTGCTATTACATTCTAAACATTGTATTAGTCAAAATAATTTAATCAAAGTTGACCTAATAGTCATTTGTAATCCCTTAATCAAGGTGACATTTTAATGGAGTGTTCTAAAGTCCTCTAACGAGGTCACTCCTAACAGAGTGCTTAAATTCTTTAACAAGGTCATATTTAATATTTTGTTGTGTAGTCTTTAACAATTTTAGCTCTTAACTAAGCTCACTTCATAAGGGCAAAAAAATGGTAGCAAATTTGGTGGTTTTTTTTCCAAATTGGGTTTCTATGTTAAGTCCTAGTGTCAAAGTGTTATTTTCATGTGTGGATGTTATTGTTATGCATGCTATATTTTTATAGCAATTTATTTACTGGTAGTTGTAAATTATAGAGATAGAAATTTTAGGAGTTGCACGAAATCTTAAATTGTTGATGATATGCTATCGAGACTAAGTGGGTATCAAAGATTGATTAAGTTGTTTGAAGTTGTTATAAGTTGAATTGGTATATCTAGACTTGAAGATAAATGATTCACCCCCCGTTCTAAATCATTATAATAACTGGTATCAGAGTTGTTACCCATGTATGGTCTACATCATACCCATTTGTCACATATCCAAGTGAAACCTCCATTTTGGAAACAAGTCTTGAGTGTGAACCAAAAGGTTTGAGAGTTCACTAGTTCAAAGCATCTAAGATCCATTCTTTTTAATCATAATATTTCTATCCTAAACTTAAGGTTGAACTTGAACTCTAAACATGTATGTTCAATGTTCAAGGTTCATAGGTTCACGTGTTCATAGCATTAGGTCATTCTAAGCTTAGGATATTTGTCCATTTTTTGGACCTTACTGCTCATTACTGAAGTTGAACATCAAACATTTTATGTTCAAGTTCATCAATTTAATTAGTAGATTTCAAATCTTGTCATCTTATGAGCACCAATTCCAATATATTATGACCAACAAACTTGAACATTGAATTGTCATTAGTAGTTCAAAGGTTCATGGGCCTAAAATCTTGTCTCAGCTTAGCCACATGTTTAAGTATGTGGCAATACAAATGATGATTTTGATTTCCTAAAACACATGGAAAAGACACAATTAATTGATGATTAATGGGAATGATGGCAAGATATGCCTCAGGATGTGTGAAATTGAAGACCGAAACATTTCATGATGGAAAGTACCTATCATTTCACTTATACTCTCATTCATCCGCACATATTTTTTCCTCTAGCTCACATGCATTAAAAAGATAGTTTTATTTTCATTCATTTTTTCGTTGTTGTTTAAGGTAAGAATTGTGTTTTGTCTCAAGACACAAGAAGATAGTGTTAGTCCTCATATAAAAAAAAAAATTCATGCATCCAACATGATATGTCCTTAATTTATTTTATGTTGGTTCTCATTTCTTTTCTTGCAAATTAAATCCTTGTTTGTATATTTTCTTTATGTCTCTTCTTTTCTTGTGGCTAGTCAATCCCAATTGTTCATGGTTTTGTTTCGCTGCAAATTTTCTAAAAAGGAGAAGAAACCAGCCATAAGTAGTTTCCTACCTGAGATTGAGGATACATTCCTTGCTAATGGCTAGATTATCCAATTTAAAACCTAGGTCAATATCTAAAAAAATCTCTGAGAGAGGGGTTTTTGCAAGCCTATGGTTTCCCTAAAGTCATCCCTTCCCTAGAACTTGTCCTAGCATGTCGAGATAGGTATGATTCTAATAAGAAGTGTATCTGCATCTACAGTGGAAAAGTTCTAGTATATGTGAACAAAAGTTGTTGTGATGGTGTTTTGAGAATTTCTCTGCACAAATTTTATGAGGATTGGACTACCAATGCATCCAATGCCCAATTCATCACCAATGCTAATGAATACAATAATGCAATTACTAAGGGTTGGTTTCTCAAACTAGAAAGAGGTGGTTCTTTTCTTCCACACCCTCTGATTAGAGAATACATTATTTTGGACATTAAGGATATCAAAATTGTAGACACCTAAAAATTAGCAAAGACTTAAAACAACACAAATTTTGATCAAACAAAGAAAATTAAGGACAAAATTAAATAACAAAGGAAAACAATAGACTTTCAAATCAATGGTAACATCAAGTCATTAATAAATAAAATCACCCATCAAATAAAAAAGGACTTAAATCACTTTAAAAAGAGGAAAAGCAATTCATGAAATCATAAAATAAAATAAAAAAGGAAAAAGTATAAGAAAAATGTTGAAAATAAATCGAACATTTAATAAATCAACAAAATCCATTTATCCTCACAAAAGTGAAAATCCTCCTTTAAACATTTAAAAGAATTGAAAAATCCTCATTTGTCCTCACAAAATAAGTCTATTGAATTGTTCCTCTTGGTGCCTTATGAGATATTTAGATTTTCACCATTACCCTCTAGTCAAAAGTAAAATCATGATCCTTACCCTAGTCCCCTTCTGAAATCCTATAAATAGGAGGGAAATTCAAGAGCAAAAGGAGCCACATTTTAGGCATCTGCATTATAGACACATTTAGAGTTATCATCTCTTTTAGCATTTTTATTATAGTGCATTCATGTCACTTTGATATCATTATAGCATTCATTTCATGTTATTTAATATCATTTAGGCTTATATATGCACATGGTTCTACCATTCTAGCATTGTTATCGTAACATAAGCTACATCTTCATATAGATCTAGTATATATTTCAATAGATTTGCATTCATAGAAGACTCCTATTCTAGAACTGTTATTGAGATGTTGGTCTAATAAAAATCTTAATGATTATAGTTAGGGAAATATGGGATATTTGTAGAGTTCTTGTTTAACAGTGATTTTTTGGGTTTAGAATAGGTCATTGTTACTTCGATAGAACACTGCACTAAGGTCTCATGAATATGTGAATCTACCATATACAAATTGGTGCCCACCATGGGGCTTTGTCTTAAAGCCTCTATGTTCTTCAAATTTCTTTCTAATCTTCTATTTTCTTCTAGATCTATGTTTTCTCTAGTTTCTTGTGCAGATCTGACTTATTATAGGTTTTACAATGTTCAAGAAGATCCATAACAGTAACAACAAACTTTTGAAGACATTTGTAAGCTCACAAACAATGGATATGAGACTCCTCTAACACTTTGACACTTCTAAACATTGTTTTAGCACTTTCACATAGTCTTTCAATGCATTTAAAGTGATCTTGTATTTGAAGTGTTATGTAACGCATCTACTTTTTTTTACAACATCTGATAGATTTTTTAGCATATTTACATGTTTAAATAATGCATTTGACTATTTAAATAGTGCATTTACACATTTCTATAATGCATATTCCATTTTTTGTAGCACATATGATCAGAGTTGTAAATCACCATATCTAACTTACAGATTTGATTGTGAGTTGTTTACAGATCTCTTATGGGCTAATAGGAACTCACAAATTATAAAAAATTGTGAGAAGAGAATGAAGACACTCAAAAATGTGCTTAGCCTTTGCTAGCATCAAATTAGGTAAGCCTAAACCCTTTTTAGTTAGATTGTGGCATCTCCAAATTTATAACCTAGTATAAGTAGAAAGTTTGGTTTTGTTGATCTATTCAGAAGTAGGCCTATGCTATCAACTCACCAAGTTGATCAAAATGCCAAACCTCCTATAAGGGTTAGTGGTAATAAAGCTAGGACTGAACAAACATGTATAATTAAATAGGAGCTCTTATCTTTCATAGGTAAAGGCTCATAATTGAACAATCTTTATCTATTGTGTTTGGGAGATCAAAGTAGTAGGGATATCCTCTTTGTCTTTAGAGTGATCAAACTCTCAAACCTTCTTTTGATTTCTACTTTTCCTACTATTTTACTAGGTAGATTATTCGTCCATAGAAGGGATACCTTTCGGGATTTTCCTTAGTAGGGCTGGTGAGATGGATTTCCCTCCATCTTACATTCTTGATTAAATGCAATCCAATCATATTCAAAATATAGTCTTCCTCTTGTGGTCTAGCAAGACATTGTGCCAAACCTCCTTAGCATTGGTGGGAAGCTCTCTATTATAAGAGAGGTAAATTTGAACATTATTGGTCAAACACTAAAACCCTATAGTCACTAGCTTTTAGCTAGCCTTGTTAGGAAGTGATTTCTTTAATTTTCTAGGTGTGTGCATGTTTATTTCATTGTCATTTCTACTCTAGTTGGTTTGAATGTGTTTTTTGTAATACACATTAATAAATTTTAGATCATAATCTTTTTGGAAAATGCAACTACAAACTGGTACAAAATCCAATATAAATGATGTTGTATACCTTGAAATAATGCGTTCAATACTTGAAACAGTGCATTTGACCCTTTTTGTGATGCATTTGCCTCTTGTAATAGTGCATTTGACTAAAACTACAACACATTTGAAGACTTAAACAACACATATAGTCTATAGAATAATGCCTGGCACACAATAAACTAGTGCATACAAGCATTGAAATAGCACATTTAAACCTTTCTATAGCATATTTGATGAATAAAATAAAACAAAAGCTATCTATATCCACAATATTCATAAATAAACAATAGATTTAGATACCTTTTTCTTTGTCAATATTCTGCTAAATTGAGGATTTCTACAATTAACCACCACATTTAAAGCAAGCCATGTTCCAATCTGATATCAAATCTTTTATTCAATTGTTATCATTACTTAAAATTTGCATATTAAGTAAGAAACCAAAAGACATACACATTTTTCCCCTACCTTACATTGCAAAATTGAGTTTATCGGCATCAACAATACCAAACACTTTCTTGCTGAAATATAGCTTGTTATTCCCAGAACTTTGGTCTAAAAGTAATCCTTGTACTGCTAAAATGTAGAAGAGTCAAGATAATCTCATCCATGTCTCATGCCACTAAATAAAACTAGTGTAGCTACAAAATAGAAAGATCCTAAAAGATCACCCATACAGGTAAGTGCTAGGATAGCAAAAATGAGGATGAAAACTATGAGCATTATTGTACCTATTACACCCATTGACCACTCATCAAATACCACTACCAATGAATCACTCTTTTCTAAATATAACTCAGAGCCCTTTAACAAAATGGGTTCATCTAACATATGGGATGAAAGGAGTCTTGAAACTAAATTAAGGATTTTCAACAAAATCTTGTGCTTGTCGATAGAATGGACAAAATACTCGAATGCCATAAAGAATGATACCTACTATCATTAGCACAAAAAAGTGCCAAATTATCATCTAACTTTGACATAACAAACCTTAAGTGGGACGAAGAAGAATCACACTTGGAAGTTGTCATATAAAAACTCCAAGATTTATAACTACAAATGGAAAAAAATGAAAAGAGGGAAGATCAAACCTGCCAAATTCAACCTTGAGAAGGTATGTCCCCTCCCATTCGAAAAAAATGTCACCTTCATCCCCTTTCCATAGAATGTACAACTACCAAAATATGATAAGTATTTTGGCACATCTAATCCTCATGATCACCTCAGATAGTTCTATACTTTAAGTATGGAATTTGTCCATGACATGACCTACCTAATGCAATTATTTCCTAGAATCTTAGGAGGGAAAGCCATGGAGTGGTTCTCCAAGCTACCCTCCAACATTAATTCTTTTGATCAACTGGCCTTAGTTTTTATTGTACAATATTCATACAATATAGAAAGAGAAGTTACTATGATCAACTTGTGCAACACAAAGAAACTCCTCGTAGAGTCCTTTAAAGTTTTCTTTAAAAGGTGGAGACATACATTTTCTAAATACCACTGTGTTGGTAAACAGATTTGTCATAGTCGAATTGCCCAACAGAGTGTGTGGCAAACCGTTCGCAATAGTTGGATAGGCCCTTGATATGCGGCCTTCCTCTGCGTTTTGAGGGGCAGCTCCCTCGTATGATATAATTTTTAAAGGGTTTTTCAATTAAAGAATCTAAAACTTCAACATTCAAGAGAAATTCATGGAAGATGAATGCACCACACACCCTCACAACCTTCTTTGGTAAACAAAATCAATAATAGAGGTGCTCAAGAGCTATGCTTGAAAGCCACCAATATTATTAAGCACATTCATTATCATTCGTAAACACTTGCATAGCACCATGAGAATGTCGACTATAGCGTATAAAAATTTGGATTCTTAAAATAAGAAACCCAAAGCACATCTCATTTCATTTCCTTGCACCAAGAAAGTGATAGAGATTATTCAATTCAGAGATAAAAAGTGTACATACTTTCCAAAATTTATCCCTAGATCAAAATTTCAGCATAGTGTTCCCTTATTTTTCCAACCAAAAAGTCCCTTTACAAAGTCAATAGGTGTCCTTATATAGCCATAGAGGTTAATAACTACCTCTTCGTGGTTAATAACCACCTCCAAAATACGCAATTTTGGAAGGTTAATTAACTTCAAGAAAATTAACCTATACAAGGAAACTTGCAAAAAAAACAAAAATTTTAGCTAGAGTTCCTAAAGATGTTTGCATATAGAATCACTGATTCTTCTAGCTACTAACTCTATCTACCCGGACACAATTGATCTATCTCAAAAAGCTCTATAAGCATCTAGGATGATCATCATTGATTCATAGTTCGAAATGAACACATTTTCCATCCTAAGTTTGGCTGTGAAGTATCTATCCTGAATTTCTTCTGACTCTTGTCGATAGGCTAAAATGTTACAATCTCCCAGTGTAACTACAACCAAGCTAAGCTTCATCATAGTTTCAGCATCTGATAAACGGTTCTCTATTTCTGAATGAATCTAAACACTAAAGGAATCAAGGAGAAACTGACAATCAACATGCTAAAGATCGCTTACTGGCACCCCACCTGTGATAGTAGAGATTAATTCATCTGTACTTTTTGTTTTTAGTTTCTCCAAAGAAGTTATTAGCTTTTCGAACTCAGTGATCCCTTTGCTAATGTTTATCACCTTCCAACCAACACTTTTACTCTAGATACATGTTTGGTTGTCACCTGGATCAGCAATAATCTTCTCAAGAAGTAAGGTGCTTGCATCTAACTTGGCCATTTCTTTTAATTCATCGGCTACTTTTTGCCAATTGGATTTATGTTCCTTGCTATTTTCTAGCTCCTTATAAATTTCCTATATCTATGCGATGGCTTTCCCATATATCTCTTTCACTCCAGTTATAAGTTTTGAAGCATCCTCTATCATCCTGTTTATCCAAGCTTCGATCATCATACTATGTGACCTGTGTTGGTTGATTCTTTCAACAATAGTATGATCTAAAATACCATTAGGGCCTACTAAAATTGGTGGAGTGACCATGGCTTGGGCATTAGAAGGATTACTGATTAAATTAATATAAGCTACCATCATCTAAACTTATTCTTTGAGTTGCTCTTTGGCTCTTTTCTCTTCCTTCGCCCTTTGCAACATCTAAGTAGCAATCAATTCAAAATTTTGAAACTCTCTTTCCGCATTAGAAGGACCAAGGTCAACCTTTTCTAGAATGAAATCTGATTCAGATGCTTCATCAACATTCTTTTCAATTATAGGCTTGGCTAATTCCACACACAAATTGCCTAAAGTTTTATCAATAGCTAACCTGGACATCACCTTGGTCTTTTTCACCTTAGGAGGCTTCTGAAGAATACTAGAGACCATATCAAATGGAGGTGGGACCATTTGAACAACTTTCTTCCTCTTTTGAAGACTATCCTAGAACCACGAATGTGTAATTTTTGAAGCTTGTACGTCACTTGTTACATTTTCAGCAACCATCATTAAGTCTTCTGAATTAGATAATGGGTTATCTAACTACGTGATGTCTATTATTGGCATATCAGGAGGAGGGAGACTCAAATGAGGAATCACTGTATCATGAGGGGATGTAACAAGGACATGCGATTCAGCAATTTGAGGAGTTCTTTGATCTTTTTCACTGGATTCATTCCATTCTTGATTCATTCTACCTTTCATTCTTGTCCTTTTACTTTTGACTGTAAACTTATCTGACTGATTCAAATCTTCATCTCGATCTTGAGCACCTGTATCCAGTTGTTGTATCTTCTCACTAGAAATTGCCTCTATCGCCATCTGAGATGATTCCCCTATATTATTTCTCCTCTCTTTATTTTGAAATTCACCAGTTGCTTTTTCGGCTCTGACTTTACTAATCCAGTCCCTTGTTCTTTTAAGAACATAGGAAGACCTCTCCTTCAAGCTTTTTAATTCAGGAATTTACCAATCAATAGGAGGGAGCTCTAGCAATTCAATTTTCTCATAATAGTAAGGATCGACCAAAGAAACTTCATCGTCATCTACACATGTCACATCAATGTCCAACTTGAAGTCTATTACTTGTCATATTGTAAGCCGCATCCAATCTCTCTTCTTGAATTTGAAGTCATTTTCACAATCTCCCAAAAGTCTTCGAGAGCTAGGAAGTGACCAAGACTGGGATTTAACTTTAATTCATTCACTGCATAGCCCTTACTGTCATAAGGGAAACGCATCGTGTAAGGATGCAAATTTATTGTGACAATAGATCTTTCAATGTTCCTAGCATCTGATGCAGTATCACAACTATAATATCCGATGCCGATAGGAAAAGCTATTTCATCTATCCTCCTATTCAGACAAAGTTTATTGATTTGATTAATTTGCCTGCACATTTCAATTAAGACTAGTTTATCATCAACAAATCTAGGTAACATCAACGGACATCCATCATAGGCAGCTAGTCGGATATAAGTGAACTTTGGGAATTGTATGAAAATGCTTCCATATTTTTGTACTTTCATCGCTGCTTCTGGTGAAATCTTGAGTCCAATGTTCCCCTGAATTTCCCTTTCAGTTAGCATGGTGAATGCGTCATTCACTCTTCTGAAATGGTGTAGGCTATTATCATACTGAATTTGAGGAAGATGATTATAAATGATGGTTGTGTCATCATAAATGCCTTGTTGGTTAAGTCCTGGCCAACTTTTGGAACTTGCAATAGCATAGAAAAGATATGAAGTCATATAAAAGTAGCCATTTTCTTGAAGTCCCATGAGCTGTCTATGCAGTGAGTCGTTGATAATTTCAGCCCAATCAATGCATTGTTTTCCTTCACGGACCATATTAATGAATAGAAACATCCAACCTTCAAACTAGTGTGAATCCCAAAGACCAACGATCTTGCTCAACAAAGTTACCATGTTTGCCACATCTTCTTTCAATGATGATCCGTGAATGGATTTGCCTAATTGAGATTTTCCTCTTCTTGGTTGGAAGAACCATGATCTTTCCACAGTATTTAAACATTGAGTTTGATTGGCAATAAAATATTCCTTGGCAGTTCTCAGATTAATGCTGGCATATTGCATCCTAGTGGGCAATCAAAAAATAATAGCAATAGAGGCAGGGTCTAGACGGACAATTGCTTCATTGTTTGGTGAAATAACTTCTCTAGTGTTGGGATGATAAGCCTTCATGCGCTCCAACACTAATTCTGGGCACTGTACTGAAATGGGATGTCTGCCTGCTTGGGCCAAGCCACTTTCCAATATCTTTCCAACTAATGGAGTCTTTTCTTCATTTACAAGAGATGACCAGAAGTCTTGAAGGCAGATACTTCCTAAAATGGTATCACCGATATCTGGAAGCGTACTTCTTAAAATATGAGCATAATCCAGCCTCTAGTACTTGTACTTCATGGTTTGATTTCCAATCTTTCTTTCAAATATGGTGGATGTCTTCAACCTTGCACTGCACTCTTTATTTCTAGTTGAATTTGAGTGACGTAATCAGTGAAGCTTCCATGGCTACAGGTTAGGAACAAGCATTTCATTTTGTCAAGCATTTTGCATGCTTCTCTAGTGCTCTATATGTTCTGTTCATGCTCATCACCTTTTTTTAATTTGGGCATTATGTCAAACAACTTAAGAGCAATCTCAAGTATTGCAAACATTCCGCCATGAAAGCTCTTAAGAAGCCTCCCCTATCGGCACCTTCAAGATTGAGATCTGGCGATAGAATGAACAGGTGACATAAATATTTTAAGAAACCGCAGGCTCAGTTTCCTTTGTTTTGAACTATCTTCGCCCTGCTAGCTTAAAGATGATAATGCACTCTATAGTGCATGTTGCGGTAATCTGAAAATATATTGTGAATGTATTATATGTGGTCTCGTTATCAATGAGTGAACAGCGATCAAAGAAGAATTGGAAAATGTTTAGGTTCACCCAATGCAATATGCCAGAAGTCTTTTACAAGATCATTTATCTTGTTCGCATGGATGAGAGCAGACATTTCTCCGAACAGGTCGCAGCACTTTGAGAGACCAACTTCATGTATATGTATCACTGCACACATTTGGCGAGTTGATATATATATGTATCGCTGTCTATCCACAACAAATGTTGGCGGCTTTATGTCTTCCAGCTTTTGAAAACATTTTCCATTATGGAGGAAAGCCGCAGGTTGATAATCAATCAATTGGCAAGTATGGTGTGAGGTGGCATGCTTTAATTGCTTCCTTAAAAACATTATTTTCTTCATAGAAACGTAGCTCATCTTTCTTCATATTTGTGACTGCTATGTCCAATGCTATTTGCCCGTCGCCGTCCTGATCATTAATCAACCTTTTATTTTTATTTTTGATGCACCTGCTAGACAATGTAGTAGTGGTGTGATAACCTTTGAATTCCTAATGCATTCATTATAGATATCTAAAGAGTGTTTCTTCCCTTATGATCTATCAATTCTTATACAATCTTTGTTGTATTCTAATATCATTTTCACCATTTCCACATTCCCCTCTACCTCTTTATGGATGAATTTCAAACAAGTTAATAGCCGCCTTATAGAAGTTAGGAAAAACATGTTTTTAGTAGCTCTCATTAACCTTTCAAGAGGTTAACGGTTAGGAAAAACATGTTTTTAGTGGTTAACATTAACCTTTTTAAAGGTTAAGAAAAACATATTTTTGAACGTTATCATTAACTTATTGGGAGGTTAGGGAAAACACGTTTTGGGTGGCGATCATTAACCTTTAATAACTTGAGGCTCAGAAGTTGGTTTCCAGCAATTTCAGGTGCTATGCAGAGCTGCTAACAAGCAGGAGACATGGAGGCTTAAAGACTCACAAAATTCAAAGATAGAATGGCCAATTTAAGGCTTAAAACTAGGCAAGTTTTAAATATTAACCATGGCTCACAAAATTGAAACAAATTTTATAGTTGGGCAACACACTAAGACATCTCGGATAAGAAGAAAAATATATATTCATCAATAGCATCTTAAACTCTATGACTTACTAGCTCCAACTTCAAGGGCCCAAAGCCTTCAAGACTACTTTAGAAAATTCTACTAAAGTAGAAGAAACCCTAATAAATAATGACATCATTAAGCTATCAAAAGATGGCAAAGATTTCTCAAATAACTCCTCAAAAACACATCACTCATCTAATTAGTTAGTAGATAAACAAAAATAATAGTGGAGAAATAACAACAAAAACATAGTCAATGATAGGGTGGTTAAGGAAAATCATGTTAAATCACAAATTTACCCTTATCCAAACTAGCAATACCTAATTATCAATAATACCAATGTAAATACTAGACAAAACCTACCTAAACAAGATAATATTTGCCCATTCTATCAATGAAACACAACTACTCTTTTAACTTCCAATCAACAACCTATAATCAAGTTCCTCCCTTGAAAGGATATTAGTCTTCTGACATACCCAAAGAATACACACCCCTTAGGGTATCTTACAAAAGTATGTTGCAAATGCTTTTAGCAGATGAACTTATTGTCTTACCAAAAGCCAAGCCCTACAAACCATAGGTTAAACCTAATTGGTGGAGTAACAAACATTTTTACACTGACCACTAAAATAGGGGCATATAACCAACAACTATTATACCCTTAAAGGGGCCATACAAAAATTGATTAATAGTGGAACTATCGAAGTAAAAAATCTTCAAAATAATGAAGACCATGTAGTCTTCAAAAATCCTTTTATGAACCATGAGAAGAGTGAATCCTCCAGAGCCAAAAAGAATACATCCTCTAATGATAATGTCAATTATGCTTGTAATTACGATAACACAATCAATATGATCTTGGGGTTCGACAATGTCGTAAATGTCACTATGATTAAAGATAAACACAAAAAGCAATCATTAATCATTGTTACCCAAGGTCAAGCCTCCAAAGTCATTCTACCAAGGCCAACAAATATTTTAGATCATGAAAACACAAGTTCCATTATACCCAAATATAGTTTAGTCAACCAGTAAATAAAGACTCTCACTCACATTTCCATCTTTGAATTGTTGCAGATATCACCATAACATAAAGATATCCTTACCAAAGCTTTAGTGCCAAACAACCTTGATGTTAATAGATTTAAAAATATACAAGTAACCTTGTCTTCCCCCATTAAGTATCCTTCTCAGCCTAAGATGACATTTCTGACATACATCCACAAAACTCTCCATTACAAATTGAGGTCTTTATTCATAGAAATAGAGTAAAAAGAGATCTAGTTGACAGTGAAGTAGGCCTAAATATTTATACTGAGTTTGGTAAAATCCCTAGGGTACATAGAGGGTGTTATTGATCCCAAAAATAAAATCATGATTAAAGCATATGATGATGAGGAGAGATCCTCTAAAGGCATGGTCATTCTACCAATAAGGGTTGGTCATGTAGTAAAAGAAATTCAATTCTTGGATTTGAAATTGACATACAACATCTTGTTAGGCAGGCCATGGATTCAAGACATGCAATTTATCCCCTCCACTTACCATCAATGTCTAAAATTTCATTACATGGGCCAAGAGGTGACAACACCAACGGATCAAAACCATGTACAATGTTGTAACTCCCTCATCCCTCATAACAAGGAAGAGATCAATATTCCAATAAATGTTGTTAGTCAATCCACATCAACAAACACCTTAGCATCTATAATTCAAGACAACAACCACTTATCCACATTGACTAAGGGAAAAGAGAAAGTAGATTGTTCCAGTTCATCTACTCCTTCACCATCATCATCAAAAGAATCTAAATAGTTACATTATGAGAAAATAGTTTGCTCGATGAAATAGTATAATCATAAGTGTGAGTTAACAAAAAGAGGGGTAGGTGATTATTTAGTTTCATTATTTGATCCCCCATATCTCCAAGATCTCATGGTAAACCATCTTCAACTACTATACCTTATCATAACCATTTCGTCAGAGAAAATGTTGTTTCTTCAAGTTTCATAGAGGAAACAAGTGAGAAAATACAAATTATTGACATCTCCCTTTGCCTCTTTGGAAAAGGTTTTGATCTAATGATGAAGGTGGGTTATATGGGTGATGTTCCTTTAGGGAAAGGTAGAGGTATTTTTGAACCCCTAGTAGCAATGTTCATAACCAAAAAATCAAAAATAGGGGTAGGATATCTAGAACAAGAAAATGAAAAATCCATTTCTAGATCTCGTTCCAAACATGATGATTCATCCTCCTCCACCTTGGTGTGGGTACCCAAAGAAAAGGATGTCAACAACTAGAAAGCAAGCAATACTAAGAATGTAAACCTATATTTCCCTTATTTACATCATAGAAGAGAACCATCCATGGATGCCCCTAATAACGAAGATGATGATTCCACCAAGTGGAAATTTGACTCATTATACAAAGAATACATTCATGATAAAGAGTGTGATTTTTTTCACATTCTGACACCCAATAGTTCTACAGTACAAGGATCTACTCCTCATTTAGGATTTAATTCACCATCCAGAGTTGATACACATCAGAATGGTTTAGAGGATAACATAGAATAGGCACTAGCTTTACATTAGATGATATTGAAAAACCTAATGATGGGTTCCAGTTTCAAACTTTATTTCAAAACTTCTTTCCTGTAGAGATCGAATATAAGTATTATGAGAAACTCACAAGTTATACTTTCCCAACACTCTAGAAGAAGCACATCTTATAGATCTAACCAATACAGTGTATGAGTCATCAAACAAGGTCATGTCTTTGAAACCCACATAATCCCATCCATACTATGAGTTTCTATCCTTAGTCCATCCCAGGCTTATCAACTAGGACATAATCGAACCTCATAATGTCCAAAATTTTGACACTGATCAAGATATTTTTGTATATCTTAACATGGTTGAACCATCTCATTTACAAAGAACAATGAAAACACATATGGATGGGTCTGATATCAATCATCTTATTCATACAAGAAAGGGGTGAACACATCAAAGAAATAATGACCCAAACCACATAGTGGCTGGTCTTGAGAAAAAAATTGAAACAAATAGAAATGACGCATCCAATGGTGCAAACCAAATTGTGGCATCCACAAATGAGATGATTGATACCTTTCCCAAACATTCAAAGGAAATTTCATCTATTCTAATTGAACCTATAGAGAAATTTAACATTGGAATAGAACAATACCCCAGGTTAATTCATTTGGAATAATCCTTAACTACAGAGAAAAGAAGTGAATTCATTTGCTTCTTCAAAGAAAGGAAAATAAATTTTGCATGGTCCTACACTGGCATACTAGGGTTAGATCTAAATCTAATCATCCACCACTTCAACATTTCTTTGGATGCCAAGCTCGTTAAACAAAAAATTTGGAAAATTCATCCTCACATCACATTAGTGGTCAAAATAGAATTGGAGAAATTGTTTAGTAACAACTTCATCAAACCATTGGCCTATGCATATGGATATCAAATATTGTACCTATCTCAAAGCAATATGACAAAATAGGGATCTGTCTTGACTTTCGTGATGTCAATAAAGTGTATCCTAAAGATGAATTCCCCCTTCCAAATATTGACACAATTGTGAAATTAATAGAGGGACATTCCATGTATGAATGTTTTTTTAGGATACAACCAAATCAGAATAGTACTAAAGGACCAAGAAAAGACAACCTTTACTTGTGCATGGGACACATCCTATTAGAATGTCATGCCTTTTTGGATTAAAAATGTATGGGCTACCTATTAGTGGGTCATGACCACCATTTTCCATGATATGATGCACACTTTTATGGAAGATTGTGTAGATGGCCTTCTTACCAAATCTCATGCCCGAGAGGATCATCTTCCTATCTTAGATAAGATATTCATCCACTTAAAAACTTTCAAAGTTAGGCTAAACCCTAAAAAATGTCTCTTCGACATGAAATTCAAAAATCTCTTAGGGTACATTTTCTTAGCCAAATGAATTGAGGTTGATCTTGAAAAGTAGAAGTCATTATCAACATGCAACCTCCTTTAGGACCTGGGCTAGCTATGCTTCCTCCAAGTGAAACTTTAGTTAGTTCTTCACTTCATATCCCAACTAGCATAAAAGTGTTTTCCTTTCACTCATCATCTCTACAAGGATATAATTTTCAAATGGGATGGTCAACATCATATGGCCTTTGATCTTTTTTAAAACTACCTAATGAATCCACCAGTGTTGGTACCTTCAATGTTGCACAAACCTTTTTTTCTCTATATCTCTCTAACAGACAAATCAATAGGAGCCCTCTTGGTGCATTAAAATGATCAAGGCAAAGAAAGAGCTATTTATTACATCAGTCACACCATGGTTAATTATGAGCTAAAACACACTTTTATTGAAAAATCTTGCTTAGTCATAGTTTTTTCTTCACAAAATCTATGTCACTATATTCTAACACACCAAGTTAAGCTCATATCCAAAATTCACCCTCTCAAATATCTTCTTGGCAAGATAGCATTAATAGGCAGATTAGCCAAATGGGTAATGATCCTAAGTGAGTTCGATATTGAGTACAATGATAGGAAAGTTATTGTAAGAATCTGCCTTAGGGAAAGATTCACCCAAGATCATAGATCTCAACACAAGCACAAATGTAGACCAAAGAGTATGATCAAAATGATAATATATTATCTCATTGATGTTCAATATGTATAAACACACTAGGAGTGCCCGTATATAAAGGCATCTCAGGAAGCACCTAGAATGTGTCTAGAAACAACTAGGAGATAAGATAAGGATTGACAACTAAGCACCTTATCCAACATTCTAGATGAATGGAAAAGAATGATGAAGTGTCATGTGTGTAGAAGATTCCTATGTTGTAGACAACATGTGCTTAAAGAGGTGCGGACCCCTATGATTTCATGATGACAACTCACAAGAGTGCACAAACTCCTAGGTGACTAATAAATAAGTATTAATAAAATACATTAACCTAAGTAAACTTAAGTAAGTGTAAATAGTAAATACTTATTTACACCAATAGTTATAAAAGGACAATCCATTACAAATCATTTGGTAGATGCACCCATTGAAAGCTTAGCCCCTATCCTAGAATTTTTTCCATACATGCACTCCAGATAGAACTAGTCATGTGGAATTTTTACTTTGATGGTTCCTACACACCATGGTTTAGGTTTCAACATATTGTTCATCATGCCTCTAAGCATAACCATCCCATGTCTTACAAACTACTCTTCCCATGCACAAAAGATATGGTAGAATATGAAGAATTGGTTTTGGGTCTCAAGCTAGTGTTAGAATGGAAGTTAATAGCACTTGAAGTCATTGGGGATTCGCAACTGGTCATCAATAAATTTAGAGACATATATCAAACCAAAGATGAGAAATTGTTACCTTATAAGCATATGGTTGATACACTTAAGGAACTCTTCATTTATATTACCTTTGAACAAAATCCTAGAGACAAAAATAGAGTAGTGGATGCCATGGTCACCCTGGCCTCCTTGCTTTAGCTACCAAATCAGCATGAGCGATATGAGTTCTTAGTGGAAGAGGTTGTTCAACAAGTGTTTATTCAACCTAAATCCCACATTATTTTCCATTTAAACACCTTAGAATCCCCTTGGTATGACTCCATTACCACCTATCTTTGTGATAACATTATCCCTTCTAACCTCTCAAGAAACAAAAAATGCAACTTCATTTGATAGACCTCGTCTTACACTTTGGTGGTTGATATGTTATATAGGAAAGGTCTTGACGGTACTTTATTTGGATATCTTGAAAATGACAAGTCTAGAGTCACTTTGTGAGAAGTTCATGTAGATATTTGTGGGTCACATTCCATCGGATTCACATTAGCAAATAAAATTCTTAGAACGGGCTATTTCTGGCCAACCATGGAAAAGGATTCTATTGACTACATAAAAACTTATAAAAATCTCAAATCCATGGCAATCTTATTCGTGCATCAACACAAGAACTCAACCCATTTTCCACACCATGGCCTTTCTATCAGTGGGGTTCTGCTTTGATCAGTGAAATCTACTCACCTTCCTCTGATAGACATAAATGGATCATCACTGCTACTAAATATCTTACCAAATGGGTTGAAGCAGCACCACTCATAGACTCTATCAGAAAAAAAAATTCTTCATTCATACTAAACCATATCATTTTTCAGTTTGGCATAGACCTCATTCCATCCTAACGAATAACACTTTGTATTTTAAAAATCAAATACTTGACAAGTTACGTGAGAAGTTTCACACTAGACACCATTCATTTTCAAGCTACTATCCCCAAGGAAATGGCCAAGAAGAAGCCACCAATAAGAACATCATCAACATTCTCAAGAGAATCGTCAATGATATTGGTAGAGATTGGCATTTATAGGTAAAGCTTACCTTATAGGCCTATAGGAAAAGTGTTCAAATACCTATGTATGCTGCTCCTTTCTCCTTGGTCTACAATAGTGAGGTTGTTCTTCCTTTAGAAGTTGAGATCCCATATTTAAGAGTCACCTTCATTGATATCCTATCAGATGAAGACTATAGAGTGGCCCATTTAGAGTAGCTAGAACTCTTAGAAGAACATCAATGTACAACCACAAGCATCTAAAAGTGTATCAAAATAGGTTGTCTATACATTACAATAAAAATTTCAAACCCCATGTCTTTCAAATTAGAGACTTAGTCTTGCAGGAAAATCCTAAGAATTAGATAGTTAGAGAGAAGAAATGGAAATAAGAGGCAAATTGGATTGGTTCTTACATTATCACAGAACCCTAGGGAATTGGTACTTACAAACTTCTAGATTGTGATGGCAAAGAATTACCAGAACCCATCAACAACATCCATCTCAAGTGGTTCTATTCTAAGGCTTTGAGGAAGCCCCTCATTACGAGAAAAGTCCAAAAATATCAAATAACCAAAAAATCCAAAAAAACTGTAAAATATTTTTAAAAAACTAGTATAAAAGGAATGAGAAATATCATTGTTGGTTCAAAAGTCGTAAGAGATAACACCTTTGCACTTCCCTAAACAACACAAGTCCTTTAATGTGACATAGCTTGAACAACCCTCTCTGAGACAAATTTTGCTTGTTTATGGCCTTTTTGCTTCATATCACCACACTACCTAGCATAGTTGAGTAAATTTTACACATACCCAATTGAGTAACATTTGTGGGTTACATTTTGGTGGTTTCTTAGCATCAGATATAGTTCATGATAGTAGAGACAACCAACAAAATAACAACAAAGGGAAGATAGGCAACTCAGAGGAAACATGGAGTCCAATTATGTTCTAAGATACAGGAAAATCAATGCACATCTCAAATATTTGCCATGGCTAATAGTCCCCAGCATCCATTTTAGCTTTCATAAAATTAATTTGAAGTCCCAAAAATCCTTTTTGTCTCCATTGTCTCAAATATAGCTCTCTGAGTCAACTTTTAGCCTTCGCAACCCACTTTTGGTCTCCTTGACTCTTTATGTGTTCCAAAAGGCTCCAATTATCTCTATATTCCAACAAATTTCACTCACATCCTCCTTTTCCTTCCACCAAATCAAAAATTGTCAAAAACATTCAAAAAAATTAAAAATTCTCAAAAACATTCAAAAATGTTTTTAAAAAATCATCAAAAATAGTCAAAAACTCTCGAAAATGTCAAAAATAGCTCAAAATTAAGGCCAAACAACAATGACCTCATCCCAAATGGGCTATTTAATTTTTTATGAATTATTTTTGTATTTTGAATCTGATGATCCATTGATTTCATATCGAGCTGGTGTCCATCTATAATTGTTTCTCCTTCGAGATAGGTTTGCGTACCTCAATTGGTTTTATATGAAATCAATGGTGAGGCCCACTACATTGAAAAATATTTAAATATTTTATGGTACATTTTATTGCCGATTACCTTTGAGAAAAACAATAAACAAGGGCATCCATTTATTAAGAAGTAGTGTAGTTATGTCTTGAAACATCTCACTGGGCTTTAGAAAATCTGGCACAATGCAGATAGTAGAAAAGGTTACAGCAAAGTCACTTTTTTTTTTCCTTTGTCAAGAACAAAAACTCCCAATGGATTTGTAGTCTTATTTATTTTGTAGTGAACATTATTGACTTAGCAACCTTTCAAATATATCACTATTATCCTAAAAGGCCCAGATATTCGTTGAACTCTTCCATCATCATCTAGCAAGGCTCAGAATAATTAACTGTACGTTTGAGAGACCACAAGGTCCTCAAGCCCCTTTTCAAGCTCCAACACCTTTTAAGGCCTCATTAGCAGCTTTTCAAGCTCAAACATCTGTTTAAGGCCCTATTAGCACCTTTTAGGCCTAGACGCCATTTTCAGGGCCCATAGTGCCTATTTAGGCCCAAATTCCTTTTCACGGCCCTATTTCTCCTTTTTAGGCTCCAATGTCTCTTCCCAAGGCCCCTCTAATGCATTTTCCAGCCATCAATGCCACCTATAGGCCCAATCATCTTTTCACAGGCCTCATGAGTATTCGTCTTAGCACAAACCTAGAGAAAAATATGACCTTTGGCTAAAAGCTTGTATGTAAAGGCTATCAATATATATAGAATTGTGCCTTGCAATTCATGGTTTAGCACTTCCTTATTTTTCCACCTTGAACACCATGGCTCTCCAATTGTCACACATGTTTGTACTCATCTTTCATTAAGAGTCCACATCTACATTCAATTCCCGCACATAAGTGAAGGTCAATCTTCATCTACATATCCCATTGTTCTCATTTTCATGGATTTTGACAATCTTCTGAATCTTTCGAAAAATATCCAAATATCTACAAAATCACAAAAAAATTCAAATATTTACAAAATCCCAAAAATATTCACATATTCCTAACATGCCAAAAACATCCAAAACATATCCACAAAATAGCACAAATGAAAATGACAATGTTTATCTGACATTTTCAATCACGTTTTTCATTAACATGGGCCCACAGCCACCCTTTTTCTTGCCACATAAAACAACACACTTTTTTTATTCTATTACGATGACAACGGTAATATTGCATTCAAAATAACATTTGACGAATCATTTATTCTAGCCTCCCCATGGAAGGTGGTAGGATAGGATGTCTAATTAGGGGCACTTCCCTAGACCCAGTCCCAGAGGATGAGGCCCCTAGCATTAATCTTCCTTAAACCCACACAACATCCATGGGAATCAGAAATCTTCCACTGCACAATTGAGCATTCAGCAATTGCAGAAATTCCCTATCTACAAATTGAGTCTCTTATTGCTTCTCATTGGGGATTGACTGATGATAAAGCCCCATATAATAGACAGCTTCTTGATACACTTTCACAGTCCATTGCATATCTAGGAACACATTCTCCATTAGCTTATTTATACCTAGTATAGCTATCACTCATTGGGCTACATCCCACTCCTATTGCATTGATTAGTCACCATTCCCTAGTGCTTCACATCTACTTTCACTTCATTCAATCATTTTTCTAATTTCCTCACCTTTGACTCGCTCAATGCTAACCACTCTTACAACTGTGTTTGATTTTTCAATTGCCTCCCTAAAAGGCTCAAACTGTGCTTGTAATAACACCAGTTCATTTTGTGCACTTTCCAAACCCACTTACATCATTCTCAGTGACTCCTATAGTCTTTTTGCTTGTGATCACTCCACCTGCAAACCCACATCATTTCTCTTTACTCGCAACTATTCCACTCATAGTTCTACTTCCAACTATTGCACTCAATCTCATTCTGAATTCACCACTGCTTGGAGTTGCCTCACTTCTATTTGTGCTCCATCTTTATGAGCTTTCTCCATCAATCATAGAAAAAATGAAACTTCCTCTCCACCTTTTATGCTCAAACTCTCTGCATGGCCAGCATTCTTTGTAAATCCTCCACTTCACTTGTTGCTTGCACTATGCCCTCTACCTCTGGCTATAGCTCCATCATACTCAATCCACCCTCCCCCTCTTTCATTGACTTTTACCCCAAAATCTTGAGGCTAATCAACTAACTTACTGCACTTGTCACCTCACCCATGTTGACATCTTTTTCCACTCTTTGAGCTTTTCCTACAATATTCTCTAGAGATTCCATCTCTCTCGCCTCCATCATTGCTTCTAATACACTATTTGTCACCCTAGACAAAATATTCTCTACCTCCATTATCAATTTATCACCCAATACCATCTACAATGCTTGTCACACAATGCTCCTTGACAACATCATTAATGCTAACAATGGTGTTTCTTCAAACTTGACTCCCAAACCCTCAAGTTGTGCTTGCACTAGTCCTTCATGACTTGATTCATCCTTCTCATGAACTAATGCTTGAAGTTCAGAGTGATACACTAGCTCTCTGAATGTCTGTCAAATAATTTTTTCTCTTTGTCCTTGCCTCACCCATCCTCCCTGGATAACATCACCCTCCTGTTGTGACTGATCTAGTGAGCCCAACATGCTTTCAACCATAAAATTACTAGACCTTTCAAGATAACTAAGAAACTATGTTATCTCCTTCAATGTGCTTTCATTCATGAACACACTCCTCATCTATTTATAGCTCTCACTCTTCATTCCTTACACTTTTCTTGCCTTGCCACGTGTTCCCTTTATACATCCTATCACACCAATACCACATACACTTACCAACTGACTCTGACATTCAGACACCCTAATTCCCACTGACACATCTTATGCTCACTAGATCTTGATGTTGAATCATCGCTGAAACATCCCACACTTTGTTACCAAACTCCTACAATAATTGCATCCACTAGGAATTGAACAAACTTCACAATATTGCACACAACTGTCAACACCATTGGTCTACAAATAATATTTTTCTATTGTTATGAGCTTCTAGTACTTTGATGATGTATTTGACTAGAGATACTAGGATGAAACCATGATCATTTATTTTTCCTTTGGTTATTCATTATTTTTCTTCAGTGATCCTTTGATTTTACACATTCTTGGCATCCACTTGTTAGTGCCTCCTCTCATCTTGAAGGCTATATATGTGTACCTCAACCAATTTTGCATGATATCTTAGGTGAGATTCTTTATCTGACATGTCTCTGTTTGCATGCTTGTTTTCATTTACTGTAGCTATAGTTTTCATTCTTAATGGTTGTCCTATCTTTCATGTACATTATTTCTTGTCCTAATTCTTGGCATGATATGTATTTATATCAACATAACTGAGCTAGTGGTAGTCATACTATGTTACTTTTTATTTAGGTGGTCAATGATGACTTTTAATTTGCATCTCTTTACAAAAAGTGACAATTAGCTGCATTCATCTAGTTTGCATTTCATCTTGGGTACCTTAAAAACAAATAGTTGAAACATAATTTAGGATTACACAAGCAAGCCTACACAAAATTATTCAACAACTTGGCAACACACTTTGGGAACAACGATCAAAAGGAAAACAACAACATATACATCATAACAAGCTTTTAACACTCAACTATTGTGGACTTTTTCTCATCACAACACCACCACCATGCATCACAATTCATTATCCCATTATATCTACTCCACTTATTGCATTGTGTGGCCTTTGAATTTCAAATAATTTTGGTCACTACTGCATTTTTGTTTTTCCCATTATTCATCATATTCTATGCATTCACTATTTCCCTCTTCTCACTAATGTCTCGAGGTTCCTTTGTGGCTTTCAAATCTCAAACATTTAGTTACTTCTCTTCACATCATTTCACCCCTAGCATCATTTTTTAATGACATTTCTTATTGCATCCTCATTTCATCCATTACATTTGCATTTTAATTTCATATTCATTCTTATCCGTATTCATCCTTATTTTTATTTTTATAAAATTTCATATCCACTTCATTAGTTCATTTGTTATTTTTCATTTTCACTTTCTTCTTTCATCACATTCCATCTTCATCACATATCACACATGAAACACTTGCTTTTTATTTTTATCAATTCCTTCCACTTTTCACTTTCATTTCACTAATATCTTTTTCACTTTTATATTTTGTCTTTTGGTTTTGATTCCATTTCATTATAATCATTTCATTTATATGTTTCATTTCATTTATGCCTTTCATCACATATCATTTCATTGCATTACATTTCATTTCCTCTTATTCCATTCATCCATTTCATTTCATCACTTTTCATTATCATCTATTCCATTATTTTATTTTTTATATCATGACATTACATTACATTTCATTTCATCATCACATTTCATTTCATTGTTACTTTTCATTTCATCACATTTCATTTTAGACATATCATTTACATACATTTCATCCAATTTCATTTAGACGTTTCATTTACATGCTTTTCATTTCATCCCATTTCATTTAGACATTTCATTTACATACATTTTCATTACATTACATTTTATTTCCTCACATTTCATTTATGCATTTCATTACATTCTATTTCATTTATGCCTTTCATTACATAACATTTCATTCACACATCTTATTAGCACATTTCATTCATGCATATAATTTATCTACCTCATTTATACATTCATTATCCACATATCATGTTACTGCATTAAGCATTTATACACTATATTACTCATCCACATTACATCAACATCTAAAACTATCATATTAATTAAATCATAACATTAAATGAATCCATCCATAACATCATATATATAAAGTCCATGATATAACAAGTGCACAAGTCCTAACATCAAAAAGCTCAAATATTCATATACTGAAAGATTGAATCATTAACATCATAAGGTCAAACGGTCATCATAAAAAATGATACATATGATAAGCCAATAATAATGCAATACAACATGATACATAAATCAACCATGTGTCTCACCAACTACATCATTTGTATGTGCCTAATCAAGAGGTCCTTGCTCATTGGGGGCACTCATCTGATCTAGAGGAGCCTTCTCTGTCATGTCTGTAGCTAGTGTCATCAAAAATAGTTGTGGCCATCTAGCTTGTAGTAGCCCCATCTATCCTCAGTGGCAGTGGTGGCATTGGAGGCCTCAATTTCATCACAACTACAAAGCCTATATTGTACTTGTCAACTTGCTCATCAATGCTTCCATGGAACTCATATGAGCCTATATGCCTAATGACCCAACTAGTCCCTCTAGAAATAGTTGCTCATGTGGTGGTGCCTATTGCTACCCCTATGGCTATAAACCCTATGCACCTAGATTAGGGACATGTTTCTAAGGCCTCTTGCACCTAATAAACTATACATTATTTGGTAATCTGGCTCTAGTCTACTCTATTTGACTCTAACCCATATAATTTTCTCATCTTCCAAACCTTGTACCACTGCCTATACCCCCTCTCTTTATCACCCCACCTTGGCCATAGAACTTTCTAGGTATCTCTACTCTAACATCTCTCAACCTCTACATTGGGCCCCATACAATGATTCTCTATTGTGGCAATAGTGTTGCCCTACCTTGACCTCCATATCTCCCCTATACCTAGCTTTGCCCCTGGCTTTGCTTCTGGCTCAATGCCTACTCCTACCTCTCCCCCTACCACCCTCATCATCATCATTATCCCCTCCACTTGACTCCTCCTCAATACCAAGTATGAACTCTGTCAAATTTGTGTACCTTGGGGATGGGTTCTCTCTGAACCATCATGTATAATCCCCCTCCATCCCTGCATCTTCCTCTCCATCCCTCAAATACCATACCTACAATGTCTCTATCATCTATAGAAATGCCTCATGACATGCTTCATCTTCCAATATTGGCCCCCGTACTATCCTCTCTAATTGCACTACGGCATATTGTGTTGATCCTTATGGCATGCCCTATCGATGACCAAACTATCTCACTACCCTCTTGAAGAAAAATCTTTGCTAATGAGGGAATCCAACCAAGAAAAAAAATGGACAAAAGAGGTACACCATCTCATCATCATCCTTGGCCCATGGCTCTATAAACCTATATGACCTCCATATGACCTTATCAAGGTCATCCAACATCCACTGCCAATACTTTTTCTTGTCCAGATGAGGTCGCATGGTCACACCTAAACAAGTGTGTATACACACACACACACACACACACACACACACACACACACACACACACACATATATGGCATCTTATGTGGCTAATGTCACACACATATTAATCAAGTAATGGGAAGATGCTCCCATGTCCATATCTGTAGTACCAGCACCCTTGTTGACAATAAAGTTGCATCTAAATACACCACCAAATGGAAATCATGGTAGAGGTGGATTAATATGCAGCTCCCCCATAAAAATCTTAGTGGCATGTTGACCATATCCTTAATAAGACCCTATCCCACCAAACATCTACATCCTCACCTATCTAGTATTAGAAATCCACCAGTCAAACTAGCTAACACAGCAGAAAATGGCTCATGTTATTGCATCTAAAACCAGGATACACTATTATCCCCAATGTTTGTTTGAAATATAGAAGGAGTAACTAAGGAGGGATGAATCAGGTACCACAAAAATATATCCTAGATCTCTTAGATTTCAACAATAAAAATTAGACTGATAAAACTGATTTTTGTTGATGCTCGATAAACAAACATAAAATGTTGTAACTCGATAAATCAATTATCCTTAAGATGTTATTAGTAATTCTTAACCTTATTGAGAATGCATGAGAGAAAAGAAATGAACACATAAGACACCAAGATTTAATTTGGAAACCCAATATGGGAAAAACCACAATGTAACTAGTTACTATTTTTCACTCTTCTGAAGTGAGCCCTATTAGGAGCCAACTTGGTTAAAGGTTACAAAACATACTCTTAGGTGTGACCTTGTTAGAGGATTTAATCACCCTATTAGGAGTGGCCTTGTAAGAGGTCTTGAAAAAACTCAATGGAATTTCTAACATGTTAGAGGATTTACAATTAACTTTTAAACCAACTCGGTTAAGATATTTTAGATCACTGCTACAATGGTTAGAGAGTAACAATGAAATGACTTGATTGTGATGCAAATGAATTGCTCAATCTAGATCTCTATTTTTCTTAAACTTGATCCTTCCTAATCAAATATAATTTTTTTTCTCCACAAGAATACTTGCTTATCCTTCAAGTTCACTTCCTCTCTCTTTCAATCAATACATTTACACACCATACTCGAAATCTCACCTTGACCTTTTATTTATACCTTTCAGATTGTCAAGTCGGCTCAAATATAAACTAGAATAACCAATATTCATCATCATATTTGGCTAGAATAAATACATAAAATAATTAAGCTTCATATGCCAAAATAAGAAAATTGTTTATTAGCCAACCTAGCTTAGTAGAAATTAACTCTGAATTGATTTCTTGTGTTGACCAATAGGAGTTTGATTAACACTACAAACTTGCAAGATATCATTTGGCAATCGAGTGAACTCAGTTACTGCTCAACTTTGTTAACTGAGTGAGCTTGGTTAACACTCTTTTCTACCAAAATTTCTTCAACGCCCAAGTGAGATCGGTAGACACTGTCTTTGCACAAATTAAAATTAGAAATGTTCAGTAGACAAGGAAATTTGTCTTCATTGACTAAGTGAGCTCAGTAAGAATTGACTATCAACTAATATGAAATTTTTGTAACATCAAAGACAACACACAATTAATCCATTGTATCCAAAAATATCCCTCTTTGGCATTGATGTCAAAAAAAAATGTCACAGCATAAAGAAATTTGAGAATAAGACTCCCTCTGATAGAAAGTTTCTCCCTCTTTGATTTTACACAAAAACTTCTTCTCTAAAAAATTTCAAACTTCTCCCTTTAAAATTTTTTAGAAAGATATGACAGTAAACTTCTCCCTCTTTGGCAACACATGCCAAAGACAACATATGCCAAATTAGTATCAATTTACCTTGAGTACTGATTCATAAGCAATATTCTCTTGACAATGTTGCATCAGTTGATTGATCTTCAACTTGGTTCCTATTGATGCATCACTAAACTTTATTTAGTGAGCTTCAGATAGGGGAATGACCCCTAGCTCACCTCTTAGATACAAAAATGCATCCTTAGGTAATGGCTTGGTGAATATGTCTACAATCTATTCTTTTGTATGAACATATTCCAATCCAATTTCTTTGTCCTACACCAGTTCTTTTACAAAGTGATATTTTATAGCAATGTGCTTTGTTTTAGAATGCATCACTGGGTTCTTTGATATATTAATTATGTTGGTATTATCACAATACATGACTATTGGTTCTTTGATCTCAACCTTAATTCCTTCCAAAAATTGTTTCAACCAAACAATATTAGAATAATTTACTGTTGCTGCAACATATTTTTCTTCTATTGTAGATTGAAATGTGCAGTTTTGCTTCTTGCTTGTCCAAGATACCAACCTTTTACCAAGAAATAAAGCTCCACCACTAGTTCTTTTTCTATGATCAAGATTTCCTACCCAATCAGCATCAGTAAATACCTTTAGGTCTAGATTTCCTCTAAGTTTGTTCCATAAACCATAGTCTTTAGTAACTTTCAAATATCTCAAGATTCTTTTGATTACCATCCTGTGGTTTTCTCTAGGTTTAGCTAAGAATATTGCCATTATTCCAACTGCTAAGGCAATATCAGGCCTTGTGTGAACTACATACTATAATTTATCAATCATTGATCTGTATAAGGTCTTATCTACTTGTTTGAAGTCATCATCTTTGGTAAGATTGAGTCCAGTACAGATGGGAGTACCAATTGGTTTTGAATCTTACATTCCAAATTTCTTGAGTATCTCTTTGATATACTTGGATTGAGTGATATAGCTACCATTTTTTTCTATTGTATCTACAATCCAACAAAGAATTTTATTTCTCCAAACATAGACATTTCAAACTCTTTGTTCATTTGTTCTCAAAATGCTTGCATAGGTCATCATTTCCTATAAATAGAGTATCATCCACAAATATCTTTGTCATTACAATCTTGTTATCTGGTCCTTCCTTGATGTACCGACTATGGTTATCATTTGTTCTTTGAAAACCAATCAGTGTTAGATAGTTATGTAATCTTTCATACCAGGCTCTAGGACCTTGTTTGAGACCATATACTACTTTGTGTAATTTTTAGACCATGTCCCTTTTGTCTAGATCAAAAAAACCTTCTAGATATTCAATGTAGATTTCCTCATCAAGAATTCCATTTAAGAATGCAGATTTAACATCCATATGATATACTCTAAATCCTCTATGAGTTACATAAGGAAGTAGGGTCCTAAGACCTTCTAATCTTGCAACAGGGGAAAAAGTTTCACTATAATTAATACCTTCTTCTTAAGAATAGCATTTACAAACCAATCTTGCTTTGTTTCTAAAGACTTGTCCATCTTCATTCAGCTTATCTTGAATACCCATTTTGTTCTAATCACATTTTTATTTTTAGTCCTAGGAACAAGAGTCCAAGTTTTGTTCATTTCTATCTATTCTATCTCGTCATTCATTGCCTCAATCCAACTTTCATTTTTCATTGCATCCTTAACACTTCTAGATTCAAAATCAGCAAGTAAACATGTACCTTTTAATTTGCTTCTTCTCATTGTTCCTTTTGATTTATTTCCAATAATCTGATCAAGTGTATGATGCCTTCTCACATAATTGGCTAATATAGGTTCTTTACCTTTTGAATGAATTGCATGGTCTTCATTTTGAATTTCAACTTCAAGATCAGGTCCTTCAAACTCAATATGCACTAGATTAATTGCTTTTGAATGTGACTCAGGTCCCTTTGGATTAGTTTGCAGCTCTTGGAACTTCGTAACTGTAAAGGGCTCAGGAGTTGAAGTCTCCTTATTGTCAGATGTTCCTAGCAATGTATTAGGTTTGAAGTAAACAAAGCTTTTGTAATCTTCTGGTTCCTTTTTGCTTTCTTCTTTAGTCTTTTCTACAAACTCATCAATTCTTATATGTGCACTTTTTTATAATCTTGTGAGTAGACAAATCCAAACATTTATATGCTTTACTTCTGCAGGAATATCCTAAAAATATACTTTCATCACCTTTCACATCAAATTTTCCTTTTCTAGATTCTTTTAAGATATAATATTTGTTGCCAAATATTTTTAGGTAATTTACATTGGTTTTGTAGCCATACCATAGTTCATAGGGAGTTTTATCTAAGTCCTTCTTTAATTGTACTCAGCTCAAAGTATGAATTGCAGTGATGATGGCTTCCTTCCAGTATTTGATAGCAACATTCTTTTCAATCATTAGTGTCCTTGCACAATCCATGATGGATCCATTTCTTCTTTGAGCTATACCATTATGCTCAAGAGTACTTGGGGTTGATACTTATCTTTTGATTCCTCTTTTAATGCAAAAATTATTGAATTCATTGGAGATGAATTCACACCTCTGTCTAATCTTAAGCATTTCAATCTTTTTCATGTTTCCTTTTCTACTCTTGTCAGATACCATTTGAATTTCTCAAATGCCTCTGATTTTTCTCTAAGATACATAACAGTCATCATTCTAGAGTAGTCATCAAAAAAAAGAATAAATAAATTTTCCCCACTATGACTTTCTATTCCAATAAGTCCTCATAAGTCAGTATGCACTATTTCCAAAACATCTTCTAACTAATAGTTTTTTCTCTTAAAACTAGTCTTTCTCATTTTTCCAATTTGATAGTTTTTGCATAAACCAACATATGGTTTCTTCAAACTGGGGATACCTCTTACTTTTTTAAATTTTCTTATCTCGATCATGTTATCAAAGTTTACATGACATAGTCTTCTGTGCCATAACCAACTTTTTTTCCACTTGAACAATAAGACATGAGCAATCACCAAGATCAAGATAAAATAGTTTACCTTATGTTTGCTTGCCTGATCCAATCGGATTCCATTTTTCATCTAGCAGTCTTGCCTTGCCATGCATAAATTCTACCTTGAATCCAATGTTGATTAGTTATGCCACACTCAGTAGATTATGTTTTAGACCTTCAACCCAATAGGCATTATCACATAAAAATTTATTGGTTAATGAAATGCGACCTTTTCCTTTTATGCAAGAAGGTTCATTGTTTCCAAACCTTACACTACATCCATCATAGTGTTCAAAATGTTCAAATTTTATTTTTCTTCCAATCATATGATGTGAACATCCACTATCTATGATCCATGTATCATTTTTACTAACATGAGAGATAAGTGTCATCTTATCTCCATCATCTGATTCATCTTTTACAGCAATGTACACTATTTCATCCTCACTATTATTAGAATCTTTAACCATAAAACAAGCTTTCTTACCTTTGTCTTTGTATTATTTCTGACTTTTGAATTTCTTTTTGCCTTTGTACTTGTGGCTCTTCTTCTCATCCTTTCTTTCTTTGTTTGGACACCTAACAACAATATGACCAATTTCTTCACATGAAAAATAGATTAGAGGAACTTTGCCTTTGTACTTTCCTCTACCTCTAGAATATTTCTTTACAAGTAAAGATTCAATAACTTCAAGATCACTATCAGAACTTTCCTTTATTTCCTCTTCACTTTCTAACTGATTGTCCTTTATTTTCTTTCTTTTATCCTTGAGAGAAAGTTTAGCTTCAATTATAGAATTAATTTTTTTGGAAGGTGAAACACAATTGTCAAAGTTATCTAGCTCAAAAGCTATCAATCTTCCTACTAGGACATCCAAGCCTAACTTGCTATTTGAATCACATCTCTTTTCTTAAATAGTAGACACTCTAATTGCATAGGTGGGAAGAAAAGTTCTAAGAATTTTACTTGCAATAGTTTCTTCCTTGATTTCTTTGCCTAATGCTATGATTGCACTGACACTGGCTTTGATTCTTTCTACATATTTAGCAACATTTTCATCTTATCTCATTCTCATCTGATCAAATTGTCCTCTAAGGATTTTTTCTTTGGCCGTCCTTACATTTGCATCACCACCAAAGATATCATTTGGCTTGTTCCACATATCAAAAGCATATTTATAGTATTTTATCTCATCATATTCATCATAGCTGAGAGCAGACACAATGTCAATCATCATGATGTTATGGTTTTTTTCTCAGCAAGATCTCCAATAGATAATGTACTAGTAGGAGTTTTGAATTCCTCATCAAGATATTTGCAACCTGAATCATTGATGGTATCCAAATGAAGCCCCATAAGTTCCTACCATGCTGAGAAGTTGTCTCTATTTAGCTTTGGAATCTCTCTCTAGTAAGACATTCTGATCTTTTAGCTTAGGTCCTTGAAACCTTTCCTGCAAGCACCAAATGCTCTAATACCAATTGTTGGAAATATAGAAGAATTAACTGAGAGGGGGGGTGAATATATTACCACTAAATTATATCCTAGATCCCTTAGATGTCAACAATAAAAGTTAGACTGATAAAACTGGTTTCTATTGATGCTCAATAAACAAACATAAAATGTTGTAACTTAGTAAATCAATTATCCTTGAGATGTTATCAGTAATTACTTAACCTTATTGAGCATACATGAGAGAAAAGAAATGAACACATAAGACACCAGGATTTAACATAGAAATCCAATATCGGAAAAACCACCAATATAACTAGTTACTATTTTTCACTTTTTTGAAGTGAGCCCTGTTAGGAGCCAACTTGGTTAAATGTTACAAAACACACTATTAGGTATGACCTTGTTAGAGGATTTAATCACCCCGTTAGGAGTGGCCTTGTAAGAGGTCTTGAAACAATTCAATGGAATTACCACCTTGTTAGAGGATTTACAACTAGTTGTTAAACCAACTTTGTTAAGAGATTTTAGATCACTACTACAATGGTTAGAGAGTATCAATAAAATGACCTAATTGTAATGCAACTAAATTTCTAAATCCATATATTTTTTTTTCTTAAACTTGATCCTTCTTGATCAAATGTAACATTTTTGCTCCATAAGGATACCTACTTACCCTTCAAGTTTTCTTCCTCTCTCTTCTACTTTTTAATTCAATTAATACACTTGCATGCCATACTTGAATCTCACTTGACCTTTTATTTATATCTTTTAGATTGTCAAGTCAACTCAAATATAAACTAGAATAACCAGTATTCATCATCATAGTCAGTTAAAATCAACTCATAAATTAATTAAGCTTGATATGTCAAAATAATAAAATCCTTTGTTAGCTGACCCATCTCAGTAGAAACTAACTCTAAATAGATTTCTTGTGTTGACCAATAGGATTTTGGTTAACACTACAAACTTACAAAAAATAATTTGGCAACTGAGTGAACTTGGTTAGCACTTGCTCTGTTCAACTTTCTTTTGTTAACTGAGTGAGCTCGATCAACACTCTTTTTTGCCAAAAATCCTCCAATGTTTGAGTGAGCTCGGTAGACATTGTCTTTGCACATAGTAAACTTAGAAACACTTGATAGACAAGGAAAATTGTCTTCACTAACCAAGATAGCTCAGTAAGCACTAACTATCAACTAATATGACATTTGTGTAACATCAAAGACAACACACAATTAATCCATTGTATCCAACAATGTTATCATCCCCAAATACATCTTTGAAGTTTATCCCACCAGTAGCATAATCAAAATTTACCAAGTCACCCATAGTCAAGATCCTAAGAATCTAGTATACATCCTCTAGAGATATTTTCATCTCCCCAAGTTGCACCTAAAAGGTGTTGTGGTCTGTATGCCACCACTCGGCCACAGCTATCAATAATCCTCTATTCACCTGGAACAAAGGCATCTATAAGAAATAAGTACAGACACATCTATCAATCACCTATTGCTCTACTATAAATAATCTCCCTATTAACTCTAAGGGCCATGGGTACAATCCCCACACCATGAGTTTGCATCCACGTACTTATTTCATCAAACAAAAATGTTAATTTTTATCACAAGTGATCATCCTACATTAATCAAATATCAACATCTAGCTATTCAGCTAATGGTCCTATCTTAGATAAGTTATTTGTCCTACTCTATATCCTAAGATGGACATGTTTGTTTTCCCTACTCTATATCCTGAGGGGGGCATATTTTCTACCTATCCAACATCATCTGATTGATCCTATATATAACTCTATAACCAAAAGGTCCCTATTGTTTGACTTGTTACGTGAATTCACAATTGTCACTTTCAAATCAAGATTTTATACTATACTTTAAGCAATGTTGTGTGAATTTCCATCTAGTTATGTGACCATCCTACTATCTAAACCACCTTGAACTAGCCATATATATTATCAGAATCACCAAAAGCACTATAAAAGTTCTTTGCGCTATTTACCACATTATATCTACTATTGAAATTGATTTAAGTGCTATAAGATTACATTGCGCTACTAAAATCATCACATGTGCTCCTCCATAGCCTGGATGCACTATTAACGCCTTTAGCACTATTCGTATGCACTATCTAATTGATCAAATGCACTATGATATGTAAAAATACCTCTTCATTCATGATTTGCGCTATCCAATACTATCTATGCACTTTGAGAAGCAAAAGTGCCACAAAAAATGGCATATGTGCTTTAATGCATACTCAAATTGGACATCCCTCCTTATTTTGACCTTTTAAAACCCTAAATTTAAAATATGATATTATTCTAATGATAGGCACTACCAAACATCTTGTATCTATTGAATGACACAAAAGCACTATTTTATTAGTCAAATGTGTTAAAATAATTTAAAAGCAGTAAAATAGACATCAAATGTGCTAAAATTCATAATTGACTCATTCATTATGCAAATTTGTGCCAAGAATAGAAAAATAGATGTGTAAATTCAAAAAATTTAAAAAATAGAGGATCTCGATGACTCACTAGGGCATCATAGTCAGTCAGACACTCGTATCTGTGCCCCTTCTTGAGTCTATGCTCTTGTGATGGGATAACCATCCTTACTAGCTCAGAGGTCCCAATGATAGAAAGTAAAAGGGGAGTGTAACAATGACAAGGATAAAAGGTCTTTTGACCTATTTAGCCCTTCCTTGGAGCATTTATATGAAATTTTTTGTTAGAAAAAAAAGGTTAATTTCATTTCATTTATTAAATTACCTTTTTCTCCCTTTCTAAGATTTCACTTTATGCACCTTTTGCATTCTCATTTAATAATTAATTAGTATTTTTTAAATAACATTTACCTTTTAGGTTACTCATATTGGGTTTCAATCTCCTTCTATAAGGATAGATCATTTGTAATTATCTTACGTCTTTTCATTTCTAAGAATACAATTTGTACACATGTATTCTTCAAGCTTTGTGGATTTGTATTGATTGAACCCTACATGGTATCAAAGACATCTCCTCCTAAAGGGGTAAATCAAAGCTAGAAAGACCAAAATGTTTTTATTGTAATACGCCTAATCATTATGAGTCACATTGCTATGAAAAAAGTTAGATGGTTATGCCAAACATGTTTCAGGTTTGACAGGTCTCCTTCAAAAGAGTAACATTGATATTTTTTCTACTTGTCATAGACCTTCTTCATCATCATCATCATTTTAGTTAGATAGTAAAGATACAGGAAAGGTTCATGCACTATGTGCAACCACTATTCCTCATTTTTCTAGATAGTTACTAGATTCAGGTGCTTCACACCATATGGCATCTTCTCAAGATTCGTTCTCTTCCTTTAAGGCTTCTCCTACTCTACACATTTTGATGGGGAACAATATTGTTATGTTTTTCTGTGGGAAAGGTTCTATTGACATTGATGATGGTCATTGATGATGGTACATTTCATGATGTACTTTGTGTTCCATCTTTGTCCTCTAACCTTCTTTCTATTTATCAAATTACACATTGTGGGACATGGAAGACAGTTAAGTTTATACAAGATTCAGTGCATATCAAAGATAGTGAGATAGGAAATATTATTACTACAGGAAATGTTGACCATGCTTCCCACCTATATTCCTTCTCACATTTTTTTCCACCATCTCTACTATTGGATACTCGCTCTCTTTTTTTATGAGAATCTACTAAGGTGAAGTTAGGTCACTTGAACTTATGTCTTGTTCTTAAGACTAGTGTTTTGACTTCTACACCTCCACCTACTATTTAGATTCCATCTCTTGCATAGAATTACTCTTCAACATTTCCTACTATTGGAGCTCTATTCATTGATCCACCTACTATATTTGTGATATATCAGAGGACACACATGTCCTCTTAGATGATAAATTCAACACACTTGTTATTCCACCTCCATTGGAGTTTCCATTTTAGGATTCTCATGCTTTCTCCTTTGAGCATCAGCTAGGACTTCTGATTGCACCTTACATACATGGATTTTATCATCCTTATCCATTGCCTTTCTTTGCTTCATATTGGAGCCACATTGGTATGTTCATTGACACAGGAGTTCTACCATTCTAGAGGGGTTATGGAGTTTCAAGATTCTATCATGGAGGCTTTTATTGTACTTATGGTCTTGAAAGATTCTCCTAAGATGTTTCATTTATGCATTTTTTTCTATCTCTTTTTGGAATAGAGTTTTTCCCACTGGGTTTTCTCTATTTCCTTGTTTCATAGATATGTGATTGTGATTGGGTACCTTGTCAGCCCTTGTTTCTGGGACCCAAAAATTTATTTCTGCATTGCATTTTTGTTTCCTTTCTCTTTCTAAATTTTTTGTAGTTGTATTGTTGGTCTTATTAAGGGGGGGTGTTATAAAAAAAAAGGTTAATTTCATTTCATTTATTAAATTACCTTTTTCTCCCTTCTTATGATTTTACTTTATGCATATTTTGCATTCTCATTTAATAATTAATTAGTAATTATTAAATAGAATTTTCCTTTTAGGTTACCCTTATGAGGTTCTAATATCCTTCTATAAGGATAGATCATTTGTAATTATCTTACATCTCTTTCATTTTTAAGAATACAATTTTCATATTTCAAAGCAAAACTCTTGCCTCCTCTTGTCTTTGTCTTTTGTACTAGGTTTTTACATGCAGGTATTCTTCAAGCTTTGTGGATTTTTATTGATCAAATCCTTCATTTTTTACCCTATCTTCCCAAATTAATGTTTTTGAACTATTTTCTCAAATTGGGTATCATTCCATAACAACTTGATCCCCTACATCTAGCCCACTTTACCATCATTCTTCTCATCAACATTTTCAAAAATAAAATTGGAATATCCCTATTTTTGCACATTAATTTTTCCAATTTCACTTCTGAGGGAGTAGTATACTGGGGCATCAAAAAAATTCAAATATCAAAAATGTTCTACCTCATCCAACATGTCAACATCAAATCAAACTAGGGCATTTAAACAAGCTATTTCAAAGGACTTTAGACATCACATTATCGGTAATCAAATATCAAATTATCAAAAATCAAACATCAAACCACCAAAAATCAAACATCAAATCATCAACAATCAGGCATTACACCAACCTTGAATCGAGCAAACGTCTTTGATCAAACACTCAAATAGAAGAATTGGCTAAAAATCAAAAAATCAAGACAATCTTTGAACTAATATGCGAAGCATATTAGCTCAAATAGAGGCATTTGCAGACATCTAAAAATTGGAAAATACTTTAAACAACTAAAATTTTGATCAAACAAAGAAAATTAAGGACAAAATTAAAAACAACAGAATCTCAAATCAATGGTAACATCAAGTCATTAATCTATCAAATCATCTATCAAATCAAAAAGGACTTCAATCACTTTAAAAAGAGGAAAAGAAATTCATGAAATCATAAAATGAAATAAAAAAGGAAAAAGGAGAAGACAAAAGTTGAAAATAAATGAAACATTTAATAAATCAACAAAATCCATTTATCCTTCCAAAAGTGAAAATCCTCCCTTTTACATTTAAAAGAATTGAAAAATCCTCATTTATCCTCACAAACTAAGTCTATTCAATTCTTCCTCTTGGTGCCTTATAAGATATTTATAGTTTCACCATGACCCTCCACTCAAAAGTAAAATCATGATCCTTACTTTGATGTCCTTCTGAAATCCTATAAATAGGAAGGAAATCCAAGAGCAAAAGGACCCAAGTTTTAGGCATCTATACTATAAGCACATTTAGAGTTATCATCTCTTTTAGCATTATTATTATAGTGAATTCATGTCATTTTTGTACCATTTTACCATTCATTTCATGTCATTTAATATGATTTAGGCTTACATACACACATGGTTCTAGCATTCTAGTGTTGCTATCTTAACAAAATTTACATTTTCATATAGATCTAGTATATATTTTGATGGATTCACATTCATAGCATATCTCATTCTAGCACTATCATTGAGATGCTAGTCTAAGAGAAATTTTAGCAATTTTAGTTAGGGGAACATGGGATGTTCATGGAGTTCATGTTTAACAGTGATTTCTTGGGTTTAGAATAGGTCATTGCTAATTTGATAGCATTCTACACTAAGGTATCATGAATATATGAATCTACCATGTACAATAACCTTGTTGAACAAAGTAGAAGGAAACTAACATGCTTTCCATTGAGAGAATTGGATGTACTTTTTTAACAAAACCATTTTAGGGAAAGATAAATTCATTGATTGGGCTAATATTATACAAATGAGATTATAGGAGGAGCTTTCCCGAGTATTTGTAACCTTTGGGATTTATATGTCATATTATATGTTTTATATTCTATCTTGTAGTAGAAAATGGAAGATCCTTCCTCATCAAGTGTCGAACCAGAACATGCTCATATATGAGTACTAGCCCCTATTATAGAAGAACTAAAGACCACAAGGTTTCAAAAGGGTTCAAGATACGTTTCTTACCAGAGTAATGTTTGAGCTTTAGGGGAACGAGAATAGGATTTTGTCTGAGGAAGTAACTCAGCTAGTTAACATCTTTGGCAAGTTCTTCACATAGTTTCCATACACATATTTGAGGATAGGGAGATATGAAGGAAAATCTTTGAGGCTACCCTAACATTTTCTACATTGCTATTCATTGATTGAGGTATGTAGATAGTTAGTGAAAGTGGAGAAATATTGTAAAGATCAAAAAGGATCTGGCTACACCTTTCTCATGGAAGTTGGACATTGCAATTGCAAATCTCTCTAGGATGCCCTAAGTCTAAAAGTTGAGATCAAGACTATGAATCTCTCACTGCACTCTCTACACCCTGATTTTGATAGCTAGGATTATGCCTTGAAATATTTTGAGATGCATTCATCTTTTCCTCACATTCCTCGTATAGAAGATTATTGGGAAGATTGCCAAGATGACTACAAGGTTAGGAAAAGATGGTGGTCAAGGCTTTCCCTAAACCAAGTCAAAGATTTTAATCTTCAACTCAACATCTTAGGAGTTGTTAAAGAGATAAATGAGGAAGCGGTTGATCCAATGTATGTTAAGAAATTTGAAGCTTATCCCTTGCCTATTGTAGACTAGTCAACACCAAAAGAATATGATTTGTAAACTAGAACCTTGTCTGTTATAACAAGAATTGAGAAATGGCTTGCAAGAAAAAGACAACTAGTGCTCAGAAAGCCTTTGCTATCTCTAGTTTGCCTCATCTTATTTGTGATACTAATAAAGTTGTCCCCTCTCCCACAACAACTATTCAAAAGAAGAGAATTGAACCTAAAACTACTATTTAAAGTTCAATTCAATTCTCTCACTTAGTCAAGTGGATTTTCTCATGTAGCAGGAAGAAGCTTGAGTCAATAGAGCTTTCGTGAAGAAATTTGTACAAAGATAATTGAGATAGACCTAAGGGAGGAATCTACAGCTAAGAGCTTGAGTATTGAAATGGATCAAGGAATTAAGTAGGTTATGGAAGGAGAAAATACCTTGAGTTCAATGGCAATTAGTACATCCTGTGCTTTTCAAAATCCCCCCCCCCCCCAAAGTATAGTTCTTCTCTCACTAATTGGTTTGACCTATCAGTAGGTAAGAAGAGGAGTATAATTCATGCAACCCTCCAGTCAAGTGTAAGGAAACTTGCAAGAAAGAATATAACCATTTCCACATAACTCATAATATATCTAAAATAAATATGCAATTGAAATCCACATGCAAGATACTAAACCACATACCCACAAAAATTGTGACACAAGATATACCCTAGGAAACGCTCATTGAGGGGAAAAACCTAGCCTCCAAAAGCATCCAGCACCATGTATTATTTAGTAAAAATATCGTTGCAATACAACCATGGAATCATTCAAAGCCATAGCCACAACCAAGCAATCCATGTGAACAAGCATGAATCCACACATCTCATGCCATGCTTCCAACCTTCACAAATGCTTCCTTGAATAACCTGTCAATCCTTGTCCCGCTCAACTATTGCATTTTTTCCTTCTTCTTTTCACTACAAAAACTACCCTTGTGGCTACTTATTTAGTAGCAAGTCCCACAAAATTACCAAGTGGTATTACATAAACCATGTGTTAAAACCATGTGGTACCTAACCCCTTGACCCCACATTTAACATTGAAATTTTAATTATTTTTCCCACTATTAAATAATTACATGAAATATTATCACAATATTATAGTACAACTCATCAAGTATATCCCATGGGAATATTTTCTTGCTGCATGATCATCTAGGCACAACATTACATAATAAAATAAAATAATACAATATAACAATATTTTGCAATGTGTATAACACCCATTATCTCAGCAATCTCCCACTTGTTGTATACATTGCATAGGGTCAAGCTATCCACATAAATGAACAAGGGAACAATACCTCCTAGCACATCCACCATTATGGATCAAAGTATACCATGTGCTCCATTTTGGTACCCACAACAAAATCAAAGTATCCAGCATCTCAAACATGAATGATCTCACCTCCTATTATATCACTACCACTGAACATACATAGAAGCCATCCAAAGAGAAAGCCACCCAACCTATCACATTACAAGATCATAAAATATTGTACCAACTAAAATGCCAAGCACAAAACTTGATCCAAAGGTAATCACATGTATCTGTAGTTGTCAAAATATCCATAGCTGAAATATCACCCACAGCAAGTGCCAAACCCATCCAACTATCCATACCTTCAAAGGTATACAAAGTGAATCTCACATTATAAACACATCAATCTATAGCTTGCAATCACAAGCCTCAAGAGAAATACCTACCACATATATACCTAGAAGGTCCCACTACAAAAGATAATGTCAAATCTATAACCAATCCACTCACAACATCTCAAAGAAGTGAATCCATGTAGTCTCAAGGACATCTAGAAGACATAAACCAATAACCCACATGAACAACTCTCATAACAATTCTCTAATTCTCTCTTAAGTTCTCCACAACCAAAAAAGGAAAGAGATAAAGGAATAACAATGTCATCTCTCACATGACATACATGGGCACAAACTAGTGATCACAATCTCCAACCAATCTCAAACCTAATGTAAGTGAAATTGAACATCCAAGAAGATAACCAAGACCAAAGAGAAACCATACAAATAATAACTTATATCATGTCCTTGTACACAAACCTCTAGATGTAAATTGTGCAAGTGTGATCTCCTCCATAAAACTCCAAAAAGAAGCCACACCAACACCCAAATCATACCATATAACTAATCATGGATATAAGCCTCTCACAAGAAAATCATACTCATAAATGATTCCTAATCCAAGGAATATGCCCAATATAAAACTATCTACCAAACTCAACTAGCATAACAACATATACAAATTGAGATAACCAATGTTGAACCATCTCTCAAATGAATCCTCTAGAACTAACTCATGTAGCATAGTTCAAGATCCATATCCATGAAAGATAGGCATAAACATAATACATCTAAGAGAAACAATGGGCTATACCTCTCAAGTAGAAAACCACTGAGTAGACCAAGAGTGGGGAATGAGAATGTTCATCAAGATATCCAAATCTTCAACCAAGACTCATCTAAGAACAATCTCCTCTCAAGTCCATATCAGGTGAATGCCCCTTGGAATTCCTATTGCAACCAAATAACTATCCCAACAAATACTTCTCTAATCCAAGAGAAATCAACATCACCACAGTCTCTTAGTATCCATGAGCACCTATAACCAATCAACCCATGCCAACTCCAAATGTAGCATAGCAATATCATGAAGTATCTAGCTTATGATCAATGTACTCAATACCAAGAAACTAAACCAAGATCAATGTCAAAGTTCCAACCATAGCCTCAAGAACATAAACACGACAACTTGATCTAACCATATCAACCAAATAGATAACATGCTCCATATAAACACACTATAATATGTGAAAAACCTAAATGTGTATCAAGAGTATATCATGACATTCTAATGAAACCATCCTAACTGATGAGACTAAATATTGTTTTTGTTTCATGATAGTTTAAACACTTTGTTGATACTCTATTTTATCTTTGTTAAGACATTTGTAGACTTATGAAACCTAAACCTATGATAAACCTATGGGTAGATACCATGCCATCTTTTGCTAGTATTATATATATTATGCAGTATTTCATATAATTAGCAAAATCTATGTTTTTATATTTGGACTTAATTTGATAAATTTTTATTTGTAAACATGTCTCTGCATAATAACCTGTATAAATGAAGTTGAAGATGATTGGCCGAATTCAAGATGAACACATTCAATTGGAGAAACAACATTGAAGTTTAAGTCATGGCGGAGAAGAATCATACCAGTACCAAGGGACATGGCTATGAGAATGGAGGAACTTTGAAGACTTGTTATATTCTTTGCATTTATGTCAAGCAATTGTTGTTTAGACTTTATTCTTCTCGCCTTGAGCTATTACTTTCCCTCTTTCTCGCCTACATATTTATTGCTAGTTTGTTTACTTTCCTATTTTGGAATAAGTGTCGATTTCCTATATATAGGGATCAAACCAGTTATGTGCAAATTTAATTTTAGGGAATAAGAAGAAGAAGGAACTTTTGACTTTATAGTGAGTTTTTTATAGTTTTGTGTTTTAATTTCATGTAATGCATTTTTGAAATGCAATGAAATAGTTTTTGGCTTCTATTATTTGTTAGTAGATTAGAGAAACCAATCGAGGGGGCCCAATTGGGGGGTGGATTAGATTAGAGTAGTATAAATTTATTTTCAAACATTTCCAATATTGCGAGTAGAAGTTGTAAATTCCTTCCTGTAGCATCACACTTTTTGAATGTTCCTGAAGCATCTATGAGAATAGTTATAGTGGATGAATTGAGTTGGAAATAGGTGTTAAAATTTTATTTGATTTCCAGTATTTGTTTTAGTCAAGTGTGTTCATTTCACTCAGCAATAGTGTAAGTTCTTTTCCTTGCATTTTACTTTCCTGCAGCATAGGCATAATGACTTATTAAGATACCTAGTGCACATACTGTGCCGACCATTTCAAATATATGTCCCTAGGTTGACAAGATTAAATGCATCTCATAGTGGGAAAGATAATCCTTAGATTGAATACATTATTCCTAAGTATGGCCTAGAGCATGGTTATTAAGTACCTATTGTAAGGTAGACCATTTTTGGTGCCATTGTTGGGGATGGTGTCAAGCTAGGAGCATTTTTTTCGAGTCATAGTTTTTAGAAAAAGTTTTTTTTTAGTTTTCAAACTTTCTTCACCAGTGTGAATAATCCAATTTTGTGTATCAAAGAGGAAGACGAAGAGATGAATATGGTAGATTTATTCCATGAGAGTGTATTAATGTGAATGAAGAAATTGAAGAAGAAGAAGTTGAATTACCTTTTAAAGATGCAAACCCTATTTTTCCTACAGAATCATCCTCAAGAGCACAACCTTTAGATACAAGTGGTATTCGACCTTTTACTAAAATTTTGGCCAGTTTTCCTGATGATATTGCATTGAATCCACCAATTGTTAACAACCCAATACCCAATGTTCCTTTTCAGTAGCAACTTCAAAATCTATTGCCTCCAATAATGGAACAACCTACTTTTTTGTTCCCTCTTCCAAGCCTTGTAACCAATGCTTATCTTTAAAAAATACCTCCCATTGCTCTTCCAAAGTTCTATGGCCTTGCAACTGAAGACCTTGATACTTTCATGTTTGAGTTTGATATACTTTTTCATAGTTTTGACTATAACACTAATGCCCACAAGCTCAAATTATTTCTGGCAACATTGCAAGAGTCAACTCTATGATGGGTCATGGGCTTGGGAGCTAATGCAGTCGAAACTTGGGAAGAAATGCAAACTCTATTCTTGGATAAATACAAAGAATATTGCAAAGCATCTCGTTCAAGAGGAGATGATGCCTTCAATATATCATAGAAGGAGGAAGAAACATTGGAAGATTATATTTCACATTTTTTGTAAACACTACAAAAGAACCCTCAACATGTGTTGTCTGAAGATTCACAAAAGCTAATTTTCTGAGAGGTGTAAATGATAATTGCCTATAAGAATTGGACCTAATGGTTGGTGGTGATGTATATCAAGCTTCTTGGGATGACCTCAAAAAAATCTATCAAAACTATTCAAGGTCAACTATAAAGAAAGGTCGAGGACCTCGTTCTCTATCCACTAAGGGGATTAGCCAAGGCATTATGAAGCTCAAGATATCTAACTTGTTGTCAAATTTCAAATAAGACATTATGAATGATTTTGCTACACATCTTCACACAATGACTGCAAAGAAGAAGTATGCAAAAGCTAAATTACAATTAGTTGACTATTGTCCTCATTGTTAGAAGAAAAAGAAGGATTGCCAATGCAAACTAGTTGCAAGTGTGGAGAACCAACATCTTCCAACTGAGTACCTCAAGATAGATGGAGATGATAAGCAAGTATTTTTTTTTGCTCAATGCTGACCATGGGCTCAACATCAAGGTATGCCTCAGGATCCTTTTCAAAATTCAAATTCATATGGTAATCAATGGCAAAACCATAATCACCAAGGTCCTCCACAATATCAACCAATGCTGGTCAAAATAATCTGCAACAATCTCAATGGCCCCAAAATTCCTAGCCTTTCTAGCCTAATTAGCAAAATAACCAATGACCTAATCAACAAAATAACCAATGGCCTAATCAACAAAATATCCAATCGTAAAACTAGCAAAACCAATGGCAACAACCTCAAGGGAATTGGCAGTCTAAAAACCAATGGAGGGGATCTCAGCATTGGCCTAACCAAAATACCAATCCTCCACAATTACCACCTCTAACTCAACAACCTACTTTAATGCCACCACCTAAAAATCCTCAAAAGTAGACATAGTTACCTGCACAACCTCAACCAAATCCAAATAGTCAACAGCCACAATAGCCCATGAATAGCACTGATGCCCAACAATACCCTACCTAGACTCTGAATGTTGCAAATATACATCTGAGATCTAGTACAACTTTACCAACACCCAAACCACCTCTTATAATTGAGATATTAGATATTCCTACAATATTAGAACCCTAGTTGCTAAAATTGTTGACCCAACTAATGTTATGATTCCAATCCAAGCTCAACTAGAAGTGGAACCTCCTTTTATAGAAAAGCTTATGCAAAAGAAACTTGAAGAAATAGAGGAGCACCCCTTTGAAATTCTTGATCAGCTGAAGAATATACATGTGCAAATACCCCTATTCCGAGCCATGAAAGATGTCCCAATTTATGGAAAAGCCATTAGAGAAGCTTGCTTGAAGAAGCCTAGAAGAAAGAAAAAGGACCCCACCAGGGTCCATGTTGTGGGACAATTAGCTGACATTATGTTAGGGAAATTGGTCACACCTAAATATTCTGATCCAAGTAGTCTAGTTGTAGATGTCAGTATCAATGGTCAGTTTGTTAAAAATACTTTAATAGATCTTGGAGCTGCTATAAATGTCATGACCAAAGACACTATGAAGAAACCTAAAATAGAAGGGTTAAGAGCTACTCCAACAATCCTGCAACTTGCAGATAGTTCTACTATTACCCATGACAAGATGATAGAGAACATAGTTGTAACCTTAGACTCTCAAAAATACCCTGCAGACTTCATGATTCTATCCCCCAAGATTAATTTATCTAGTTACCCTATCATACTAAGTCAAACATGGTTAGCTATAGCATATGCAAATATAAATTGTAGATTAGGGAATATGACCATATCCAATGGCCAAGCAACAAAAAGGTTTGATCTATATCCTCCAGCACAACCATTACCAGATTTAAGCACATCTATTTGGCTAGACTTAGGGGATGAGGAAAAAGAATTAAATTCTATAGTATAGCTCATGATGTTACATAGATAGTATTTTCTAAAGCTACAGGAGGAAGATTCAGTACTTTAGAGTATTCTTACTAATAGTTGTGTGGTAGAAAAAGATGTATCTGAAAGTTCTATGTTAGAATTGACCATATATGAAGAATGTGGTGAGAATTATACTCTGCTCAAAGAACCTTATATTCTTCATCAACTCCTACCATGTGAATTAGAAGCAAGTCCAATCTTTGAAGCTGCTATGATAGGATCTACCATTACTTTTGAATTGTCTAAAGGTCATAATCTTCATGTTCATCATAAATTAACACCAACACAAATCTAATAGTTAATAGAGTTGCTTCAAAGGCATGAAAAGGCCTTTACATGGGATTATGGTGATATGAAAGGTTTGAGTCCTACATTGTGCACTCATAGGATATACATCAATGATGGATGTTTTCCACTTTGTCAACCTCAGAGAAGGATAAATCCAAGCCTTGGAGAAATAGTTAAAGACTGAATTACAAAAATTTCTTGACACTGGTTTTATTTATCCTATATCTAATAGTAAATAGGTGTCACCCTTGGTCATAGTGCCTAAAAAGGGAGGAAAATGGAGAATTTTTGTAGATTATAGAGATTTGAACAAAGCCACCAAGAAGGATCACTTTTACGATTTATAGATCAAGTTCTAGACAATCTAGCTGAAAAGAAGTATTTCTCTTTTCTAGATGGGTATAGTGGTTATAACCAAATTAGTATTGCTCCTGAAGACCAAGAAAAAACCACATTCACATGCCCATGGGTTACTTTTGCATATTTTTTTTTACCATTTGGTTTATGTAATGCTCCTACAACATTTCAATGAGTTGTTATTAACATCTTTGCTGATATATCACATGATTGTATGGAAATATATATGGATGATTTCACAACATTTGGAGTGAATTTTGAGGAAGCAATGATGAATCTTGAAAAGGTTTTGGTCAGATGTCAAGAACATAATTTGGCACTTAATAGTGAAAAATGTTTCATACTCATCTAGGAAGGTGTAGTAGTTGGTCATTTCATATCAGCTGTAGGAATACAAGTGGATCCAACTAAAATAGAGGTAATTCAAACATTGCCCATACCTACAAAATCAAAAGATATAATATCTTTCTTAGGTCATGCTAGATATTATAGATGTTTCATAAAAGATTTTAGCAAAATAGCTAGTCCCTTGTATAAATTACTCACAAAGGAAGCTGAATTTAGTTGGACATCTAAATGTAATGAATCCTTCTTGTAGCTTAAGAAACTTCTCATTACAGCCCCAGTTTTACAAGGCCCTGATTGGAATTTACATTTTCACATATATACAGATGCTTTTGACTATGCCATAGGTGCAGTTCTAGGGCAGCAATCTCAAAATTTTGAAAATGCAATATATTATATCAACAAGAGCCTTCATGGACTAGAGCTAAACTATATTGTGATTGAAAAAGAATTGCTAGTAGTAGTTTATGCCTTGAATAAATTTTTTCATTATATCACTGGCTACCCCATATTTTTTCATATTGATCATGTAGCAATTATCTCGTGAACAAACCTACTCTAATAGGAAAGTTAGCAAGATGGTTATTGTTGTTACAAGAATTTGATATAACTATAGTTGATAAGCCTAGAAGAGCCAATGTTGTAGCTGATTATTTGTGAAGAATCCATCATGATGATAATGATACTACTCTGATAGACGATGCATTTCTAGATGAGCATTTATTTCATATTGTTGTTCAAACTCCATGGTATGCAGTCATTGCTAACTACATTGCAGCCAATAAAATACCAACACATTTTTCTTACAAGGAAGGAAGTTGCTTGTAGAGAAAAGTTTTCACTTCTCTTGGATAGATAATCTTTTGTTTTATATTGGACCTGATCAAGTTATGAGGAGATGTGTAAGAGAAGATGAAATATATGACATTGTACAATCATGTCATAATAAACCATGTGGAGATCATTTTGTAGCAAAGAGAATAGCCTTCAAAATCTTGACAACTGGTTACTATTGGTCTACACTTCACAAGGATGCAATTAACTATACACAGAAGTGTGATAAATGTCAAAGGATGGGCCGACCAACAAGAATAGATGAAATGCCTCTTAACCCACAATTGGTGTTAACACCATTTGATAAATGGGGCATGGACTTTATTGGTCCAATTGATCCTCCATCCAATGGGAAATCCTATATCCTTGTATGTACTAATTATCTGACAAAATGGGTTGAAGTCAAAGCTGTGAAGCATGCTCGTGATGAAAAAGTTATCAAATTTTTGTATGAAGAAATTTTTACTCGTTATGGAGTACCCAAAGAGCTAGTCATTGATCAAGGTGCACAATTCACCTCTAATCTAATCTCAGCACTAATGAAGCAATATAACGTTAGGCACAAGAAATCCAATCCTTATCACCCTCAAGCTAATGGGCAAGCAGAAGTCACAAATCGAGATCCTGAGAACATCCTAACGAAAACAGTCCATTTGCACCAAAGGGATTGGACCAGCAGATTACAAGAAGTTGTTTGGGCTTACAGAACAATATGGAAGATTACTATAGGATTCACACAATTTGAGCTCCTAAATGGTAAAGTAGTAATGCTCCCCATTGAATTTGAACATAAAAATTTAAGGATAGCATTGGAGTTAGACATTGAACTTCCTATAGCATAGAGAGAATGTCTTCTACATCTTAATTCTTTGGATGAAATGTGAAAAACTACTTTGGAGCACACTAAAATTGTATAGAAACAAAGGAAACAATGGCATGATTCTCACATTATCAACAAACAATTTCAAATTGGTGACTGGACACTACTATATGATTCCAAATTTAAAGATATGTTAGGAAAGCTGTAGACACGATGGTTGGGACCGTATGAAGTTAATCATGTCTTTGATAATGGAGTTATCCAATTAAATACTATTGATCTAGTACCTTTCAAATTACTATTTGATGGTCACAAACTAAAATTGTATAAATGGCCCCAAACAAAAGAGGACTTCCTGCGGCAGTTTTAGTGGTCAGATTCAAAAACACATCAGGTAACACTTACTGTAGTCAAAGGTGTCAACCTTTTGACTACCACTATTCAAAATTAATTCTTTTGTGCATGTTCATAATAAGAACTTTATGTTCACATAAAGTTCCAAATTCCTCCCTTCACTCTATCTGCCTCGTATATTCTCTTCAACCCATCCATCTCATTTCATTTCTCTATCTTCCACCCATCTACCTTCCACATCATCATTTTCTTCTATTTTCAATAAACACTACAACTTGTTGATGGATGCTATCACTATTGTCACTTTTGCCACCTTTTTGGGTACGTATGATGATCAATTAATAGGTACAACACTAGGTCTAACAAGTGTGAACACTTGTCCATATTTAGCAAGGGGTAGGGAAGGTCATTAATATCCAATGACATTTATATTTATCCATAATGATTTTTCTAAATCTTTGTAACTCCTTCATTAATGGAATTTAACTACCATAAGTACACAAGTAAGGTGGCATACCCCTTATTTTTGAATGATTTATTCATCAGGCTATGATGTGACTTGTGTTTAAATTTTTGTGATCTGAACCCCATTTTCAGATGATTCTCACACATATTCATGATTTACCTTCATTCGAGCCATATTATTGTGCATAACAATTTGTTATGACATTAATTACCTATTAAAACAAAGAAATGTGAGTTGAGTCTACAAAAAAACAAACAGCTTGAATTCAAAAGGGGAAAATAGAGTAAATAGAGGAAGTGTTAAGAAAATTGGTGGACAGCTGTAGATGAGAGAACCAATGGAACATACAGTGTTTCTCTTGAATGTGGAAGTTGTAAGAAGGTTTAATACATGCAGATGGTTAGGGTATTTTCTGAGTTTGAATGCATTGGATGAGAAGGCAGCTGCAGAATTCACCAAGATGTTTGATGAAGGTGAAGCTTTTGTATGGGGCTTAATAGTGATTGCAATAGATGAACGCATTGTTGAATTGACAGGGTTGCCTACAATTGGAGAACAGTATCCCAACATACATGATGCAAGGTCAACAAGAGCTCAATTTACTAGACCAATTAATCCTCAAATGGACATAACAAAGTAAGGATGCAAGAGAATGTCACTACTACCACCATACAATGAATTAGCCATGCACATTATCAAGTACCTTATATGCGAAGGGAAATTCTCATATTTACATGCACATCATTTCAAATTACATAGTTGTATAGGCATAATATTTCAGTAAACATTCCAAATTTCTTGTATAATATGCTTTGTATTAATACAAAAGAAACTCAAAAAGGAAAATATAATTCAGTTACTCATCATGCCTTGATTAAATTGTTGATAGAAAGTTTTCTTAGGGATGTGTCTCCCATGACATGGGATGAATTTATACAAGCCAAAACTTTGCAACCCCAAGCTGGCCCTAGGGAATAGCCTAGAGAGGAAAATATAGTCCTTGCCAATGGGCCTATTGAACAAAATATACAAGAGGCTGAAGCTAAAAATGCTCTAAAAAAGACCCAAGAAAATGTGTAAGAAATTGCCCCTGTTCAAGAAACTATCCCTATTCAAGAGACCCAAAAACATACTTCTAGCAGGGCAAAGCAAAAACGAAAACTACAAGATCAAATCTCTGTTTAGGAAAAGGAAGAGCCAAACCATGCCATTGTGAAATAAAAGAGAACTAAGAAAAGTCCTACAACAACTACTCCTATAGCAAAGACACTTGAAGGGAAAGGTAGGCAAAAGGTTGTGTTACAAGAAGAAACCCCTATAAGGAGAAGCCCTAGGATGACAGGGCAAGTTTTTAAAGATTCTATTGTATCCAAAATCTCTACTAAGGAATCCTCTATGCAAATTGCATCTAATCAATCTCCTCCCCATCCTAAAATTACCAGCATTCTCAAAAGTCTTAACAAGGAATGTAAGGATGAAATTAAAGAAAATTTAATTGATACCCCAATAGGCCAATTAGATATCTCAAGTAGTAAAGATGAAACCATTCCTAAGAAAGTTAATCCAAACACTACCCTAGTTCTCCATAAATCCACCTGGATTACTAGTTTTCTAGAACATTTATGGAAGGAATAGAGGAAGAGTAAAAGAAATCATGAAGAAGATAGTGGTTCTATTACACTATAGAAACTCCCTTTTTAGTTATTTGGACAACATATGTTTGCTGAGGCTTTGTGGGGAGAAGAAAGGAAAAAGTTGAAGAAGGCCATAGCCTCCCAATATGAAGGAATTGTAGATTTAAGGGAACAATTAGCAAGTCAAAAGAAATAGATGGATCATGCCCTCAAGCTGGCTGATCAGGCACTTGCTCATACTCCACCGCCAAGAGTTTATGTTCTTTGTTTGAAAGAACAATTTCTTTTGTTTCAACTAATGTTAACTCTTAAGGATATCAATGCTAAGTTCAAATTAGCACAAGACTTTTATTGATTATATCAAACTCTACCCTCTTGGTAGTAGAATTTTCTCTATGAATTGTATGTTCATAATTTTGTTATCCCTTCAGAGACTCAATGGAACCCTTAATTTATATTGGTGATATACATTTAAGAGCCCTCCTGTCCTAGATTTCTAATAAATAAAAATTATGACAGGCAACTGAACAATTATAAGGATGAGGAAAGGTCAGAACCCTTGCCATTGAGAGCTGACACCAACAAACCAGAAGAAGTTCTCAAAGGTTGGTTCACATTAACTTATGGAAAGAAGAATCTAGAAGTAAGGGATAGAATTTTTGCTACAAGAACCAAAGCTTATGTTGATTATGAGAACTTAGCTTATTTTCTTTTCAAAGAGCTATGACTAGTGTAAGAAGTAGATGGGCCAAATTGCCTGAATCGCTTAATAAGTCAGAACCACATAGTCTCATCAATTTAGAGGTAGCACTTAATAGGGTTCCAAAGTACCTAGAGCTAGGGAAGTAGGCTAGACCAAAATTATGGTGTCCTCTAACCATGTAGCCTCCAATGCTCATGTGGCCTCTATATGACATTAATACCAACAGGCTCGACAAGCTGGAAGAAGATCACAAAAGGGAAGTGTGGGAAAGAATGAGAGGATTTTATTATACATTCAAGAGCATCAAGAAGGGAAGGACTAATATTGGAGAGTCCAATTCATTGACTAGAAAGTGCAATGCTTGAGGACAAGCATTAGTATAGCAGGTGGTAGATGATGAGACCAAATATTTCCTTTGTTTCATGATAGTTTAAACACTTTGTTGATAACTAAGACATTTGTGGACTTATGATAACTAAACCTATGATAAACCTATGGGTAGATACCATGCCATATATTTCTAGTATTATATATATTATGCAGTATTTCATATAATTAGCAGAATGTGTGTTTTTATTTTTGGATTTAATTTGATAAATATTTATTTGTAAACATGTCTCTACATAATAACTAACTTGTAGAAATGAAGCTAAAGATGATTGGCTGAATTCAAAATGAATGCATTCAATTGGAGAAAGAACATTGAAGTTCAAGTCATGGTGGAGAAGAATCATACCAGTACTGAGGGACACGGCTATGAGAATGGAGGAACTCTGAAGACTTGCTAGATTCTCTACATTTATGTCAAGCAGTTGTTGTTTAGACTTTATTCTTCCCACCTTCAGCTATTACTTTTCCCTCTTTCTCACCTACGGATTCATAGTTTGTTTGTTTACTTTCCTATTTTGGAATAAGTGTTGATTTCCTATATATAGGGATTGGACTAGTTATGTGTAAGTTTAGTTTTAGGGAGTAAGAAGAAGAAGGAACTATTGACTTTATAGTGAGTTATTTTTATAGTTTTGTGTTTTAATTCCATGCAATGCATTTGTAAAATGCAATGAAATAGTTTTTAGCTTTTGTTTTGTGTTAGTAGATTAAAGAAGACAACAAGGGGACCCACTTGGTAGGTGGATTAGATTAGAGTAGTATAAATTTATTTTCAAGCATTTCCAGTATTGCAAGTAGAAGTTGTAAATTCCTTCCTGTAGCATCACACTTTGTGAATGTTCCTGTAGCATCTGCGAGAATGGTTATAGTGGATGAACTAAGTTGGAAATAGGTATTAACATTTTATTTTATTTCGAGTATTTGTTTCAGGAAAGCGTGTTCATTTCATTCAGTAGTAGTGTAGGTTATTTTCCTTGCATTTCACTTTCCTGTAGCATAGGCATAATGACTCATTAAGATACTTAGTGCACATATTGTGCCAACCATTTCAAGTATATGTCTCTAGGTTGACAAGATTAAATGCACCTCATAGTGGGAAAGATAATCCTTAAATTGAATACATTATTCCTAAGTATAGCCTAGAGCATGGTTAATAAGTACCTATTGTGAGGCAAACCACTAACTCCAAGGATAACATGTCAAATGAAAACATAAACCACACCTTTACCAAGAACCCTGTAAGTCCTTAATGTGAAACCATCTTCACACACCATGAAGAAATTCATCTCTACATACCATGAAAAACCATCTCTACACATCATGAAGATAACTAAGAACCCCATGAGTCCTCAAGATCTAACCATCTTTACACACCATGAAGATAACAAGTGCACCATGCAAATGTCAAAGATGCTTCTATAACAATAGGATCTAAGATAAACCTCCAAAATCTTTAACACTTAATAGATATATCAATACCAATAACTCCCACTCAACTACGGTATCGAGTAACCTATGGAATCAAAAAATCCATCTCCTACATGAAGATCCTCTAGGTCTACACTCACACAACCAAAAGTATCAGTACCAAGTGAAAACAAGATCTCCAAACCAAGAAAATACAAACCAAGCCAGGAACTAATCCTACCCTATCACCTCATCACTATCACAAACTCCTACTAAACCATGTATCCAAGCTATCCATGACATCGTGATGAAAAAAAAATTCTCTAACCATAAGGATCAACCAAGGCATCAAGCCATCAAAGAAATAAAAGTGCACATCATGAGCTCCTCAAAAGAAACTAAATAACCATGATCCTCAATCAAGAATATATACTAACATAACCAAATTAGGAATCCAAACCAATGGACATCAAGGATGTGCCTGTATATCCAATCAAATCATGCAAAAATATATGGCACCATAATCACATCTATGAGCTGAGCATCTAACTCTCAAAGTCTCTAACCTGTCAACATAAAATAGTCAACCACAATCCTCCACCATAACTATACCTAGTAACAACATCTTATCCCTTCCACATGAAGAAAAAATTAGCAAATCATGTGAATTAGGGCATAGATAACCCAAATACAAGCCACCAATCTGAATATGCATCAATAATAAAATATCAATAGGCAAAGAAAATCCATAACCAAGCTATAAATGTAACCTATAAGTATAGACCACTTACAACACTACACAACTTGTAGACCCAACAAGTCATCATATATATCCAAACTAAATAATGATAACCATATCATCATGGGATCAATCTAATATATGAACTGAGTATACAATGACATCAAATCTTAAATCTTCAAACATAAAATATCATAAACTCATAATGTTACCATAGCCAATATATACCATAAACTATTTAGATTAGTATATCTCCAAATAAACCATGCCAAACGTCCACCAAATTTGAACCAATCTGTAGAGCTCTCGAAGAGCTTTTTGTTGACTACTCAAAGTTCAAAATCTAACTATGTATGCTCAAGTTATGCCCTAATTATGCTCAAAATTAACAACATCTAAATTTTGGGCTCTTAAAACCTGACAACATGTCAAAATCATAAAACCAAACCTATGTCAAGTTGTAGTGCTCTGAATTAGCTTTCCAACAGCTATAAGAAGTCTAAAATTTGATATCCTAAGAGAAAGTTATGGTCATTTCACTACAACATACTTTTTACCATTTTCACTACGATTTTTTTTTTGTGACAAAAATTCTAACAGGATTAAATTTGATGATCATTATGGGCTGAAACTAAAAAACTCTTTCATTTCCTCTAAGCATGGCCAAACTAGGACATATTATATATCAAAATTTATAGAAACATTGACCTAGATCCAATGGTGAGGTTTTTTTTTATCCAGGAGGTCATTTCTGCAAGCCCCCCTAAAACCCTCATTTAAATGAAACATCCAAAAAATCCATTTGACCAATTATTTCACATGCCCAAAATATTTTAACATCCCATCATAATAAAAAACCCAAAAACCTCAGATCTATAATAAATAAATTATATATCTTGCGCTCTTTTTTATCCACTCATACATTCCCATGGATTCAATCTAGGGTTACAATAATAAAACCATAGTTCTAGTACAACTTGTAAGGAAACTTGCAAGAAAGAATATAATTGTTTCCACATAACCCATAATAAATCTTAAATAAATATCCAATTGAAATCCACATGTTAGAGAATAGACAACATACCCACAAAAATTGTGACACAAGATGTGCCTTGGGAAACCCTCATCGAGGTAAAAATTCTAGCCTCCAAAAGAATCCATCACCATGTATTATTCAACAAAAACACTATTGCAATACAACCATGGAAGCCTTTAAATCCATAGCCACAACCAAGAAATTCATGTAAACAAGCATGAATCTAGACATCCCATGCCATGCTTCCAACCTTCACAAATGCTCCCTTGCTTAACCTATCAAGCCTTGTCTCACTTGACTCTTGCCTTTTTCCCTTCTCCTTCTCACTACAACAACTACCCTTGAGGTTGCTTATATAGTAGCAAGTCCCACAAAACCACCAAGTGGTATTACATAAACCATGTGCTAAAACTATCTACTACCTAACCACTTGACCCTACATGTGATATTGGAATTTGAATTATTTTCCCCAATATTAAATAATTACATAAAATATTATCACAATGTTACAATACAACTCAGCAAGTATATCCCATTGAGAATCTTTACATGTTGCACAGCTATCTAGGTGTAACACTACATAATAAAATAAAATAATACAATATAACAATATTATGCAATGTGTGCAACACCCATTATCTCAACATTATGGATATGGTAAGTAAAAATCCTAAAGCCAAAAACCAAAAATTGAAACTATGTTAGATATTGATGAGAAAATAGGGCATTAGGTAGTCGATGTTTCTAAGGCCAGCAACTAGTAAAAGCTTAGATGATGTGTTGCCACAAGATTACACAATGGATAAGACCATCCTTGACCTCGCCTCTAGAGCCACACACATGAATATTTGGACTACTAGTAATACAAGGATTTCTTGATGTATATGGAAAGATAAAAGGGATATGCAAGAGCTTAATTAGTCCTTGCATAGAATGGTAGACTATATACATGAGCTTCAAAATCTGGATATAGAAGCCTTGCTGAGTGGAATATCTATTATAGATGTTACTTCCCCATTAACAAAAACTTCATTGAATAGGTCAAAAGAGAAAGGTAAATTGCCCACACCTATGATGAATGGTTGAATGTGGTGGATGCTCAAAGAGTTGGTTATTTCTTTCACTTCACCAATATAAATGCAAGGGCAAAAGGGTTGATGATCGCTCTAGAGTAAAAAAATTAATGCCTAGGAGTCTAAAAAGATAAAATGGGATGAATATATCATTGAAAATTCTAAATTCTGATAATATGGGGTAGATAAGTTCTTAACTAAAAAACCTAGGGTAAATATTAATGTAGATTTCTTGTTTATAGCTCGAGCCAATCTCAAATGGAGGAACATCATGATCAAATAATTCCTCAAAGAGTGTTCTAAATTGCAAAAGGATATGAATTGCTTGAAGGAAATCCTAGATGGTGGCATCAAGTGCATTAATGTTAAAACTATGAAGAATGTGGACCAAGAGGGGAAAACCTCCAAAGAAGTAGAATTGTCCTTTTTTTCAAAGATAGAGGCATTGAAGAAAGCAAGAGAGATCATTGTGAATGACCTAGCTATAATTTCCAGGGCCAATTCGATGGTGATCATTTACACTAACCACCTAGAAGTACAAGATAAGAGGATGGAACATGTCATTTGGATTATGATGATGTGGAAGTTGCACCTTGAACAATGCGAAGTCCCTCAACAAAATGAATTGATCAATTTTATGGTAGTACACAAAGCTTGTGAAGAAGTTGGTGGTGGTCTCTTTGTGACTCGAGAACTGAATGTTGATCCCAACAACATAGTTGGTAATTAGTTAGTGATTTAGGGGCCACGATCCATAGTTGTTTTATTTACTTTGGCCAGTATTTTTTGAAAAACTTTATGTATTTGGCAGTTGGTAACTCCTTTTGGAGTTAGTTTTTTAAAATGATTTGGAAGCCCTATGTGGTTATTTGTTTTTTAAAGTTATATCTTTGAAGGTTGGACTCTTTGAACATAGAATAATAATAGTTATTTTGATAAGATATTTTCGGTGATTTATGGCAGTGAATTAATGATGAATAGTGATTAATCTTGTGGTTATTTGATTGGAATACATTTCATATGGAATTTGGTCTCACTATGATGATGTATATTTCTATTGATTTGATGAAATAATATGTACATTCATTTTGGTTGTTTGGTAAGTTTAATCAAAAATATGAGAAGCACATTAATGTATGTCATCTGGCATTGTGAGGTTATTATCTTTTAGATATGCAATATTATTTATGTTTATGGGAGAATTTTTTAATTTCCTTTACATTATTTTGGGTTAAAAGAGAAAGTAATTCAATTCTTTTGTAATAAAGGTTATGATGATTAATCTTTTAAGAAGGGTGTTATGCCTTTGAACATAGAGAGTTTTTCTCTTTAAACTTGAAAAAAACTAATTTGTGGTGAATTAGTCTATCATGTTATTAAAGACACTAATTAACAAGGGGAGGGAAATTTTTCACTCATAAGAGCATTGGTGCTTGTCATGAAAAAATTTAAGGGACTCAAAACAAAGATCAAGATGTACAAGAGAGAGATCCCTAAGATAAAGAAGGATAACTTCTCAGCTTGGCAAAGGCTAATGAGATTGCACTTATCTAGTATTGCAAATTCCACATATTACTTTTTCGAAAATGAGTATATTGAGGTGCCTAGAACTATGATAATTAAATAAATGAATGAGAAGCAAGAGCACAACCAAATGATGACTGAACTTACAACAACCTTGAGTTATGCAAAACTTGATGGTGTAAATCAATGCACTACTGCTAAGCAAATGTGGGACAAATTGAAAAAAATCCATGGAGGAGAAAAGAATGTATTGAGAGCTAAGGAAAAAAATTTGAGAGGAAAAATTGATGACATGAGAATGCAAGAAGGTGAGAATATTGTCGAGTATTTTGGTTGAATCAAAGAAGTGTTGAATGTTATTAGAGGAGCTAGAGGCATCGTATCTTATGAGAATATGATAAGGTATTGAGGACTTTACTTCCTATCTATTCAATTAGAGTATATGTAATTAAATATTTGAGATGTACACCTGGTAATGATCTGACCTTGGATTCTGATTAGTAGACTTACTATATTTGAATGATAAAAATGTTGATAATTATTCATCTACTAATATTCAATCTGCATTCAAAGTGCACAATTAACCCTTGATGGCTCTAAGAAAAAGAAGAAGATAAAGTATATAGAAAGTGTTATTGGATCTAATAATGGCCTTGATGAACTTGAACTGTCATTGGCTAGTAGATTACCTAGAGGAAAAGGAAAATAGAAAGGCAAAGTTCCTATTTACATTTAACAAAGTTGGTCATATTGTTGCTAGATGTCTTGATAGAGATGACAAAGATGAAAGGAAACACTTCAAGTAAAAAGGAAAGAAAGATGATAAATACTGCAAAGGGAACAAAGATAGAAGAGACTATAAGGAAAAAGGTAAGATTTATTGCTATATTGCTGAAGAATATAGTTTTCATAGTAACTCTGATGATCATGATGAAGAAATTGTTTATGTTGCAATGAAAGGTGATTCTGATGAAGATGAGAAAACTACATTGATATCACATGTGAGTAAGAATGATAGATGGATAATTGATAGTGTTTGCTCACATCATATACTTGTGATACAAGTAAGTTCAAGGAGCCAAAACATTACAATCAAAGTAGTGTTAAGTTTGGAAGCCCAAGAGTCACAAGTTAGAATTCACCTTTTGCAATGAGACAAATACATCTAATGGAAGACCAAGAGTCACAAGTTAGAGTTCCACAAAGATTCCCTCTTGGGATTTGAACTAGGGTCTCCACAATGATAACTCTTTGCTTCAACCTAGCTAAACCCTTTGGACTGTTTACTCTCTCTTTTTAAATAATCATTTTAATAAAATACACATATATATTATTCTACATATTTACTTTTACTAAATAATAAATCTTATTTTTATAAATTTTATCATTTGATATTTGGTACAATTAATTTAATCTTAGAATCCTTCAATTTTATGCATGTCATCGTGCAAAAAATTGTTATTTAATTGGAAGGAAATGCAAATTATATGTATCAATAGAAATTTAAAAAATAAGAAAAGTCTACAATTAATAAATAATTGAAGTGGTTTAGAAATTATTTAAGATTTTTTTATTTACTTTGGTCTTTTTCATTTCAAGTGAGAAAACTTGGAGTAAAAATAAATAGGAGAAAAGGGAGAAGAAGAATAAGTTGAAAGGGGAATAGGAGGGGGGAAATTTTAGGTTTATGAAAATGTAATGATTAAATTCTTTTGTCATCCTTATACAAGAACATTATTATTAAAATGGTTTTCATGTTAGTACTAAAATGACAATGCCACATATATATTTTACTATGAGCGTAATCATTGAGAATGAAAATGCTATTAATTATTTTTTGTAAATTTTTATTAGATTACAAAGCCAATTGAGGATATTAGTACATTTATAAAGACTAGAATTCTCACAACTATATCATGTCATCAAATAGTGGAAAGCCAAAAACATTTAAAGTAAGTCAAAGTATAACCATTGCTAAGACTAGTTAGACTCAATATTTTGATAATCAAAAATTAGAAGAGTTTTATTATGCTTAACCTAGCTTCTAAATAATTGAAATTGATTTTGAAAATAGTTGATATTAAGACCCTTAAAAATAAGAACACAAAAAAGGCCCTTTTTTAGTCAAAAAAACATAACATAGAATCTAGTATGCCCTCTTTAAAATATTAACCTTTTTTTTAATAATTTCAATTGCTCTAGTAAGAAGTTGTGTAACACCACAAAGTTTATCCTAGATAGTTTTACTAATTTTTTTATGAATGCATGATTTTTTGATGAATGTCAACCTAAAATTTGTGTGTGCTCCCTCTAGAAATCATTGAGAGCTAATATAAAATCAATAGTTTTTTTATCATGTAAAATGGATTCAAAACTTGACAAAAAAACCAAAATCAAAGCCTAGAATACTATATGTTTGTTTTTGACAAAAATCAAACATACAAATATACTTTAGAAGAAAAAAATTACATTATTAGTACTTAAAATAAATTATATGATTAGATAGCTAATAGAGATATAGAATATCATGTTATTTGATAGTGTTAAACCATATGAAAATCAAACAAGGATAACACATAAAAAATGATCAACCTTTAGATTATGACACAATTAGATATCAACAAAGAGACGGGTTGGGAACCAAACAAGAGCTAGCTCAAAATGAGAGCAAGGGACAAGCCCACCAAAAGAAGACAAAATAGAAACAAGAATGAGAAGGAACAAACTAACCAAGACAATTAATAAGACCAATGGCTTCTAACTCTAGCTTCTCCATTCTATGACTTTTCCTCCTAATGTCTTGATGCTCCTCTACAACAATATGGTCCCTCTTCCTAGTGCTACCTCTAGTTCTCTTACTAGGACTGGAGAAATTATCTCCTAGACTATCTTTCTTAGCAACCACCTAGATGATGATATTCTCATTGGTTGAGTTCTCTAGCTTCCTTAATAGGGTCCTCAGGTGGCCATTAAAATCCTTAAGGATTTTATCACTTTGATAAGAATTGCTCTTCAAATTTTATCTCTATGATAACATTTTTTTCTAGGAAAGAGAATATGTCCTCTATCTCCTTGAACCTAACAACATCCTTCTCCTTCCTGGCCAGCTTCTCATTACCACCAACACCTAGGATCATCACATTAGCAAAGTCTATACCCATAGCCACAACCTCAAGGATATCAAGTTTAGTCTCCATCTCCTAAGCCTTCGGGTTAATGTCTTTGATTTCATGAAAGAATCACTTAATTTCCTTGTAGAAATCCAATATCCAAATTTTAGTCACCTACTAAATATTGAGACCATGTTCACTACTAATACCACTCAAGATAATCATGGAGGGATCAGTGAGTTGCTCCATATTAAATTTCTCTACCCATAGCCACAACCTTAAGGATGTCATGTTTACTCTCTGTCTCCTAAACCTTCAGGTTAATGTCTTTGATTTCATGAAAGAACCACTTAATTTCCTTGTAGAAATCCAATACCCCATTTTTTATTGCTTGTAAAACATCAATACCATGTTCACTACTAATATTGGTCAAGATAATCATAGAAGGATCAATGAGTTGCTCAAGATTAAAATTCTCCCTATCCACCATCACACCATCAAAAAATTTCATCCTTTTCTTGGGAACTCTTAAGGTAAATTTATTGATTATCTCATTTAAACCCCCAATATTCTCTATGCCAAGGGAAGCTTCAATTTGGGTGTCTTTAATAAACTCTAGTTTAATTCCCTCGAAATCCTCCACATTTGGAGGAGGAAGAGAGACATCCCTAACAATATCCTCTAGGCTATTCACCTATCCTAGAAAATGAGCATCTATATTCTTCTTCCATTCCCCAACCTCATCTATGTTAGTTTTCATATCATTTTCCTCTTCATTGTAATCTTCCATTGAAGACACATTACCTTCAAAAATATTTTTCCTTTTCAAAGATTTCCTATTATTCTTACAAGAAATTTTCTTGTTAGAAGAGTAACCCCTATCCTTGTCTTTTTTTAGATTACATTTTACACCCTTCTCTTTCATATTATAATTCTTTCTCATGTCAATGTCAAAGAAATATTCATCTTCAAAAAAATTTGAAGCTTTGCTCTCCTCCCCAGGCTTTAAATGCACTTGAATGAAGGGGCCAACCATTTTATCATTAAGGAATTCATAAGTAAGAACCATTACACCATTATAGATAAGAGGGTTAGTAACCTCCTATATTTGAATAATATTGATACCAGTGTTTACGGAGGGGTAGAGGTATAAGGGATGGACACCTGCTTATTGTGATAAAAATGATTCAAAAGAACAAAATTGTAGGTACAAACCTTGGATAATCTACCATCTAGGATAAGATATTCCATGAAAATCCTAAGCACCATTCTCCATATTTATTGATAGCTTGAGAGGATAGTAATATTTATCCAATTTAGCTAATGTTTCCTTCTCTCTATCATCCTTTGGAAATTTAGCCATTGTAGCGTTAGAAAAGTTTTTGTCACTAGAAAAATTCTTCCCCATACTTACGATACCAATAATATGTGAGATACGCTCTTCACTATCTATAAAACTTCCTACCACCAATAACTAAAGACCCCGCATCCTAATTCTTATGGAAAAGTCTATATATCATAGGGTTACTCCATGTAGACACTCCATAAAAGGGGTGAGGTATCTCATCTATGGAATCTCCCAAATCCTAGTTCACAATCTTCAACTTTCACAAGATACAAGTTCTATTCTCCTCCATTTTCACCCATAAGTGACGATAAAAGTATCTCAACATCAAGTCCAAGAACACATTATTTTGAAAAATTGAAAGAGGGAAGTAACATGAATAAGTTACAATAATAGATTAAAGATCAAAATTAGGAATAATTATTAGCATGAATCCTAATGGTATTACTTTGGGGGAGTATCCTAAGTATTACTAGAATAGTAGGGGAGATTGCTAGCATGATTGATATATTGCACTCATGACTATGTTTGTCTTGATGTCAACATATTATTGTTTTTGTAAAGACTAGCAGAGTAGAAGATAGAGAATAAGGTTGTATACAATGTGTATTAGTGATATGAGGTCACGCATAATTAAGGATATATTCTACAATATGTCTTGATAACATGGACAAGTGTGAGTGTACAAAGTTGAAGACATGTGAAAATTATTTGTGATTTACAAAAGATAATGTAGACATAGAGTACCTAAGAAGTGGTTTCTGGCATTCAAATTGTATCTCCTAATAGGGATAGAATCATGATGAGTGAAGTTAGACAGTGATAGTAAATAGTATGATGATGATGTCAACTAGTGCATGAGGTTTGAGGTTGCCCATGTGAATAGTTGTAATTACTATGAGTCATAAGTGTTTTATATTTGTGAAAAGATGTAATGAGTTATAATATATTAATGAGGTCCTATTATAATTAATTTGGAAAGCCTCAAGGCCAACTTAGAAAATTATTTTGAGGACATGGTATAAAGTAAAGTTATTTTCCTTGTGATAAAGTGTTTAAGTGTGAATTGTGAAAGCATTATGTGAATTTGGTAAATACAAGTAAGCAATCAAAGGGATAAATGTGATGTGAATTTGAAGATCTGGTATTGAGATTAGAGAAGGTATTTGTCATAGTATTGGCACAATAAGAGGATAGAGAAAGAGTTTGAGTTACAAGATTCTGAAAGGAATAATATAAAGGTTAGTTGGATAGTGAGTTCAATGGTCTTTCCCCTGAAACTATTTAGATTGTGGGTCCTTCTACCTTCTACAACTCCTAAAAAGGTTGGCACAACTCCTAACATGGTTGGAATCTCCTAATAGGGATTCAAAGTCTCCAAAGAGGGACTAATATGTACTAAATGTATTTCATAGGCTCCTAATAGAGTCCTTCCTCTTACAAGGAATTTATATTTTAGTACATCATTTTGTGTGTACCATCTCGACCAGGGTTTTCCCTTTGATCAAGGGTTTCCCTAGTTAATATATCTGGTGCTATTATGTAGGTGTATCTTCTTATGGTCATTGATTTTATTGTTCACATGTTTAAGGTTTAATAAGGTTGATAAAAGTTAAATTGGTCTAACAACTAATTCACCTCCCTCCCTCTCAATTATCTTGGTGGACTTTACTTTCTAAAAATTGGTATCAGAGCATCACATTCTTAAAGGAAAAGCTTAATAGGTTAAGGAGATCAATGATGGGGAATTTTGTAAAAGAAAGTCTTAAGTTTGATGGAGTTAACTATGGCAGTTGGAAAGATAATATAAAGACACATCTTCTATGCATAGATCCAAGATATTGGCCAATGACAAAGAATGGAAAGAAGATTGTCGAACAAAGAAAACTTGAAGAATACAATAAAGCTAAAAGAGATCTATTCATGTGTAATATGCTTGCTAGAGACACACTTTTTTCATCTCTTCCTAAAAATGAATACAATCAGGTAAATCCTTAGATTTATCTCATTAATTTTGAAAAGCTTTGGAATCTACTTTTGAAGGAGATGAGCACGCTAAGAGAATCAAACTAGAAAATTGGATATATTTGTTTCAAGAGGCTAAGATGATGGAAGATAAATCTATAAGAAGTTGTATTGGTAGAATATCAAAAATTGTTACAAGAACAAAGTCTTATAATGGATCTAAAGATGAAGATGAGATCATATGGAAGATCTTGAAAACCTTGACATTTCCATTCAAGAGAATATCACAAATGATTGAACAAGTGATACCTTTACTAAGAAATTTACCAAAAAGACTCTTGTTGGAAGATTGGAAGCAAATAAAGTGAGCTTGAAATAGGCTAGAGACTTTTCTAGATTAGAAATTATTTTTAGTGCATTAAGTGTTCACCCTTCCTTGTCAAGGAGAGAAAGCACTAGTGAAGATTATGCTAGTAGCAATAGATCTAGATCTAAGGATGAAAAAAGGATTGAAGAAGGGATTTCCTTTCTTAAAAGAAGAGAAATAGATAGTAAGAAAATCTTTAAATGTTGGACTTTGGTCATTATGCTTCTAAGTGTCCTAAAAGAGTGAAAAAATACAAAAATAATTTCAAGTTTAGAAGTTGTAGAGATTATTTGTATGAAAATGAAGATGATGAGTTTGATGAGAGAGTTCAAAGTGAAAGTGATGATGAGTTAGGATTTGTAGCTATAAAAGAATAAAATGTAGAAATAGAAGTTAGAGAAGAAAGAACCCTAATATCACAAGTTGAGAAGAAAGTTTTTGATTAAGGAAAATAGGTTTTAACTTGGCCCAAAAACCCATACAAAACATAGAACAGACAAAAAATAACATTTAAAGTATCAAAAGAAACTAAAAGAAACTAGCCAAAACAACTCCCCACACTAAAGGATAAAACCAATAAAAAGTCAGGGAGTTAAGACACAAAACCAAGAGTAGCCAAAAAGAGCTAAGGCGCTCATGAGATATCTCTCAGCATTTCTGCTGCACTGATTTCTAGCTCCAACAATCTACAGTCTACAAGTTGAGAAGAAATTTGATTAGATAATAGATAGTGGTTGTTCACATCATATGACTGGTGAGATGAATAAACTTGTTAAATTTAATAATCATGATGGAACAATTGTCAGAGTTGGTAACAATGTAGAGTGTCATATCAAGTGAATAGGATCTATTACTCTTGATGGGAAAACTAACACAGATGATATTTACTTTATTGATGGATTAAAGCATAACCTATTGAGTGTTGGACACTTGGTTGATAAGGGATATCAGATACAATTCATAAAAAAGACATGCATTACTAAGGACAAAGATGGTAAGTTGACTGGCACAAGTATTGTAATACCCCAAAATTGGCTCATTGCCATGACAACCAATTGTAGTCTATTTTGATCAACCCTAAAGTCCTATTTCACTAGGAAATTCTCATTTTGATTTTTGCTACTTGACTTAATCATCAAATCTAGAAAACTCTAATTTACATTAATCACGCCATTTATTTAATTCCTAAAGTATCGACTTGAATTAGCTACATTAAACCTATTGATTAGATTTAATTTAATTAAAAGTGCTTATACTTTAATTAAAATTAAATTAACTCCTAAGGCTAATGTACCGAGGAATTAAATGTATTTAATTTAATAATGATCTCATTTTAAATATTGAATGTGATTATTCAATTAATTGAAATATGCATTTATGAGGTCATATCTCATTTTATTAAATTAAATAACCTTCTAAATTCTTCTCTTCAGTTCAAGAATGGGAATTCCAAGTTATCTATCTCTCAAATTGGAATTGGCTTAAACCACTTATTCTCGCACTTAGGTGAATTTCAGTTAGCTCTTCATTGCACTCAGGATTTGAGTTAGTTAACCTCACCTACACTAGGAATCTTCCATCTTGACTGAATCTTATCTTCAATCCTGACCATTGATCTGAGTTGATCTCAATCATTGATTGATTTTGGGAGTTCTATTTAAGAGGATTCTAATTCCTCATTACGGGGGTTGGAATTTGAATTGCACCGAATTGCTATTGAATTACATACTCATTTTCTTAATGTTATCATAGCTTTTCATTGCTTATTTTGAATATCATATGGATTAAAATGCAAACATATAGTTTAATTTGTTTTAACTATTATTAGATTAGTTG